>CM030844.1:1799649-1927149 GCA_018105865.1 Metaphire vulgaris
CCAGTGAGGGAAAAGAATTGCTAATTTCTTCATAATGCTAAAACTTAGTCAGATGAGAGCTAACGGTTGCATGAAACTTCTTCCATGCTATATGCAGTATAGAGTGGATCAGTGGAATGGAGGTGGGGGAGGGTAGGAGTGTGTGAAATCAGTAAACAGTGACCAGGACAATCCCCCTTTCTCCCTCTGGAAATGCCAAACTGGTCACAGTTCATCGCTACATTCATCATTATCATAAATTCATAAACTTACGTTTTCTAATGGTCGTATCTCAGAGTGCTCACGATATAAAGAAGGGTTCACAGATCTGATTATTGGCCTATATTATGAGCCCAAGGAAAACGAGAGTTTATTTGAAATTCTGTCATAAAAGTCATCAAGATTTATGTCTCGACGCAACGAGAACAAGTGTGCTTAGACCGAAATTTGTTTCGAGACAAGCATTTGGTCTACTTTGTATGAAAGCGACGTATGCCTTGGCTTGCTATGTTCCGTGACAAGGCCATTGATCACCACTGAATTTGAGCCAAGGACCAAAACAGAGCTGAACAGCTTGATATCTGCAGACAATGAAGCCTACAATTCTGTTGTATTGCCAATATTCAGCTCGGTTTTAGCTTAAAGCCAAAAATCAAACGAACCCTGATAGTAAGATATTCAATATTAATACGCATTTTAAATGCTGACAATTAAAAATGACACATTAAATATTCTATACGTCATGACCACTCAGAACACCGAGGCAAAGTGATTGGCTCCCATGCAGTGGCGGCTCCACTGGGGGGCCAGAGGGAGCCCGTGCCCCCCTATTGAGTACCTGGCCCTCCCAGAGGCCCCCCAATTGGGACCCTATACTTAATGCTACATACATTAAACAACAAATGGTTGGTCCCCCATGATTAGAAGTTGCCACCCCAACGGCCCCCCACTTGCCAAATCCTAGAGCCGCCACTGCTCCTATGTTAGTCTCCAGAATTTCGCCAGATTTGTCTTTAGTCTAGTTTGACAAACTCCTCTGCTTTTCGCCTAGAATATAGTTGTGGGTTTCGGGGACTCTAGTTCCTTTTGGTAGCCTCACTATTAAAGACATCTTAAATAACTGGCCTATAATTAAGTATAAGTAATTATAATTAATTAATACACAATGCTGTGGTTAGTCTCGGCTGGAGTTAGAACATTCTATGACCGCCTTCATAGAGAGACATTTTTTAATTCCCTTGATAGTTCTTATGTTAAAATATCTTAGTTTTTTATTGTTCGAAAACCAGTTAGTTTTGCTTACAACCGGACGACAATACGCTTGGTCGGTGGCGGGTTCGATCATACGTACCGAGTGTTCGGCGCTCATTTTCATTGGGGAAGCGACAGTTCTACAGGATCTGAACACCAAATCGATGGGAAATCATTCCCGCTAGAGGTCAGGCTCACCCTTAGATAATGCTTACTTGAACCATTTCTGTATAGCTGCATTAACCTTAACGCCGCGCAATTTCATTTGGACTGCGGTAATCCCAAGCTATATATGAAATCTAGAATAATTAGGAAGAAATTCTGGGGTCGTTTCAATTTCGCATTTATAAAATTCAATATTTAAATACGCGTATTGTCAATACAATTACTAGCCTTTGAAAGAAAATGTTATAGAAAAATACTACGAATCGGATGGGTCGAAAAAATCACAAATGAAGAACTATACAGGAGAATTCAGCCCAAACAAACCATGCTGGAAAGAGTAAAACAAAGGAAACTCCAACTTTTCGGACACATATGCAGAATGAAAGAGGACAGAAAGATCAAAGCTCTAATGTTTGGAATAATGGAGGGTGCCAATAAGAGAGGAAGACCACACAAGGAATGGTGTGATGATATTGAAGAATGGTGTGGAAGCAGTTTACAGGATCTTAGTCACAGAGCAACGGACAGGAAAGAATGGCAGAAAACTGTGGAGATGGCATTATACACCAACGGGCGATGAGCCCACGGTTAATGATGATGATGATGATTGTCAATACAAACCTGCCCTCAGCAGATTTAGAGATAGGCATACACTGAAGGCAACATTATTTGATTATAATAATTTTGCTAAGAGCCTCATTTCATCACATAATATGACAATAAAGAATTTAACTTAATAACTTTACATGAGCTATATCTGTTGTTTTTGTACGTGATTTGGTCGCGTAAACTGACATTTTAAATGACAAGATGCACGTTGTCAGTTACGACGAAGACACTTATGACGATGTTCAAGCAGCTGCCTCGACAGATGGCAATGGAATATCGGTTCTGTCAGTTCTCTTTAGCGTAAGTAGAACATCATTAGACTGTTTTAATCTATTCATAGTTATTCGAAACCGTGAGACCCAAAGGAGACTTTGAAACTAAGAGAGGGAAGCATTGAGCGACATTTTGCGTGGTTATTATGCTTTCGTTGACATTGGCTTAATTTATAAAAGCAAATTTTGGAATATTGTTTGCTTGGAACAGATCTCTGAACAAAATAACGACCTCTTCAGTCCAGTCGTTTCTCATCTTAAACATGTGCGGAAACCAGGTAGGAAAACTTTGTCCGATCGTCCATTTAGTCTCTGGCGCAGAGGGGTGGGGTTGAACCCCTCGGCTAACTTTGCAACCCTCCCAAAAATCGCATATCGGGTACATGCAGTTTCTGTCATTCATCAAATTTCAGTCCTCAACCCCTCCGCCCCCCCCCACCCGCTCAAATTCCACAACTCCAGCACTGGCAGTAGCCTATGTATCCGGTAACAGCCTATAAACAATACTGTGCTGCAATTTCCTCTCTCCAGGAGCGTCTGTGGGTGTCGATTATTTCGATCTGACGGATCTCTTACCGTCGAATCCGAGACACTTCTTCCGTTACGAGGGGTCGCTGACGACGCCGCCGTGCCGCGAAGGTGTCGTCTGGACGGTATTCGCTTCGAAGCAGACGATCTCAACAGAACAGGTAGGCCCCTATAAATGCACGCAGGTACATTCTCAATCTGTCTGTGCGGCACTCTGATAGATGTGCTGGACATCACCACCCTACCGAGCTTCCTTGTGGGTGGGATCGAGCGAAGCTGGTACGTGTTAGTGATGGTGCCACTAATCGTGGATTCTGGCCACACCGCTGCTGCAATCGCCAACTCCCTGACTTGAACCCGGGTAGACAGATGACTTCGACAACGCCAGTCTTTCAACACACTTGAGCCAATTATGGAGGGAGAGAGAGAGAGTGCAGCTAAGCTCAAACTGCATCGAAGATACTATATTTAGTTCGGAGACAGCGATTTTAGGTTTCTGGCCAAATATGCGAACGTTCAATGAAACTGATATGACGCTTTGATATAGCAGAAGAAGAAATGCACAGTTCCTCCTCAATCAGCACCGCCGTAGAATGGTACTACGCTGATACAAACTTCTCATAGGCCTAAGTCCAATTAAGGAATGTTAGATTTACTTTGAGTTGGGCCACAATTTGCACGACGTTTGTGAAAATAATGGTTGATATCGCAGACTCAAGCATTAGTATTTTTGGTTTTCTACCTGTACAAGAAAATCGATCGAAGTCCGCTTTACTTGAAGACCGAGAAAACTCTGTGTCCACTTAGGCTGCGATGGACAGCATCGCTTGAATTTTAATTACTGGAAGTAGGCTATAATTATATCAATTGTTCTTTTTGTTGACACTGTGCAGTTGTCCGCATTTCGATCTCTGCAGTACGAAGGCGGCACGGAAACAGCCAATTCAGCAGATGTGATGACACTGCTCTTTAACTGGAGACCAGTCCAACCTATCGGCAAAAGAACAGTTCATCGCAGTTTTTCGCTTCCAAGCGTTAATCTCTTTATGAAGATATCCGCTCCAGATTCGGATCACAACAAATGGATCAAAGAAGACGACTATCGATCTTCGAATGACGCTTCTGCAAAAAACATCTTTATAGAAAATAATTATTGCTATCCAGTAGTCCTCCTGATTTCAGTCTTTACTATCATTTTCTCAGCACAAGCGTAGCAAAAGTTTTGCTGAATGCGCCTCTGTAGGCCTATAAGTTTTTTGTACTTTTCCTTGACAACCAGAAATGTCTTGTTTTGTGACAAAATTTCATGTTTTTCTCCCACTAGTAGGTCTCTTTTTTGCAGGCTAGTTGAACATAAAGAAACCATTAATCTAGTATTGCAAGAAATCTGTTCACAAAAATATCTAAATTGCCAAGGTCACGTAAGCCAACTGCGTCGCTGCTTGCCTAGTACTGGAGATCAGCGCCGAAAATTCTACGCTCATTCGAGTACGGGACTACCTTTAGGCCTACCTTTTATATTTTTTAAAATTATATAACAGTCCTTCTTCATTGTCCAGGGCTGGGGGGGGGGCAAATCTTAACAAGTCATTGCTATTTCAAATTCAAAACATATTTTAATATCCCACATGTGAACAAAACGGCTATTAGCAAAAGCAGTTTATAATAATGTCCCTGAGTAAGAATGATTGCCGATAGACTGTCATAATATAATCGGGAAAATTGCTTCGAAACTCACGAGTTGCGCCTATGTAAGTAATGAAGTCCTGATGCTAGAACCTGGCTGCGCTACTGCTAATGGTTCATGCGAATGTCGCTGCAGAAAACGGGATACCTATATCTTCATTTCAGATATTTTCAAATATTGAACTTAATTTTTATTTTCTAAAACGATTTAAAAGTGTTGACCCTGCAAATACATTTTATATTTGTGATTTAGAAGAATTCTTGTCTGCTTGTCAATGAATTCGAGATATTTCAGGGTTTTCATTGGAGCATAGGCTCATGGATTTTTTTACACCCCCTAACACCACCACCCCAACACCCTCCCCCCAATTTGAGGTCGACACCCCCTCCAAAATTTGGTAATGTGACAATGGTATGCATACAAAATGCATACTAATTAGCTCCGGACACCCCCCCCCAAAGGTCGACAACCCCCAAATTCACAATCCTAGAAATATCCCTGCATAGGCTACATGTAGATTCTCTTGAGTGCAATGGAACCAGGTCTTGGAAAATTAGGCCTATTCAAGAGACCCTGAAATACGGGAAACTTTCACTCGAATTAATTATCTGCAAGAAATATATTCTTTCGATGTAATTCTTTGGGCTTCGGAGTTTCTTGCCATAACTCACATAACATTATTAGAATTAACCTGCGGCAAATCAATCAGAATATTTCTTTATTTCCAAGTGAAAATCCGTCACCTCATCTACAGTGTAAGTGCAAATTAGTGAATAGACAAGATCACCTTAGAAATAGCATATCAGCTAAGCTATTTGCTCTAGCAAATGAGCAGTGTAGGCTAAGTAGTACATCACAGAATATAATCACGTAGAATGTTCTTATTTGCATTTTGCATATTATGCCTTTTATTTCTGTCAAACTTAGGAAACGGATAATCAAACATGTCAAAGTCAATCGAAAACAATTTCCACAAACGTTCAATATAGACAGCAGGAACTGTAGAAAACACCATGTCAACAGCATTGGCAGTTTTAACACTTCTTCTGTACGGAGGAAAACTCGCGATATTTTGAACGTCGATCTGTTTTAGAACAAAGTCGGCGTCCTCTTGAAAAGTCTCATATTTTCCTATGAAATCATATTGAATGAAGCACGGATGGCATAACTCGTAGTAATGTCCCCAGTGTACATCGAACCGACGGCCTCTGGTAGTCCTCGGATCGAGCAAATATGTCACAAATTCCTCGAATGTCACGTCATGACCGCGCTCTAAAGATTCTTTGGTCGGATTCGCACGGTATCTGCGAACAATTAGTCGACCAAATTGCATTTTGTACCAAGGGTTCGACTTCGACAGAAATTTGTTAATGTAGGCGGACAGAATGCGCTCGAATGGATCTCGAACGAACATGAATTTGTAATAAGTATTGAATCGCTTGTTTATCTCTTCCATCGTGTAATTTTCCAGCGTCTTCAAAAACGTTCTTTCCAATGAACCATGAACGTCGTCACTAGCGAGGGCGCTAATGTTCGTAGTGTTCATCTTTCCCGTCAACATCAGCAGTACGCGCTTCCAGTTTGAGCAGCCGACCTTTGGAACGTTGCAATACAAAATGCGGCGTTCGTCGTCTACAAGAATTGATCTGAACGGCGAAGGAGCGAGATTCTTGTCGGTTAAAAGCAATCCAGTTGCGTTTAACTTTCTACAAACATTCAATACGCGTTGCTTCCTTGTTCTTTGACGTTCGATGTGAAATGAATCCTGCAGTAGATATAGGAAGACGGATAAACGTCGCGTTTGCAAAAATCATTAAGTATCTTAATCAGTTTAATTAATACATTAATTAGTTTACATTAATTAGACTTTTTAGGTTTATGCATATTACCGGTAGGCGTAATGCTTTTGAGGCATTAATGTCTCAATTAATTAATTTATATTAATATATAACTAATGAGACATTAATGTCTCAATAGCTCATTCAATAGAGCAACAGAGACGAGTTGTCAAACTTATGCTCGATGCCCCTGCAATAAAAGTCCACAGGCTGGGAATGAACATTAAAATGGTATTCTTAGCATTTTCAACTCAAGAATATAGTTCTGTTGGACAAAACGATATACAGCAATAAAGGACAATAAAAAAGATTATCTTGAAGCGATTAGCAGTCCGCAGATTAGAGCAACTGGACATTTTCCTGGCATATTGTTTCTCTTAAGATTTAGAGCTTTTTAAAAATAATTAACACTAATTTCCATTAAAAATATGTTTAACGACAACATTCTTTGAATGTGAAGAATTGCTTGGTCCACGGTTAGTTTGAAACCGACAGGTTTCGCCTGTGTTTCAAAACGTTGGTTGCTACTGAAAGATTCAACAGCCATAATAAACATGAATGAATCAAATTTCGCTATAATTTATTGAGCTGGAGATTTCAGTCGAGACAACCTTTTGTACCTGTTGTAGATTTGTTTCGTCATTCCTCATTTGAAGTTCTGTTAAAAAATCAAAGAATTAATTTAACTATGCTCACTGCTCATGAATTATTATTTAGCTAAATCTTCAATTCGATATTGAAACTGTATTTATAAAATTCGATAAGGATTAAATAGTTAAAACTGTAGTCCCTTTCTTTCAAACCATTTCCTTTTCTAAAGTAAGCTCATGATGCATAATCTAACCTAGGAGGCTCGGAGTCTATGGTTTGCATCATGAATGCGAAATCAACAGCATGCATAGACTGGATACTGTCCTAAAAAATGTAGGCTGAGTCAATACGTCTAATGGAATTACTGGATATAGTCACGTGTTTACTGCGAATGGATTCGTTTGGGTCCACGAAGCTGTTTCTTTTCCATCTGGGACTCACGAGAAGAACACCTATCGCCATCGCCACAGAAGCGACAACTAAGAATCCCAAAAGACGACGTTTTCCCATGTTATTGTTCCGCGTCCTCCTGAACGAACGAAGGATTCGACGCAGGAACAACGGTCGGTAAAACACAACGGCGTGCAAAAGCTGTTTCATTTTCTAGGATTCGCAGACTTCGAATGTACACTGTACCAGTGGCGTAGCCACGGGGGAGGTTTGGAGGTTAAACCCCCCCCCCGGACGGCGAAAAAATTTTGTTTGATGTATTCCCATGCAATTTTTTGAGGCGATTTTTGGCGATTTTGGGGTGAAATCCCCTTTGGCGGTTATCGACGAATTTTTGTTTCAAAACCCCCTTCCGGAAATCCTGGCTACGCCACTGCACTGTACAGTAACTCGAATGCTGCTATAGCTGCAAGATCATCCGACTTGTGTTAGCCTACACAATAAATCCGTATTTCTACCAGGGCCGTCTTATCCACTGGGCACAGTGGGCAATGTGCCCAGGGCCTACGAACTTTTCAGGGGCCTACGAAAGTCAGATGTGTATGGGAAACATAAAGGGAGTAAAAATGTGGCAGAAACTGCAGTCTTGCAGATACAAATTTAATAACGTTTAACTCTAGCAGACACAAAGAGTATAATATCTATTAATACGAGCACTTTACTTGAGCAGTGTTACAATATGTAAATTTTTCGGCTCTTTGTCAACTCGGGGGTTTAAGTTTAGGAGGGCCTACGAATACGAGGGTGCCCAGGGCCTACGAAGACCTCAAAACGGCCCTGATTTCTCTGCAAACAGACATAGAAATTCACCTCAATTGCTTTAAAATACGCACCGTGATCCTAGATTAGCCTATTCCAAGCAAACGAGATGTTTCTCAAGCAATTCTCTCTTATTCTATTTCATGCGGTTTTTGCAATCATTGTATGACAGCCTTCGTCTAATTCGGAAGCCTGCGATGAATGTACACGTATATATATAATTATATATATATTAAATTTTATTTATTGATTTATAATGTAGGCAACTGAACACCTTAAGCAATATTTAATCATTTAATCGATAGGCCATCTCAAGATGCGAATCTGAGTTTCAACTTTGCAGGTCCGAAGTCCGCTATTAAAATGAAATGAAATGTTCGCTGTCGAATTCGCAAGATTCGATTTTTTGTCGATTTCTTTTTCTTCATACGCATTGCCAACGAATCAGTCGACGGAGGGACAAGTCTAGTGAATTCTCGGGAGATTGAACTGAATCCTGTGTCTACTGTCTAGGCCTATATGCTGCATTCAACATCCTTTCGAATAATTCGTATGATAATTAATGACTTAAGCTTATGTGATGTATAGCGAGCCTATAGAATTCATACTGTCGTACATTGGTCAGTCAACTCAAACTCGGCCCAAAATGTCCAAAATGCCTTCTGCTGATGTTCTGATTCGTGTTTTGCATGTGCAGTAAAAATCAAATCCTTCCATTCTTCACTTGTACATCTTCACTCTGTCTCATTTCTCTTGCACTTAAGCATGCATCGAGATTTGCACTGATTGAATCAACTATTTTATTTTTGTATAAGTATATGTCTTTATACTTGTATAAGTATATGGACAGGCCTATGCACTGTAGAGCAGTAGAATAAATGTTATGGATAGAACTAATGATAGCCGCATTGCGCTAAAAATCAGGCTGTGTTCCTGTCTTTGTTTTAACGGCAAATGTTTTCACCAGCAGCCTAGTAGACTTTAATGAATATTGCAGAAACTGCATCACATTTGCACTGCCTTTAGGGAAAGTGTTCTCATTTGATGAAGACTTATTTAAGGTAATGCATTTGGAGTATCCTAATTAACTTATTCAAGATGGCAAAGGCGAAGGCATGTTACAAGGAAGGCGGATGTTATAGATGTATGGCCTGAGTTTATAACGCTTGACAAGAAATTCATTCCATCGAGACGCGAATTATTGTCATTGTTATTGTTCATGACAATTTATATAGCGTCGTAACATATGGCCTAGCAGGGGCCAAAGTCAAGGGCGCTTTACTGAAGAGCGTAGAAACGAGATGTTGAATAGATGCGTCTTTAATTTGCTCGCGAACTCTCCAAAGAAAGTGACGGACGAGACGCTATCCTGCAATGAATTCCAAAGGAGGGGATTTCCGCGCAAGAATGAACGTTCTCCAAATGTAACAGTCTTCGACGGAGGTGGGACGTACGGATGAGTTCCGAGAACTGGATCGCAGGATGAAGCCGTCCATCGCTCATCTCCGGCCTCCGCACGAGCGTCGCTATGGATAATCCGGGCAGAGAGGATCGTGTAGTGTCCGGAACGTCGACCATACAGCAGCGCTTGAATGCGAATGCGCTCCGGGATCCGTAGCGCCGATGTGATTCGTCCCTGAGGAGCGAGGTCACGTGGTCGTGCCACCGAGTTCTAAATATCAGCCGTGCTGAGGTGTTGAGGATCGACTGGAGGCGTGCGAGTTGACGGTCAGGAAGACCCAGCAAAATCCCATTGCGATAGTCGACTCGTGATACAACAACAACAGCTGGAACCGTTTGTATCGTGGCCGCGGTTTAAATATAACGACGCATCTCTGGGATCCTTCGAAGTTGATGGAAGCACGCCCGGGTCACATTGTCGACGTGACCAACGAACGACAGCGTTTCCTCGAAGAGCACTCCGAGCAGACGCACCTCCGTCGATCGGTGTTTATTCTAGCCACCTTGACATTGGGGGGGGATTTCGAAATGTTTGGAGAGGGGGACAAGGTCTGAGTCATCACACTTTTGGGGGAATTTGCCATCCCCCCATGCAACATATAACAAATTTGGGGGGGAATTTTAAAACTGGGGGGGGGGTGAATCCCCCCCAGAAAGCCTAGAATAAGCACTGTCCGTCGACGGGAGG
Organism: Metaphire vulgaris; assembly: GCA_018105865.1. Lineage (NCBI taxonomy): Eukaryota > Metazoa > Annelida > Clitellata > Crassiclitellata > Megascolecidae > Metaphire > Metaphire vulgaris. The sequence continues at coordinate 1,809,928 of CM030844.1, forward strand.
CTGTCCGTTTCAGCAAGGGAGAGCTCCGTGCTATCAATCAGAATTATAGTGTTTCAAGGGACGAGATAACGCGATTTCGCTGTATGCCAATTGCTTTTCGTCGTTCGCTTTTGTCTTTAAATATGTATAAAGTAAGCAACCTGCATGAGAACAGCAGTTCATCAAACGAGTCCTAGCCTACGCCAAATTAAATATAGGCCCTATACAGTTGAATGTTTGCTAGACTTTTAAGGTCTGTTAACAGCTTTAGAACTGGTGTTAATTAGGATCATGCATTAATGTCTTCGGGTATCTTGTCGATCCTGCTCTCATTAACCCCTTAACTGTGTATTTAACTGTAGCTCAATGTAAAATGGACGGATATATCCGGGATCCCCAGTTAAGGGGTTAACATTCAGAACGGGGACACTTGGCCAGTTCTCGTCGACCATAACACAACCAAATCAACCTTAAATATTTATAATTGAAAAACTGTAAGGTGATGCAATGAAAACACATGAATCGTGCAAACATAGCATAATAATAATCTCCATAGCAAATTTTTCTATTATCACGCAATCAGTCACATGACACATGGCATAATACATTCACTTAATATTGACACGATTTGCAAATTGTTCATTAACATTTTTATTTCGGCCAACCTTGGGATAAGGATAATCAAATAGATCAAAGTCAATCGAAAACAGTTTCCATAGACGGCGAATGTCAACGGCGGAAATGTTATTAAACCTCTTGTTAAAATAATAAGAAGCATTCGGACGTTTCGGAAATGGCGGAAATGTCACAATACTTTGAGCACCAGTCTGTTTTAGTACAAAGTCGGCGTCCTCTTGAAAAGTCTCATATTTTCCTATGAAATCATACTGGATGAAGCATGGATGGCATAACTCGTGGTAGTGTCTCCAGTGTGAATTAAACGGACTCTCTCTGGTCGTCATCGGATCGAGCAAATATGCGACAAATTCCTCGAATGTCACGTCATGACCTCGCTCTAGAGATTCTTTGGTCGGATTCGCACGGTATCTGCTAACAATTAGTCGACCGAACCACATCTTGAAATGAACACTCGACTTCGACACAAATTTACTTCTGTAGGCGGACAGAATGCGCTCGAATGGATCCCGAACGAACATGAATTTGTAATGAGTATTGATTCGCTCGTTTATCTCTTCCATCGTGTAATTTTCCAGCGACTTCAAAAACGTTCTTTCCAATGAACCATGAACGTCGTCACTAACAAGGGCGCTAATGTTCGTAGTATTCATCCTTCCCGTCAACATCAGCAATACACGCTTCCAGTTTGAGCTGGCGACCTTTGGGATTTGGCAGTATAGAATGCGGCGTTCGTTGTCAACAAAAATCGATTTGAACGGCGAAGGAGCGAGATTCTTGTCGGCTAAAAGCAATTGTCCCGTTGCATTTAACTTCTCGCAAACGTTCAACACGCGTTGCTTTCTTGTTCTTTGACGTTCGATGTGAAATGAATCCTGCATTGGAGACAGCGACAGAGAGAGACGATTAAAAGTAGCGTACGCAAAAATCAATATGTGATTTTAGCTAGAAATTGACGCCAGGTAGTTAGATTATGCTTCTTCTCGCAAAGATGTGCATCTCTTGAACGCCAGCAACAGTTTTGTGTCCTGTTTAAAACTAAGAAGGTGAACCTGGGGTTAATGCACGTCAGCGTTGAATAGGCATGAATACATCTCGATCGCTCATTCGATAAGCATCAGAACTGCATTAGACGAACCGTCAAACTATGTTCGATATTCCTTCAAAGTCCACCGGCGTGGACTCCGTGGAGTGACATTAGTATGGCCTTCGTAGCGTTTTAGACTCATAAGGAGCGTTGTTGGCCAAACCGCTACAACAAGCTACACTAAAGAAGGTCAAGCAGAGGTTAGCAGTCTGTGCCATCTTCTACGCGTTGTTTACTTGATGTTTAATAGGTTTTAAAATAATTAGCAGTTATTTCAAAATATATATATATATATTCATCGATATCATTGTTTGAATATAAAGAATTGTTTGGTCCACGGTTAGTTTTAAAAAGACAGGTTTCGCCTATGTTTCAAAAAGATGATTGCTACTGCGAGCAGGGTTATTTCTAGTATTGTCAATTTGGCGGTCGGTAAATTTCGGGGGCCCTGCCAAAAAAGTCTAACAAGCAAAAAGGTCACCATATAGCTGAGGTTGGGGGGTGTTAGGGGTTATCGGTCTCAAATTGGGATGTTGGGGGTGTTAGGGGGTGTAAAATATCCCTGATTGGAAGTTTCGATAGCCGTAATAAACATGAATGAATCAAATTTCGCTATGATTTATTGAGCTGGAGATTTCAGTCGAGACAACCTTTTGTACCTGTTGTAGATTTGTTTCGTCATTCCTCATTTGAATTTCTGTCAAAAAAGCAAAGAATTAATTTAACCATGCTCACTGCTCATGAATGATGTATGGCCCTTAGCTAAATCTTCAATTCGATATTGAAACTGTATTTATGACATCCAGTGATGGGCAACTAGTTAACTAATTAGTTGCTAACTAAAAGTTTAACTACTTTTTTTTAGTTAGCTTCATAGTTTAATTAAATATAAATAGTTTAGTTAAAATGATAGTTTAACTAAAAAAATTTAGTTAATAACTAAATAGTTTAACTAAAAATTTTTAGTTGGTGATCCGAAATTACAGTACCTTTTTATCTATTCCTTTCTGGGTAATTTTTTTCATGACAACGATAACACCATATATCACTGATCTTGGTCAGAGACCAGTGTATTTTTACTTACTTACGATCTTTGATCTCGTTGGTAAGTGGGAAATGCAATGATTAATTAATTCAATGGTTCATTGACTGACGTGTTGATGCTGCCAGCATCGTCTATGTTTTGAATTGTTTTCATGAACACATACTTGATACTTGAAAAATAGTTGTAAAATTAGTTGCAAAAAGTTTAACTATATTTTTTTAGTTTAGTTAACTATTTTAGAAAGTTAGTTAGCAACTAAAAGTTTAACTACTTATTTTTAGTTGAAATTTAGTTATAGTTTAACTAATATTTTTTAGTTAGTTGCCCATCACTGGTTGTCGCAGTTGAGGTCTTGGTGAGGAAACGGGGAGTAGGATATGTTTTTGAAATCGATTTAGTTCCATTCAGTAGTGTGGAATACTACTGATGACACTTCATTTTGATGCTTAAATTTGATATTTTACTGTAAAAGATGAAATTGTAGAGCAGATAGACTTCTGAAAAGCGTGTGCTTTATATGACCAATATAATGGCAAAATAAGGGGGTTGTCTCGGTTGAGGACTTGGTGGGGAAACGGGGCGTATGATATGGTGGTGAAATCGATTTAGTTCCATGTAGTAGTGTGGAATACTACTGATGACACTTCATTTTGATGCTTAAATTTGATATTTTACTGCAAAAGATGAAATTGTAGAGCAGATAGAATTCTGAAAAGCGTGTACATTATATGATCAATATAATGGCAAAATAAGGGGTTGTCTCGGTTGAGGACTTGGTGGGGAAACGGGGCGTATGATATGGTGGTGAAATCGATTTAGTTCCATGTAGTAGTGTGGAATACTACTGATGACACTTCATTTTGATGCTTAAATTTGATATTTTACTGTAAAAGATGAAATTGTAGAGCAGATAGACTTCTGAAAAGCGTGTACATTATATGACCAATATAATGGCAAAATAAGGGGGTGTCTCTCGGTTGACGACATGGTGGGGAAACGGGGCGTATGATATGGTGGTGAAATCGATTTAGTTCCATGTAGTAGTGTGGAATACTACTGATGACACTTCATTTTGATGCTTAAATTCGATCTTTTAATGGAAAAGATAAAATTGTACAGCAAATGGAATTCTACACATCGTGTGCATTAGGTTATTAATATAATGGCAAAATAAGGGGGTTGTCGCAGTTGAGGTCTTGGTGAGGAAACGGGGAGTAGGATATGTTTTTGAAATCGATTTAGTTCCATTCAGTAGTGTGGAATACTACTGATGACACTTCATTTTGATGCTTAAATTTGATATTTTACTGTAAAAGATGAAATTGTAGAGCAGATAGACTTCTGAAAAGCGTGTGCATTATATGACCAATATAATGGCAAAATAAGGGGTTGTCTCGGTTGAGGACTTGGTGGGGAAAAAGGGGCGTATGATATGGTGGTGAAATCGATTTAGTTCCATTCAGTAGTGTGGAATACTACTGATGACACTTCATTTTGATGCTTAAATTTGATATTTTACTGTAAAAGATGAAATTGTAGAGCAGATAGAATTCTGAAAAGCGTGTACATTATATGATCAATATAATGGCAAAATAAGGGGTTGTCTCGGTTGAGGACTTGGTGGGGAAACGGGGCGTATGATATGGTGGTGAAATCGATTTAGTTCCATTCAGTAGTGTGGAATACTACTGATGACACTTCATTTTGATGCTTAAATTTGATATTTTACTGTAAAAGATGAAATTGTAGAGCAGATAGACTTCTGAAAAGCGTGTACATTATATGACCAATATAATGGCAAAATAAGGGGGTTGTCTCGGTTGAGGACTTGGTGGGGAAAGGGGGCGTATGATATGGTGGTGAAATCGATTTAGTTCCATGTAGTAGTGTGGAATACTACTGATGACACTTCATTTTGATGCTTAAATTTGATATTTTACTGTAAAAGATGAAATTGTAGAGCAGATAGACTTCTGAAAAGCGTGTACATTATATGACCAATATAATGGCAAAATAAGGGGTTGTCTCGGTTGAGGACTTGGTGGGGAAACGGGGCGTATGATATGGTGGTGAAATCGATTTAGTTCCATGTAGTAGTGTGGAATACTACTGATGACACTTCATTTTGATGCTTAAATTCGATCTTTTAATGGAAAAGATAAAATTGTACAGCAAATGGAATTCTACACATCGTGTGCATTAGGTTATTAATATAATGGCAAAATAAGGGGGTTGTCGCAGTTGAGGTCTTGGTGAGGAAACGGGGCGTATGATATGGTGGTGAAATCGATTTAGTTCCATTCAGTAGTGTGGAATACTACTGATGACACTTCATTTTGATGCTTAAATTTGATATTTTACTGTAAAAGATGAAATTGTAGAGCAGATAGACTTCTGAAAAGCGTGTACATTATATGACCAATATAATGGCAAAATAAGGGGGTTGTCTCGGTTGAGGACTTGGTGGGGAAAGGGGGCGTATGATATGGTGGTGAAATCGATTTAGTTCCATGTAGTAGTGTGGAATACTACTGATGACACTTCATTTTGATGCTTAAATTTGATATTTTACTGCAAAAGATGAAATTGTAGAGCAGATAGAATTCTGAAAAGCGTGTACATTATATGATCAATATAATGGCAAAATAAGGGGGTTGTCTCGGTTGAGGACTTGGTGGGGAAACGGGGCGTATGATATGGTGGTGAAATCGATTTAGTTCCATTCAGTAGTGTGGAATACTACTGATGACACTTCATTTTGATGCTTAAATTTGATATTTTACTGTAAAAGATGAAATTGTAGAGCAGATAGACTTCTGAAAAGCGTGTACATTATATGATCAATATAATGGCAAAATAAGGGGTTGTCTCGGTTGAGGACTTGGTGGGGAAACGGGGCGTATGATATGGTGGTGAAATCGATTTAGTTCCATGTAGTAGTGTGGAATACTACTGATGACACTTCATTTTGATGCTTAAATTTGATATTTTACTGTAAAAGATGAAATTGTAGAGCAGATAGACTTCTGAAAAGCGTGTACATTATATGACCAATATAATGGCAAAATAAGGGGTTGTGAGGACTTGTCTCCATTCAGTTGAGGACTTAAATTTGGTAAAAGGGGAACAGGGCGTATGATATGGTGGTGAAATCGATTTAGTTCCATGTAGTAGTGTGGAATACTACTGATGACACTTCATTTTGATGCTTAAATTTGATATTTTAATGGAAAAGATGAAATTGTAGAGCAGATAGAATTCTGAAAATCGTGTGCATTATTATTAATATAATGGCAAAATAAGGGGTTGTCTCAGTTGAGGACTTGGTGAGGAAACTATGATATGTGGTGAAATCGATTTAGTTCCATTCAGTAGTGTGGAATACTATGACACTATTTTGATGGTGGTGAAATCGATTTAGTTCCATTGAGGACTTGGTGAGGAAACGGTAGTGTGTGAATACCATACTGATGACACTTCATTTTGATGCTTAAATTTGATCTTTTAATGGAAAAGATGAAATTGTACAGCAAATGGAATTCTGAAATCGTGTGCATTATATTATTAATATAATGGCAAAATAAGGGGGTTGTCTCGGTTGAGGACTTGGTGGGGAAACGGGGCGTATGATATGGTGGTGAAATCGATTTAGTTCCATGTAGTAGTGTGGAATACTACTGATGACACTTCATTTTGATGCTTAAATTTGATATTTTACTGTAAAAGATGAAATTGTAGAGCAGATAGACTTCTGAAAAGCGTGTACATTATATGACCAATATAATGGCAAAATAAGGGGTTGTCTCGGTTGAGGACTTGGTGGGAAACGGGCGTATGATATGGTGGTGAAATCGATTTAGTTCCATTCAGTAGTGTGGAATACTACTGATGACACTTCATTTTGATGCTTAAATTTGATATTTTACTGTAAAAGATGAAATTGTAGAGCAGATAGACTTCTGAAAAGCGTGTACATTATATGACCAATATAATGGCAAAATAAGGGGGTTGTCTCGGTTGAGGACTTGGTGGGGAAACGGGGCGTATGATATGGTGGTGAAATCGATTTAGTTCCATGTAGTAGTGTGGAATACTACTGATGACACTTCATTTTGATGCTTAAATTTGATATTTTACTGTAAAAGATGAAATTGTAGAGCAGATAGAATTCTGAAAATCGTGTACATTATATGATCAATATAATGGCAAAATAAGGGGTTGTCTCGGTTGAGGACTTGGTGGGGAAACGGGGGCGTATGATATGGTGGTGAAATCGATTTAGTTCCATGTAGTAGTGTGGAATACTACTGATGACACTTCATTTTGATGCTTAAATTTGATATTTTACTGTAAAAGATGAAATTGTAGAGCAGATAGAATTCTGAAAAGCGTGTACATTATATGACCAATATAATGGCAAAATAAGGGGTTGTCTCGGTTGAGGACTTGGTGGGGAAACGGGGCGTATGATATGGTGGTGAAATCGATTTAGTTCCATGTAGTAGTGTGGAATACTACTGATGACACTTCATTTTGATGCTTAAATTTGATATTTTACTGTAAAAGATGAAATTGTAGAGCAGATAGAATTCTGAAAAGCGTGTACATTATATGATCAATATAATGGCAAAATAAGGGGTTGTCTCGGTTGAGGACTTGGTGGGGAAACGGGGCGTATGATATGGTGGTGAAATCGATTTAGTTCCATTCAGTAGTGTGGAATACTACTGATGACACTTCATTTTGATGCTTAAATTTGATATTTTACTGTAAAAGATGAAATTGTAGAGCAGATAGAATTCTGAAAATCGTGTACATTATATGATCAATATAATGGCAAAATAAGGGGGTTGTCTCGGTTGAGGACTTGGTGGGGAAACGGGCGTATGATATGGTGGTGAAATCGATTTAGTTCCATGTAGTAGTGTGGAATACTACTGATGACACTTCATTTTGATGCTTAAATTTGATATTTTACTGTAAAAGATGAAATTGTAGAGCAGATAGACTTCTGAAAAGCGTGTACATTATATGACCAATATAATGGCAAAATAAGGGGGTTGTCTCGGTTGAGGACTTGGTGGGGAAAGGGGGCGTATGATATGGTGGTGAAATCGATTTAGTTCCATTCAGTAGTGTGGAATACTACTGATGACACTTCATTTTGATGCTTAAATTTGATATTTTACTGTAAAAGATGAAATTGTAGAGCAGATAGAATTCTGAAAAGCGTGTACATTATATGATCAATATAATGGCAAAATAAGGGGTTGTCTCGGTTGAGGACTTGGTGGGGAAACGGGGCGTATGATATGGTGGTGAAATCGATTTAGTTCCATTCAGTAGTGTGGAATACTACTGATGACACTTCATTTTGATGCTTAAATTTGATATTTTACTGTAAAAGATGAAATTGTAGAGCAGATAGACTTCTGAAAAGCGTGTACATTATATGACCAATATAATGGCAAAATAAGGGGGTTGTCTCGGTTGAGGACTTGGTGGGGAAACGGGGGTATGATATGGTGGTGAAATCGATTTAGTTCCATGTAGTAGTGTGGAATACTACTGATGACACTTCATTTTGATGCTTAAATTTGATATTTTACTGTAAAAGATGAAATTGTAGAGCAGATAGAATTCTGAAAAGCGTGTACATTATATGATCAATATAATGGCAAAATAAGGGGGTTGTCTCGGTTGAGGACTTGGTGGGGAAAGGGGGCGTATGATATGGTGGTGAAATCGATTTAGTTCCATGTAGTAGTGTGGAATACTACTGATGACACTTCATTTTGATGCTTAAATTTGATATTTTACTGGAAAAGATGAAATTGTAGAGCAGATAGAATTCTGAAAATCGTGTACATTATGTTATTAATATAATGGCAAAATAAGGGGGTTGTCGCAGTTGAGGACTTGGTGGGGAAACGGGGCGTATGATATGGTGGTGAAATCGATTTAGTTCCATGTAGTAGTGTGGAATACTACTGATGACACTTCATTTTGATGCTTAAATTTGATATTTTACTGTAAAAGATGAAATTGTAGAGCAGATAGAATTCTGAAAAGCGTGTACATTATATGATCAATATAATGGCAAAATAAGGGGTTGTCTCGGTTGAGGACTTGGTGGGGAAACGGGGCGTATGATATGGTGGTGAAATCGATTTAGTTCCATGTAGTAGTGTGGAATACTACTGATGACACTTCATTTTGATGCTTAAATTTGATATTTTACTGTAAAAGATGAAATTGTAGAGCAGATAGACTTCTGAAAAGCGTGTACATTATATGACCAATATAATGGCAAAATAAGGGGGTTGTCTCGGTTGAGGACTTGGTGGGGAAACGGGGCGTATGATATGGTGGTGAAATCGATTTAGTTCCATGTAGTAGTGTGGAATACTACTGATGACACTTCATTTTGATGCTTAAATTTGATATTTTACTGTAAAAGATGAAATTGTAGAGCAGATAGAATTCTGAAAAAGCGTGTACATTATATGACCAATATAATGGCAAAATAAGGGATGTTGTCTCGGTTGAGGACTTGGTGGGGGCAAACGGGGCGTATGATATGGTGGTGAAATCGATTTAGTTCCATGTAGTAGTGTGGAATACTACTGATGACACTTCATTTTGATGCTTAAATTTGATATTTTACTGTAAAAGATGAAATTGTAGAGCAGATAGAATTCTGAAAAGCGTGTGCATTATATGACCAATATAATGGCAAAATATAATGGCAAAATAAGGGCGTATGATTGTCTCGATTGAGGACTTGATGACACTTCATTTTGATGAAATTTGATATTTTACTGTAAAAGGGCGTATGATATGGTGGTGAAATCGATTTAGTTCCATGTCAGTAGTGTGGAATACTACTGATGACACTTCATTTTGATGCTTAAATTTGATATTTTACTGTAAAAGATGAAATTGTAGAGCAGATAGACTTCTGAAAAGCGTGTACATTATATGATCAATATAATGGCAAAATAAGGGGGTTGTCTCGGTTGAGGACTTGGTGGGGAAACGGGGCGTATGATATGGTGGTGAAATCGATTTAGTTCCATTCAGTAGTGTGGAATACTACTGATGACACTTCATTTTGATGCTTAAATTTGATATTTTACTGTAAAAGATGAAATTGTAGAGCAGATAGAATTCTGAAAAGCGTGTACATTATATGATCAATATAATGGCAAAATAAGGGGGTTGTCTCGGTTGAGGACTTGGTGGGGAAACGGGGCGTATGATATGGTGGTGAAATCGATTTAGTTCCATTCAGTAGTGTGGAATACTACTGATGACACTTCATTTTGATGCTTAAATTTGATATTTTACTGTAAAAGATGAAATTGTAGAGCAGATAGACTTCTGAAAAGCGTGTACATTATATGACCAATATAATGGCAAAATAAGGGGGTTGTCTCGGTTGAGGACTTGGTGGGGAAACGGGCGTATGATATGGTGGTGAAATCGATTTAGTTCCATGTAGTAGTGTGGAATACTACTGATGACACTTCATTTTGATGCTTAAATTTGATATTTTACTGTAAAATGATGAAATTGTAGAGCAGATAGACTTCTGAAAAGCGTGTACATTATATGACCAATATAATGGCAAAATAAGGGGTTTGTCTCAGTTGAGGACTTGGTGGGGAAAGGGGCGTATGATATGGTGGTGAAATCGATTTAGTTCCATGTAGTAGTGTGGAATACTACTGATGACACTTCATTTTGATGCTTAAATTTGATATTTTACTGTAAAAGATGAAATTGTAGAGCAGATAGAATTCTGAAAATCGTGTACATTATATGATCAATATAATGGCAAAATAAGGGGTTGTCTCAGTTGAGGTCTTGGTGAGGAAACGGGGCGTATGATATGGTGGTGAAATCGATTTAGTTCCATGTAGTAGTGTGGAATACTACTGATGACACTTCATTTTAATGCTTAAATTTGATCTTTTAATGGAAAAGATAAAATTGTACAGCAAATGGAATTCTAAAACATCGTGTGCATTATATTATTAATATAATGGCAAAATAAGGGGTTGTCTCAGTTGAGGACTTGGTGAGGAAACGGGGCGTATGATATGGTGGTGAAATCGATTTAGTTCCATTCAGTAGTGTGGAATACTACTGATGACACTTCATTTTGATGCTTAAATTTGATATTTTACTGTAAAAGATGAAATTGTAGAGCAGATAGACTTCTGAAAAGCGTGTACATTATATGATCAATATAATGGCAAAATAAGGGGGTTGTCTCGGTTGAGGACTTGGTGGGGAAAGGGGTATGATATGGTGGTGAAATCGATTTAGTTCCATGTAGTAGTGTGGAATACTACTGATGACACTTCATTTTGATGCTTAAATTTGATATTTTACTGTAAAAGATGAAATTGTAGAGCAGATAGAATTCTGAAAATCGTGTACATTATATGATTAATATAATGGCAAAATAAGGGGTTGTCTCGGTTGAGGACTTGGTGGGGAAACGGGGAGTATGATATGGTGGTTTGAAATCGATTTAGTTCCATTCAGTAGTGTGGAATACTACTGATGACACTTCATTTTGATGCTTAAATTTGATATTTTACTGATAAAAGATGAAATTGTAGAGCAGATAGACTTCTGAAAAAAAGTGTACATTATATGACCAATATAATGGCAAAATAAGGGGTTCCATTCATGTCTCGGTTGAGTTGAGGACTTGACTTGGGGATGAAAGATATTTTACTGGGCGTATGATATGGTGGTGAAATCGATTTAGTTCCATTCAGTAGTGTGGAATACTACTGATGACACTTCATTTTGATGCTTAAATTTGATATTTTACTGTAAAAGATGAAATTGTAGAGCAGATAGAATTCTGAAAAGCGTGTACATTATATGATCAATATAATGGCAAAATAAGGGGTTGTCTCGGTTGAGGACTTGGTGGGGAAACGGGGCGTATGATATGGTGGTGAAATCGATTTAGTTCCATTCAGTAGTGTGGAATACTACTGATGACACTTCATTTTGATGCTTAAATTTGATATTTTACTGGAAAAGATGAAATTGTAGAGCAGATAGAATTCTGAAAAGCGTGTACATTATATGATCAATATAATGGCAAAATAAGGGGGTTGTCTCGGTTGAGGACTTGGTGGGGAAACGGGCGTATGATATGGTGGTGAAATCGATTTAGTTCCATGTAGTAGTGTGGAATACTACTGATGACACTTCATTTTGATGCTTAAATTTGATATTTTACTGTAAAAGATGAAATTGTAGAGCAGATAGACTTCTGAAAAGCGTGTACATTATATGACCAATATAATGGCAAAATAAGGGGGTTGTCTCGGTTGAGGACTTGGTGGGGAAACGGGGCGTATGATATGGTGGTGAAATCGATTTAGTTCCATGTAGTAGTGTGGAATACTACTGATGACACTTCATTTTGATGCTTAAATTTGATATTTTACTGTAAAAGATGAAATTGTAGAGCAGATAGACTTCTGAAAAGCGTGTACATTATATGACCAATATAATGGCAAAATAAGGGGTTGTCTCGGTTGAGGACTTGGTGGGGAAACGGGGAGTATGATATGGTGGTGAAATCGATTTAGTTCCATTCAGTAGTGTGGAATACTACTGATGACACTTCATTTTGATGCTTAAATTTGATATTTTAATGGAAAAGATGAAATTGTAGAGCAGATAGAATTCTGAAAAGCGTGTACATTATATGATCAATATAATGGCAAAATAAGGGGTTGTCTCGGTTGAGGACTTGGTGGGGAAACGGGGCGTATGATATGGTGGTGAAATCGATTTAGTTCCATTCAGTAGTGTGGAATACTACTGATGACACTTCATTTTGATGCTTAAATTTGATATTTTACTGTAAAAGATGAAATTGTAGAGCAGATAGAATTCTGAAAAGCGTGTACATTATATGATCAATATAATGGCAAAATAAGGGGTTGTCTCGGTTGAGGACTTGGTGGGGAACGGGGCGTATGATATGGTGGTGAAATCGATTTAGTTCCATGTAGTAGTGTGGAATACTACTGATGACACTTCATTTTGATGCTTAAATTTGATATTTTACTGTAAAAGATGAAATTGTAGAGCAGATAGAATTCTGAAAAGCGTGTACATTATATGACCAATATAATGGCAAAATAAGGGGTTGTCTCGGTTGAGGACTTGGTGGGAAAACGGGGCGTATGATATGGTGGTGAAATCGATTTAGTTCCATGTAGTAGTGTGGAATACTACTGATGACACTTCATTTTGATGCTTAAATTTGATATTTTACTGTAAAAGATGAAATTGTAGAGCAGATAGACTTCTGAAAAGCGTGTACATTATATGACCAATATAATGGCAAAATAAGGGGGTTGTCTCGGTTGAGGACTTGGTGGGGAAACGGGGGCGTATGATATGGTGGTGAAATCGATTTAGTTCCATGTAGTAGTGTGGAATACTACTGATGACACTTCATTTTGATGCTTAAATTTGATATTTTACTGTAAAAGATGAAATTGTAGAGCAGATAGACTTCTGAAAAGCGTGTACATTATATGACCAATATAATGGCAAAATAAGGGGTTGTCTCGGTTGACGACTTGGTGGGGAAACGGGGCGTATGATATGGTGGTGAAATCGATTTAGTTCCATGTAGTAGTGTGGAATACTACTGATGACACTTCATTTTGATGCTTATTTTTTTAATGGATGCTTAAATTTGATCTTTTAATGGAAAAGATAAAATGATATGGTGGTGAAAGCATTTATGGAATTCTACATCGAGTGCATTATAATTATTAATATAATGGCAAAATAAATGGGGGTTGTCGCAGTTGAGGTCTTGGTGAGGAAACGGGGAGTAGGATATGTTTTTGAAATCGATTTAGTTCCATTCAGTAGTGTGGAATACTACTGATGACACTTCATTTTGATGCTTAAATTTGATATTTTACTGTAAAAGATGAAATTGTAGAGCAGATAGACTTCTGAAAAGCGTGTACATTATATGACCAATATAATGGCAAAATAAGGGGTTGTCTCGGTTGAGGACTTGGTGGGGAAAGGGGGTATGATATGGTGGTGAAATCGATTTAGTTCCATTCAGTAGTGTGGAATACTACTGATGACACTTCATTTTGATGCTTAAATTTGATATTTTACTGTAAAAGATGAAATTGTAGAGCAGATAGAATTCTGAAAAGCGTGTACATTATATGATCAATATAATGGCAAAATAAGGGGGTTGTCTCGGTTGAGGACTTGGTGGGGAAACGGGGCGTATGATATGGTGGTGAAATCGATTTAGTTCCATGTAGTAGTGTGGAATACTACTGATGACACTTCATTTTGATGCTTAAATTTGATATTTTACTGTAAAAGATGAAATTGTAGAGCAGATAGACTTCTGAAAAGCGTGTACATTATATGACCAATATAATGGCAAAATAAGGGGTTGTCTCGGTTGACGACTTGGTGGGGAAACGGGGCGTATGATATGGTGGTGAAATCGATTTAGTTCCATGTAGTAGTGTGGAATACTACTGATGACACTTCATTTTGATGCTTAAATTCGATCTTTTAATGGAAAAGATAAAATTGTACAGCAAATGGAATTCTACACATCGTGTGCATTAGGTTATTAATATAATGGCAAAATAAGGGGTTGTCTCAGTTGAGGTCTTGGTGAGAAACGGGGAGTAGGATATGTTTTGAAATCGATTTAGTTCCATTCAGTAGTGTGGAATACTACTGATGACACTTCATTTTGATGCTTAAATTTGATATTTTACTGTAAAAGATGAAATTGTAGAGCAGATAGACTTCTGAAAAGCGTGTGCATTATATGATCAATATAATGGCAAAATAAGGGGTTGTCTCGGTTGAGGACTTGGTGGGGAAAGGGGCGTATGATATGATGGTGAAATCGATTTATTTCCATGTAGTAGAGTGGAATACTACTGATGACACTTCATTTTGATGCTTAAATTTGATATTTTACTGTAAAAGATGAAATTGTAGAGCAGATAGAATTCTGAAAAGCGTGTACATTATATGATCAATATAATGGCAAAATAAGGGGGTTGTCTCGGTTGACGACTTCGTGGGGAAACGGGGCGTATGATATGGTGGTGAAATCGATTTAGTTCCATGTAGTAGTGTGGAATACTACTGATGACACTTCATTTTGATGCTTAAATTTGATATTTTACTGTAAAAGATGAAATTGTAGAGCAGATAGACTTCTGAAAAGCGTGTACATTATATGACCAATATAATGGCAAAATAAGGGGTTGTCTCGGTTGACGACATGGTGGGGAAACAGGGCGTATGATATGGTGGTGAAATCGATTTAGTTCCATGTAGTAGTGTGGAATACTACTGATGACACTTCATTTTGATGCTTAAATTGATCTTTTAATGGAAAAGATAAAATTGACAGCAAATGGACTTCTACACATCGTGTGAAATAGATTTAGTTATAATATAATGGCAAAATAAGGGATTGTCTTATTGAGGACTTGGTGAGGAAATCGGGGCAAAATAAGGGGTTGTCTCGGTATGTTTTTAAATCGATTTAGTTCCATTCAGTAGTGTGGAATACTACTGATGACACTTCATTTTGATGCTTAAATTTGATATTTTACTGTAAAAGATGAAATTGTAGAGCAGATAGAATTCTGAAAAGCGTGTACATTATATGATCAATATAATGGCAAAATAAGGGGGTTGTCTCGGTTGAGGACTTGGTGGGGAAACGGGGCGTATGATATGGTGGTGAAATCGATTTAGTTCCATTCAGTAGTGTGGAATACTACTGATGACACTTCATTTTGATGCTTAAATTTGATATTTTACTGTAAAAGATGAAATTGTAGAGCAGATAGAATTCTGAAAAGCGTGTACATTATATGATCAATATAATGGCAAAATAAGGGGTTGTCTCGGTTGAGGACTTGGTGGGGAAACGGGGCGTATGATATGGTGGTGAAATCGATTTAGTTCCATGTAGTAGTGTGGAATACTACTGATGACACTTCATTTTGATGCTTAAATTTGATATTTTACTGTAAAAGATGAAATTGTAGAGCAGATAGACTTCTGAAAAGCGTGTACATTATATGACCAATATAATGGCAATGGCAAATAAGGGGTTGTCTCGGTTGAGGACTTGGTGGGGAAAAGGGGGCGTATGATATGGTGGTGAAATCGATTTAGTTCCATGTAGTAGTGTGGAATACTACTGATGACACTTCATTTTGATGCTTAAATTTGATATTTTACTGTAAAAGATGAAATTGTAGAGCAGATAGAATTCTGAAAAGCGTGTACATTATATGATCAATATAATGGCAAAATAAGGGGTTGTCTCGGTTGAGGACTTGGTGGGGAAACGGGGCGTATGATATGGTGGTGAAATCGATTTAGTTCCATGTAGTAGTGTGGAATACTACTGATGACACTTCATTTTGATGCTTAAATTTGATATTTTACTGTAAAAGATGAAATTGTAGAGCAGATAGACTTCTGAAAAGCGTGTACATTATATGACCAATATAATGGCAAAATAAGGGGTTGTCTCGGTTGAGGACTTGGTGGGAAAAGGGGGCGTATGATATGGTGGTGAAATCGATTTAGTTCCATGTCAGTAGTGTGGAATACTACTGATGACACTTCATTTTGATGCTTAAATTTGATATTTTAATGGAAAAGATAAAATTGTACAGCAAATGGAATTCTGAAATCGTGTGCATTATATTATAATATAATGGCAAAATAAGGGGTTGTCTCAGTTGAGGACTTGGTGAGGAAACGGGGCGTATGATATGGTTTTGAAATCGATTTAGTTCCATTCAGTAGTGTGGAATACTACTGATGACACTTCATTTTGATGCTTAAATTTGATATTTTACTGTAAAAGATGAAATTGTAGAGCAGATAGAATTCTGAAAAGCGTGTACATTATATGACCAATATAATGGCAAAATAAGGGGGTTGTCTCGGTTGACGACTGGTGGGGAAAGGGGGCGTATGATATGGTGGTGAAATCGATTTAGTTCCATGTAGTAGTGTGGAATACTACTGATGACACTTCATTTTGATGCTTAAATTTGATCTTTTAATGGAAAAGATAAAATTGTACAGCAAATAGAATTCTGAAATCGTGTGCATTATATTATTAATATAATGGCAAAATAAGGGGGTTGTCTCAGTTGAGGTCTTGGTGAGGAAACGGGGCGTATGATATGGTGGTGAAATCGATTTAGTTCCATTCAGTAGTGTGGAATACTACTGATGACACTTCATTTTGATGCTTAAATTTGATATTTTACTGTAAAAGATGAAATTGTAGAGCAGATAGAATTCTGAAAAGCGTGTACATTATATGACCAATATAATGGCAAAATAAGGGGGTTGTCTCGGTTGAGGACTTGGTGGGGAAACGGGGCGTATGATATGGTGGTGAAATCGATTTAGTTCCATGTAGTAGTGTGGAATACTACTGATGACACTTCATTTTGATGCTTAAATTTGATATTTTACTGTAAAAGATGAAATTGTAGAGCAGATAGAATTCTGAAAAGCGTGTACATTATATGACCAATATAATGGCAAAATAAGGGGTTGTCTCGGTTGAGGACTTGGTGGGGAAACGGGGCGTATGATATGGTGGTGAAATCGATTTAGTTCCATGTAGTAGTGTGGAATACTACTGATGACACTTCATTTTGATGCTTAAATTTGATATTTTACTGTAAAAGATGAAATTGTAGAGCAGATAGACTTCTGAAAAGCGTGTACATTATATGACCAATATAATGGCAAAATAAGGGGTTGTCTCGGTTGAGGACTTGGTGGGGAAACGGGGCGTATGATATGGTGGTGAAATCGATTTAGTTCCATGTAGTAGTGTGGAATACTACTGATGACACTTCATTTTGATGCTTAAATTTGATATTTTACTGTAAAAGATGAAATTGTAGAGCAGATAGACTTCTGAAAAGCGTGTACATTATATGACCAATATAATGGCAAAATAAGGGGT
The DNA here is from genome assembly GCA_018105865.1 of Metaphire vulgaris. NCBI lineage: Eukaryota > Metazoa > Annelida > Clitellata > Crassiclitellata > Megascolecidae > Metaphire > Metaphire vulgaris. The sequence goes on from CM030844.1 coordinate 1,827,751, forward strand.
TGTCTCGGTTGAGGACTTGGTGGGGAAACGGGGCGTATGATATGGTGGTGAAATCGATTTAGTTCCATGTAGTAGTGTGGAATACTACTGATGACACTTCATTTTGATGCTTAAATTTGATATTTTACTGTAAAAGATGAAATTGTAGAGCAGATAGACTTCTGAAAAGCGTGTACATTATATGACCAATATAATGGCAAAATAAGGGGGTTGTCTCGGTTGAGGACTTGGTGGGGAAAGGGGCGTATGATATGGTGGTGAAATCGATTTAGTTCCATGTAGTAGTGTGGAATACTACTGATGACACTTCATTTTGATGCTTAAATTTGATATTTTACTGCAAAAGATGAAATTGTAGAGCAGATAGAATTCTGAAAAGCGTGTACATTATATGATCAATATAATGGCAAAATAAGGGGTTGTCTCGGTTGAGGACTTGGTGGGGAAACGGGCGTATGATATGGTGGTGAAATCGATTTAGTTCCATGTAGTAGTGTGGAATACTACTGATGACACTTCATTTTGATGCTTAAATTTGATATTTTACTGTAAAAGATGAAATTGTAGAGCAGATAGAATTCTGAAAAGCGTGTACATTATATGACCAATATAATGGCAAAATAAGGGGGTTGTCTCGGTTGAGGACTTGGTGGGGAAACAGGGCGTATGATATGGTGGTGAAATCGATTTAGTTCCATGTAGTAGTGTGGAATACTACTGATGACACTTCATTTTGATGCTTAAATTTGATATTTTACTGTAAAAGATGAAATTGTAGAGCAGATAGACTTCTGAAAAGCGTGTACATTATATGACCAATATAATGGCAAAATAAGGGGGTTGTCTCGGTTGACGACTTGGTGGGGAAACGGGGCGTATGATATGGTGGTGAAATCGATTTAGTTCCATGTAGTAGTGTGGAATACTACTGATGACACTTCATTTTGATGCTTAAATTCGATCTTTTAATGGAAAAGATAAAATTGTACAGCAAATGGAATTCTACACATCGTGTGCATTAGGTTATTAATATAATGGCAAAATAAGGGGGTTGTCGCAGTTGAGGTCTTGGTGAGGAAACGGGGAGTAGGATATGTTTTTGAAATCGATTTAGTTCCATTCAGTAGTGTGGAATACTACTGATGACACTTCATTTTGATGCTTAAATTTGATATTTTACTGTAAAAGATGAAATTGTAGAGCAGATAGAATTCTGAAAAGCGTGTACATTATATGACCAATATAATGGCAAAATAAGGGGTTGTCTCGGTTGAGGACTTGGTGGGGAAACGGGGCGTATGATATGGTGGTGAAATCGATTTAGTTCCATGTAGTAGTGTGGAATACTACTGATGACACTTCATTTTGATGCTTAAATTTGATATTTTACTGTAAAAGATGAAATTGTAGAGCAGATAGAATTCTGAAAAGCGTGTACATTATATGACCAATATAATGGCAAAATAAGGGGGTTGTCTCGGTTGAGGACTTGGTGGGGAAACGGGGCGTATGATATGGTGGTGAAATCGATTTAGTTCCATGTAGTAGTGTGGAATACTACTGATGACACTTCATTTTGATGCTTAAATTTGATATTTTACTGTAAAAGATGAAATTGTAGAGCAGATAGACTTCTGAAAAGCGTGTACATTATATGACCAATATAATGGCAAAATAAGGGGTTGTCTCGGTTGAGGACTTGGTGGGGAAACGGGGCGTATGATATGGTGGTGAAATCGATTTAGTTCCATGTAGTAGTGTGGAATACTACTGATGACACTTCATTTTGATGCTTAAATTTGATATTTTACTGTAAAAGATGAAATTGTAGAGCAGATAGACTTCTGAAAAGCGTGTACATTATATGACCAATATAATGGCAAAATAAGGGGTTGTCTCGGTTGAGGACTTGGTGGGGAAACGGGGGCGTATGATATGGTGGTGAAATCGATTTAGTTCCATGTAGTAGTGTGGAATACTACTGATGACACTTCATTTTAATGCTTAAATTTGATCTTTTAATGGAAAAGATAAAATTGTACAGCAAATGGAATTCTACACATCGTGTGCATTAGGTTATTAATATAATGGCAAAATAAGGGGGTTGTCGCAGTTGAGGTCTTGGTGAGGAAACGGGGCGTATGATATGGTGGTGAAATCGATTTAGTTCCATTCAGTAGTGTGGAATACTACTGATGACACTTCATTTTGATGCTTAAATTTGATATTTTACTGTAAAAGATGAAATTGTAGAGCAGATAGACTTCTGAAAAGCGTGTGCTTTATATGACCAATATAATGGCAAAATAAGGGGGTTGTCTCGGTTGAGGACTTGGTGGGGAAAGGGGGCGTATGATATGGTGGTGAAATCGATTTAGTTCCATGTAGTAGTGTGGAATACTACTGATGACACTTCATTTTGATGCTTAAATTCGATCTTTTAATGGAAAAGATAAAATTGTACAGCAAATGGAATTCTGAAACATCGTGTGCATTATATTATAATATAATGGCAAAATAAGGGGGTTGTCTCAGTTGAGGTCTTGGTGAGGAAACGGGGAGTAGGATATGTTTTGAAATCGATTTAGTTCCATTCAGTAGTGTGGAATACTACTGATGACACTTCATTTTGATGCTTAAATTTGATATTTTACTGTAAAAGATGAAATTGTAGAGCAGATAGACTTCTGAAAAGCGTGTACATTATATGACCAATATAATGGCAAAATAAGGGGTTGTCTCGGTTGAGGACTTGGTGGGGAAACGGGGCGTATGATATGGTGGTGAAATCGATTTAGTTCCATTCAGTAGTGTGGAATACTACTGATGACACTTCATTTTGATGCTTAAATTTGATATTTTACTGCAAAAGATGAAATTGTAGAGCAGATAGACTTCTGAAAAGCGTGTACATTATATGACCAATATAATGGCAAAATAAGGGGGTTGTCTCGGTTGAGGACTTGGTGGGAAAAGGGGGCGTATGATATGGTGGTGAAATCGATTTAGTTCCATTCAGTAGTGTGGAATACTACTGATGACACTTCATTTTGATGCTTAAATTTGATATTTTACTGCAAAAGATGAAATTGTAGAGCAGATAGAAATTCTGAAAAGCGTGTACATTATATGATCAATATAATGGCAAAATAAGGGGTTGTCTCGGTTGAGGACTTGGTGGGGAAAGGGGGCGTATGATATGGTGGTGAAATCGATTTAGTTCCATTCAGTAGTGTGGAATACTACTGATGACACTTCATTTTGATGCTTAAATTTGATATTTTACTGCAAAAGATGAAATTGTAGAGCAGATAGAATTCTGAAAAGCGTGTACATTATATGACCAATATAATGGCAAAATAAGGGGTTGTCTCGGTTGAGGACTTGGTGGGGAAAAAGGGCGTATGATATGGTGGTGAAATCGATTTAGTTCCATGTAGTAGTGTGGAATACTACTGATGACACTTCATTTTAATGCTTAAATTTGATATTTTAATGGAAAAGATGAAATTGTAGAGCAATGGAATTCTAAACATCGTGTGCATTATATTATAAATATAATGGCAAAATAAGGGGTTGTCTCAGTTGAGGACTTGGTGAGAAACGGGGTATGATATGGTTTGAAATCGATTTAGTTCCATGTAGTAGTGTGGAATACTACTGATGACACTTCATTTTGATGCTTAAATTTGATATTTTACTGTAAAAGATGAAATTGTAGAGCAGATAGACTTCTGAAAAGCGTGTACATTATATGACCAATATAATGGCAAAATAAGGGGGTTGTCTCGGTTGACGACATGGTGGGGAAAGGGGGCGTATGATATGGTGGTGAAATCGATTTAGTTCCATGTAGTAGTGTGGAATACTACTGATGACACTTCATTTTAATGCTTAAATTCCATCTTTTAATGGAAAAGATAAAATTGTACAGCAAATGGAATTCTACAAACACATCGTGCATTAGGTTATTAATATAATGGCAAAATAAGGGGTTGTCGCAGTTGAGGTCTTGGTGAGGAAAGGGGCGTAGGATATGTTTTTGAAATCGATTTAGTTCCATTCAGTAGTGTGGAATACTACTGATGACACTTCATTTTGATGCTTAAATTTGATATTTTACTGCAAAAGATGAAATTGTAGAGCAGATAGAATTCTGAAAAGTGTGTGTACATTATATGATCAATATAATGGCAAAATAAGGGGGTTGTCTCGGTTGAGGACTTGGTGGGGAAACGGGGCGTATGATATGGTGGTGAAATCGATTTAGTTCCATGTAGTAGTGTGGAATACTACTGATGACACTTCATTTTGATGCTTAAATTTGATATTTTACTGTAAAAGATGAAATTGTAGAGCAGATAGACTTCTGAAAAGCGTGTACATTATATGACCAATATAATGGCAAAATAAGGGGTTGTCTCGGTTGAGGACTTCGTGGGGAAACGGGCGTATGATATAATGGTGAAATCGATTTAGTTCCATGCAGTAGTGTGGAATACTACTGATGACACTTCATTTTGATGTTTAAATTCGATCTTTTAATGGAAAAGATAAAATTGTACAGCAAATGGAATTCTACACATCGTGTGCATTAGGTTATTAATATAATGGCAAAATAAGGGGTTGTCGCCAGTGATGGGCAACTAGTTAACTAATTAGTTGCTAACTAAAAGTTTAACTACTTTTTTTAGTTAGCTTCATAGTTTAATTAAATATAAATAGTTTAGTTAAAATGATAGTTTAACTAAAAAAATTTATTTAATAACTAAATAGTTTAACTAAAAATTTTAGTTGGTGATCCGAAATTACAGTACCTTTTATCTATTCCTTTCTGGGTAATTTTTTCATGACAACGATAACACCATATATCACTGATCTTGGTCAGAGACCAGTGTATTTTTACTTACTTACGATCTTTGATCTCGTTGGTAAGTGGGAAATGCAATGATTAATTAATTCAATGGTTCATTGACTGACGTGTTGATGCTGCCAGCATCGTCTATGTTTTGAATTGTTTTCATGAACACATACTTGATACTTGAAAAATAGTTGTAAAATTAGTTGCAAAAAGTTTAACTATATTTTTTTAGTTTAGTTAACTATTTTAGAAAGTTAGTTAGCAACTAAAAGTTTAACTACTTATTTTTAGTTGAAATTTAGTTATAGTTTAACTAATATTTTTTAGTTAGTTGCCCATCACTGATGACATCCAATAAGGATTAAATGTTAAAGACTGTAGTCCTTTTGTTTCAAACCATTTCCCTTGCGGCGCCATTAGAAAAAATGTCGGCGCGAGGAAATTTGTTAGGGATAGCTCAGCCTCCAACAGGTTTAGGCGAGAACCTTTTTCTTATCAGCGCAGCATTACTGTGATATTGTTCAGCCAAAATAAGACTACGCCGACAGTGTGCTTTGACTATTACAAGCCTCTAAGTACCTTTATGACAAAATAAACTCGTGAAGCCAAGGTCGAGTCTATGGTTTGCATCATGAATGTGAAATCAACAGCATAAATAGACTGGATACTGTCCTAAATACTGTAGGCTAAGTCAATACGTCTAATGAAATTACGGAATACAATGACGTGTTTACCGCGAATGGATTCATTTGGGTCCACGAAGCTGTTTATCCATGTGAGACTCATGCCTATAGTCACAGAACCGACAACTAACAATCCCAAAATACGGCTTTTTCTGATATTGTTGTTCCACGTCCTGAATGAACGAAATATTTGACGTAGGAACAATTGCTTCATTTTCTAGGATTCGCAGACTTCGAGTGTACAGTTTAAACTTGAATGTTGCTACAACTGCAAGATCGTCCGACTTGTGTTACACAATAAATCGGCATGTCTATGCAAAACAGACATCGGAATACATCGCAGTTTCTTTAAAATATGCACTTTTGTCCTTCAGTATTCCACACAATCGTAATATTTCTCAAGCACCCCCTCGATCTTTACTTTTTACAATTTTTCAATATGAGATCGTAATCACCGTGCAGTTATCGTACGACAGCCTAGCCTTCGTCTGATTCGGAATCCTGCGATGAATCATGAATAGCCTCTACATATGCAGGCTAAGCAATATCCGAATGTAGGCAACCGAAGAACTGAAGCAATATTTATTTAATCGATAGATCATATCAAGCGCTACATATGAGCTTTTATTTTGCAGGTGATCATGTCCGATATTAAAAAGGAATGAAATGGTCGCAGTCGAATCTGGAGCATTCGATTTGCTGATCGATTTCTTTAGAGTTTTTATTCATATGCATAGCCAATGAATCAGGCGGTTGAGGGACAAGCCTAGCAAAATCTCGGGAAATTGAACTGGATCGTACCTAAGCCGCATTTAACATCCTATGGAATAATTTGTATGATAGTGACTTATAAGCCTATAATATTATCTGGCCGATGGAATTCCAACATTGACACGTCAACTCAAACAGTGGTTCTCACACAGGGCAGTCCCTACTGAACCACTTTAAACCTCGTTATATTACATTATATATTATTATAACTCATTTTAAGCGCAGAAATATCTAAAATTCCTTATGCTGATGTGCTGTATATGGCATATACAGGCTCGTAGGAAGTGGGGTGATTGAATGCTAAGCACTTTTGATCTACAAGAGATAGTGGCCTACTTTTTCAAAAAACTTGATTAGCAGGTGCTCTTCACTTCTCTGTTAAAAGTTCTATAGCCATTCACGCGTCTGCCAATACCATTCTCTGTAGTTTAGAATGTCCTTTAAAATGTCCAATTTACGCATTAGAGAATACCACAGGCAAAATTCTGAATGCCAAGCACTTTTGATCTATAAGAGATAGTGCCCTAATTTTTGAAAAAAACTTGATTAGCAGGTGCTCTTCACTTCTCTGTCAAAAGTGCTAGCCATTCACACGTCTGCCAATACCATTCTCTGTAGTTTAAAAATGTTCTTTAAAATGTCCAATTTACGCATTAGAGAATACGACAGGCAAAATTCTGAATGCCAAGCACTTTTGATATAAAACTACATAGAATGGTATTGGCAGACGTGTGAATGGCTAGCACCTTTGATTTCCATGCCCTATCCCAAGGGGTACCCCTACCCCTAGCCCTATGGGCACCACTACCCCTAGGGGTACCCCTACCCCAAGCCATACCCCTAGGGGTACCCATTCTCCTACCCCTAGGGGTACCCCTACCCTTAAGTTTATTCGAATGCCTCTGGACAGAATGTTACTAAATTATAAGAAGTGTCAATGTTCAAAATTTAATGCTTTTATCCACAAAATGAACAATCATACGGCTTATCAACTGTACTACCATAGGCTACATTGAGTTCACTGTTGGTAAAAGATGAGATCCATGCATCGGTTGATCTATATAACGAAACGGTGACAGATATTTCTCAAGTACGAATTTTAAATAGAATTATTCCATCAATTGATCGCAATTACAGCCAAGTCTTTCCGGATTTACTATTAGGCCTATTCGTGAATAATCCACATTGGCATAGCCACGGGTGGCACCAGCAGGTCGGACCCCTATTAGGCTATTCGGTCTCTATCAGGCCTCTGGGCTCGAGCCCGCTCTCCCTCCACCCACAAACATTTTGAGAGGCCACCATAAGGAAGGAGAAGGTATAATGGTTAGGCCCCCACTTTTTAAGTTTACGACAATGCCGGACCCCCTATTTGGGTTGGGACAAATCGTGAGATTTGTGCAAAACCCAAATATAGAATATTCTGGGGATGGGGTGATTGTCAAAAAAATCGATATATTTATTTATCACTTATTGTAAATTGTGCACGCTCTATTGTAAATCTCATTATTCATATATATATATATATATATATATATATATATATATATATATAAGTGTGCACCAGAGCTCACGATTTAACTCTATTGTTACTCAAAAGCATGCTCGTCTGGTGCTCCACCTCATACCCCCCTGGGGAAACTCACGACGACACAGGTAAGCTCCCTAATCGGGCTAAATGGGGCGTATAGGGCCTACGGGTCTGTTTTTATGGTTACCCTATTCTGGAACCCTGATTACACCAACGATTATTAGAATTAGCCAGGAGAGATACAAGAGGGGTGGTGCTTCCCCCAGTCCCCAGTCGGATCAAACCAAGTTCGTCTTTAGGCCTACAAGTGACGGTGCGCCCCTATTCTGGGACCCTGGCTAAGCCACTGGTAATCCATAGACATAGATTCGTGGATTTGGATTTTCCAAGACACATTCGCCCACGAGACAGAATTCGTACCTATATACGGTGACATTATTGTGCGTTTTCGATCGCTTATGAAGTCGATGGTGTAAAAATCACGGCCTAATTAGTATCGTTGTCAGTTGAACAGAAGGTCCTTGTAGCAGGACAGTAGACTGACGAGACTGGTCGTGTAGTTGGTCGTTGCTCTGACGACCGTCGATCGATCTGCGCGTTCGAAATTCGACTTGACCATTTCGAAATATTCGCCGTCGCTCAACGTCACTGATCGAATCAACGGACTCTTCATTCTGCAACAGTAAAGCACAATCCGACCGACTGCAAAATACCCAGGGCCGTCATTTCATTGGTTTCCAGTGGGGGGGCAAGACTTTCGACTGCAAGGCAGGCAGTATTTCAAAAAATACCTATAATAGGTCTATTTTATGCTGTATGCAAATACGATAGTACAGTCATAGTACATACCAGTGGTCGTAATAAAATTATAAACACTATTATTGAGAGCACAGTGAATTTAAATCAGCGACTAAAAACGTCCGAATCCACCCGAGAAAAGCGCAGAGGACCTCCCGAAAATGACGACGAGGTCACTACTCGCACATTTTGCGCTGAAACGAGCGCAGAATATCGTCGAACTGCCCAGAACGACGCCGTTCCGAGGCAGGCACAGTGGCATGCTGGCCGCCGCCATTAACCGACGTCAACCGGAAAAGATCGTGTTTCGCGTCGCGCGTCAACTGACCGGAGTTGGTCGATGAACTTGCTGCTGTTGTCGGAGTAGCGGATCGTGTCCGGATCCCATTGGACCTCGAGTCGTTGCAGTTTGGGACAGTGCTGCGCCAGACAGATGACGATCTGGTCTATGTGGATGCGAGTGCTCATGCGAAGGAACCAACCGTTCGCCGTCCCACAGCCCAGTATCCTGGAATATATAATAATACCAAAACGAAGCGCATGAAATATATCTCACGGAGAGAGAGAGAGAGAGAGAGAGAGAGAGAGAGAGAGAGAGAGAGAGAGAGAGAGAGAGAGAACTAAAATTCCTCAAATGAGCATTAGTTATGTTAGAAGCTTATGAGAATAACGTTTTCCGCTCAATGTCCGCCTAAAATTAGCTGGATTGAAGCAAATTAATTAATTTAAACGGTAGTAATTGACTTAGATACCAAAAGTATAGTTCTAAAAATGGAACTCTGTGACTGGTGAAATTTTGGGGATGGTGAATATGTTTTTAAACATAATATTTATAAAGAATGCATTTCATTTATTTTGCATTATTATTAATTGAATTTGTACTTGTACATTGACGTATACGAAACCTAAATGCTTCACAGAAATCGAGTGCAACAATGCCATTATCTTCTTAGATTTTTATCGCTGAATCTGCGATTACGTTTCGCTAGTGGTTAGTTCATTCGTTAATATATCGTGAAGTGATGAAAGGCGTGATTGGATAGATTGGACGATTCTTTTGCAGTCTTCAGACCAGCCAGTGTTTTATCCAGACCACCACAGGCCTTTGGGGGAAGGGGCAAATTGACTTGGCCGGAGGGAAGAGAGACACCGTTCAATGCAAACATTTGTGTCGCTGCTGAATTGGGGAAGATTTTGACGGTTTGGGAGATCCCCTAAACGGACTTGGATAAAATGCTGCCATAGACATTACCTGATCTTTTTGACAAATGGTATTATGTTGAGGAAGAACTGCTCAGTCAGTTTCGGTTTTCCGCAGACCATCAGACCTTCCAACGACCGACCTCTCTGCGTCAGGAACTGGTAAATGGCATTTTCCGTCAGACTGACCGTATGACTTAAGTCTATGGCTCGTACATGATCCAGCTTTCCCTTTTTGATCATTTCCTCTAAAATCTAAACGCAACTATATAGCTTTAAGCATGATTATACATAAAATGGAGGATTTAAAATATATAAAAACCCTCGCGGTTTCCTGCAGGGCCGTCATTTCATTGTTTCCCGGGGAAGGGGGCAAGACTTTCAGCTGCAGGGCAGGCAGTATTTTAAAAAATACCTATGCAGTATTCAAATTGGTCTTTGTCCATAGTACATGCTACGTACGACACTACATTGATTTCAGTGGCGTAACGTGGGGGCAGGGGGCACTTTGTTGACTGCCCCCCGGGCCCCGGGCGGGGGGGGGCCCCCAAAGAGGGGTCTAAGCTAGGGTTAGGTTAGGGTTAACCCTAGGTTAGTAGGGTTAGGCTTAACCCTAACCATAGAAGTGAACGTGCCGGCGACCTTTTTTTTTTTTTTTTTTTTTTTTTTTGCTCGTCAGGGTAAAAAGGAGGCTGATGACCTTTTTTTTTTTTTTTTTTTTTTTTTTTTTTTTCGTCAGGGTAAAAAGGAGGCTAATGACGTTTTTTTTTTTTTTTTTTGCTCGTCAGCCCGAAACTTGGAACTTTGGGGCCCCCATGACAAAGATGCCCCCCGGGCCCCCAAAAGTCACGCTACGCCACTGATTGATTTGACTCCGGGGATCTATACACCAGATAAGGACATCGGAATTGTCTTGGCAACCTCTTTTTGCTCGTTAGCACCTAACACCAAGATGGTGGGCGGGGGGGGGGCATCCAAATGTACTTTGTCCCCTGGCATCCACCACTACTCTTTGCCTGTTTGCCATGCCACTGTTTATAAGCACGATCGCACAAAGAGGGTCGGTCAGAGAGTCACCTTATCGTCGAAGAATTCGCAGTGTGCTAATCCAAGATACGTGAATCCGGTAGAGCGCAGCAGCATGTCCATCAGACAGTCGGACGACAACTCGGTTGAGGAGAGATCCAACTCGTGAACACGTGATGCCTCCCACTCAACTGGCTTCATGTGCTGGTCCTCTAGGCCTTTCAAAATGCAGACAAAATCTGGGTTTAGGCAATGTCATTTGAATTGCCAATTCGGATGGTCCTATTCTATTTTAGCATAATTTGTAGACCTGTAATAAATAATGTGATTTTAAGTGGTTTAGGAGGCTAAGTAAGCCTGCGTGAAAACCACCTCGTTTACTGCATGAATATGGCATCTAAGACTGACAATAAAAATACTATATCTATATATCAAATTAATTCATCAGATGATATTTTTCTGTCGCGTGTTTTAATTGTAATATTGAGGCATTTAGTTACGAATTGTCGAAGGGATGGTTCTTATAAGTCGGTATTCGCTAGTGTTTATTCTAGCCACCTTGACATTGGGAGGGGAGTTTGAAATTTGGGGAGGTTTGTATGCCCAAAAACCTTGGCGAGCAAAAAAGGTCATCACATCCTTCCTTATCTTCCTTATCTTTCTTCCCCTTCTCCACATGCTCTAATGCTCTTCTGAATATGGTCGTATCATTATATCCTTATGTTTTCCCCTCTCCTAAATAACAAACTCCCCTCTCGTCACACTTTTGAGGGGGAAATTTCCATCTCCCAATGCAACATATAATTTTGGGGGGGATTTTCAAACTTGGGGGGATCCCCCCAAAGGGTCTAGAATAAACACTGGTTAACGGTTGGAGGAAACAGAGTTAGACAACCGAATTTCACTCGATTTTAATCACGTCATGATGTATAGGCTATATTGTATAACTTCTATTTGAAAAATATACTTAGATTCTGAGTTGAATTTATTACGAAAGGTTATAGTGGCGCAATCGACGTGTTCACAGCAGAGCGGCATACCGCAGTGCTGTAGAAGAAGCGTTTTGAGTTTCTTGCAGCGTTGAATGAGCGTCTTGAACGCGGCCCCTTTCACTCGCAGACAGTAGTTGAGCGCCAGACATTCGAGATGAATGCAGTTGCTAGACAGCAGCTCAAGATGGGAGTCGTCAACGAAGCTGATTCCGTAGAAATTGACGATGCGAAGATTCGGAGTGTGAGCTTTGATCTTTCCGATGTTTATCACTTCATAGACCTCCTCTTCTTCATCATCTCCCAGCTCGAACGTTCCTTTGAAAGTTAGAAGATAGCCGATAAACAGTAACGTAGGCTTCAGCCGAAGCGTATGACGTGTAGAACGTACTCTATTCGATTGTATTTAGACATAGTGTCAGGGATATTTTTACACCCCCTAACTCCCCCAAACCCGCCCCTCCCCCAATTTGAGGTCGAAACCCCCAGAATTTGGTAATGTGACAATGGTTTGCATACAAAATGCATACTAATTAGCTCCGGACACCCCCGCCCCAATTTGAGGTCGACACCTCCTCCCAAATTCACAATCCTAGAAATATCCCTGAATAGTGTGCTCCAGGGCCCTGCAGAGGCTGGTTGATGCCCGTTGGCCAAGTTCCCCCCCCCTTCACCTCCAGGTAGAGTGGCATTTTCAGGAATAGCGGGGGAAGGTCCACATTTTCAAGGATTTCGGGTGAGAAGTCTTGAAAAAACGTCGTCACGTCAAACTCCAGCGCGCTTTCAATTTATATAGCACCTACCCATAGGCTTACTTGACCTCTAATAATAATAATAATAATAATAATAATAATAATAATAATAATAATAATAATAATAATAATAATAATAATAATAATAATAATAATAATAATAATAATAATAATAATAATAATAATAATAATAATAATAATAATAATAATAATAATAATAATAATAATAATAATAATAATAATAATAATAATAATAATAATAATAATAATAATAATAATAATAATGTGATTTAAGTGGTTTAGGAGCTAAGTAAACCTGTGTGAAAACTACTATAGTAACTCTCCGCATTCAATAATCTAGTTTTCCAAGATAGCCTTTGGATCCGTTTACTGTTTCAACTGTCACTCCCACCTCGTCCAAACTACTTCATTTTGTATACAACACTAAAAAATATATTTTTATGCCCCCATCTGGTGGATGCCCTGGGCCCCCGGTGCCTCACCGCCTCCACCCTCTGCACGCTACTGTTAGGCCCATATGCCCGGATGTCAATGTAGGTCCCTGTCTAAAAGATTCACGCTTCAGGATCAGTGTGTTTACCAGTTTTATTCGCTAATGTTATTAGCATAGATTTTAGGTTCGCAGGTAACACACTGGTAGTCTGACTGTCAAGCGTGTGAACAAGATATTACGGACAATGTACAAAAAATTCAAAATATCTACTAAAATACGTGTGCTGTACTTATAAACGTTTCAATCGTTTGATCACTACGATAAAAACGTTGTAAAAATAGGGCCTAATAGGCTATCAAGTCCTCTTTTATCTATTATTGTGCGTTTCATAAATAATCAGTACAAAATCATGGGTCGAAATAGGTAAGCAGTAGCGATTGCAGGATTTCTTTGTTGGGGGATGACTGAATTTATATAAAGTTGGTGGAGGATGAAAATACTACAAAATAGAAGGGGAAAATGCAATAAACTTTGCTGGAAAAGGCTGAAAAGGGGAATTTATCCCCAATTTTACTGCACTTTTACCGAAAAATAGGTTGACAAGCAAAAAAAGTTACCCCCAGCTAGTTTTACTAGACTTTTACCCAAAAATAGAGTTCACAAGCAAAAAAGTAAGTTAAGTCCGAAAGTCCGGTGGGGGATGCATCCCCACTCATCCCCCCACGTGGAACCGCCACTGTAGGAGTGTACTGTAGGTGCGTTTTTCTGAATATATTCTCCTGATTTTCTGCGGTATTTTTGCAGTACTTTAACGTATGTAGAAGCTGCGACGTTGTTGGCCTAAAGAAGCGACCGACTTATCTCCTAAGCGATGAATTCCACGGTGCGGTGCTAAGCGTACGAAGCTACCGCGCTCAGGACTTACGGATCTTAGGGCGATAGGTGAGGAGGGAAAGAAAGGCATTAATAAGGCCACGTAGGCAGACAAACGGCAGCTGTAGTGTCAGTATACAGACAACACGCGAGCGCTCCACGGTAAACGCAAGTAGGATAACATCGGGATGGAGGAGGAGAGCTGTTCTTGGAGTTTTTTTGCTGTTCGGTTTTGTGCTGATCTATCGCCTACAAACAAAGTATCTATCTGGTGCCGTTATCTAAGACCCGGTGAAGCCTTAGACGCATAACGTACACACACACGCGCACACACACACACACACACTTGCACTGTGGCTGTTGCGCCAAATTAAGCTCTCGGCTAAACATATATGTCACGTCTCTGGTCTGAATGAAGTCGGCGATCTGCTATAGGATTATAGAATAGGTCTGCTATAGGGATTATATATATATATATATATATATATATATATATATATATATATATATATATATGCACAATGAATGAACTCTCCTGCTGGCTGCAGAGTTTCATCTCCTTCAAGCCCAGATTTTTGCTCAGACCGAAGTAGGCTACTCGCGCAAAAACTGCAATTTGCGTGAAAAATTATAGACCTAGGCCAAGACGAAGCGCCAAACATTGGATAATTAACCAATCAATCAATCGCACTGTTTCAGGTATTAACGCCTTTAACACTGATTATTATTCCCACACGACGTATTTACATGCATGCAAGACTTCTGCCCGGGGTCAAAATTTCCAAAAAAAATGTTCCGACTCAGTGGGGGCGGGGAGTCGGACACCTAGAATCCCAAATTTTCGACCACCAGACCAGGGGCATAGCGACGGGGTTATATCGGTGCATATATATATATACCCCACCCAAAAAAATCCGACTACCTTAAATTTTTTTAAGTGTTTTAAAAGATTCATACCCCCTCCAAACCACATTATCACCCAAATCAAATTCCTGGCTACGCCCCTGCACCAGGTCTTTCTCGATGGGACAGGACGGTGTAAATCCCACTCCAGATAATTTCGTTTCGATTGTAGCAATTTCAACAGTGCACGGTGACGGTTTTTCGCCACAGAAGTGCTGTATGCGCATAATTTACGACACTACCTTCGTCCAAAGACATCAGCTGACGCCCCTACCGATGAGATGGAGCACCTCGACCGACGAGAGACTCTGGTAGACCTTTCTCATGAACCCCTCCATGAAGATCACCTCCGAAAGGCATATGGTCAGGTTCCTCAGGTTGCACGGAAAAGCGTTCAGGTCGTTGAAATCGTGCAGTTGCATGGCATTGGAAAAATCCAGGATCAGATTCTTGAGGTTCGGACAGCGATTGGCGACCTCGTGTAGTACGGCCGGAGTGATCAGCTCTGCGGACAGCTCGAGGTACTGCAGGGTACTTCCGAATCGGACGCTGATGATGCTCATGAGGGAATCGGGACTCATGACGTACAGACCGCCGTACTCGGGGCGTAGCGAGACCCGGGCCCAGAGCCGACCGTCGTAGGCCAGGAGACGCCATTTCTTGCAGACGTGCGCCAATCGACAGAGATCTCTCTGCTTCAGATAACTGAAGGCATGAAGCAGGATCTTATCCGGCAGCTGTTGTATCGTTTTCTGAAACAGCAATTGTTTCCGTCATCCTTGACCGGTAGACATGGTCGTCCGGAGGGGGATGCAAGGGGGTGCAATTGCACCCCCTGGAAAAATTGTGGAATTATAAAAAAGGTAAAATTACTTGTTTCTTTCGTCAGAAAACCTTGTTTGCACCCCCTAGAATGTTTTTTCATTTCTTTCGTCACAAGATCTTGTTTTGCACCCCCCTGGAAAAATTTCTGCGGACGCCCATGCCAGTAGGTCTCTAGATATTGAACGTCTTTTTAGAAATCACAACGCAAGTCTAAAATCCCAAGCGAAAACGGGAGAGAATTCGTCAGGACACAAGAACGCAAACAACAACATTGTCTATTCACTTTCTGTAATGGCGGAGTCGAGTTTTAGGTAATTATGTTCACGCAAAAATTGTAGGCAATAGTTCGACGTTTTAGAAAAAGCAGTGCACCCGGGTCGGAATACTTGCAGAACAAATCTTCCCGACTCAATGGGTCGGTCGGTGTGCTGGTGAGTCGCTGTGGCGTAGCCAAGGTGGGAATCACGTGGATGGGCGAACCATAACCCCCCTTCGAAAAATCCTGGTTACGCCACTGGTGAGTCGAACAGCTAAAACCCCTAATTTAATTTTCGACCACCAGATGGAGGGTCTTTCTCGATCAATGAGGCGAAATGGTGCAAATTCCATATTTCAGGTAAATAACACTGAAAACAAAGAAGAGTTTGCAATCAGCGATTGAATTTGAATTAATTATAGGGCATTTAAGTATTACAGTCCTCAACAACGTCTCTGTACTAAAACCATCGTTCTTTTTATCTACTCTGAATAAGACCAGATACGTTTAGCGTTCGTGGATGTGATCTGTGATAAGACAGACTAGATAGAGTTTCTAGAAAGAGATCAGCTGCAGTAAATTCACAAATTTCGATTGTGCGAGAGACATTTGCAGCGGTGCTTTGCAAAGAAGAACGAAACGGTAGTTTGAATATGGTTTGTAAACTTCTGTAAGCAACACAGATCAGGTCAAGGCTGTTTGCAGTTACACTGTACCTACAGTAGGCCAACCTACACAGTTTTAGATTGGATTATACAGCGCGCTGCTATGCGCCAAGACGGTCGAACCCAGCGATCTACTACTAGCCAACGAGAACAGCTAGATTTAGAAGTTAGAGATCTTCTCTTGATCTCTCATCACCCAAAGCATATCTTCGTTCGTTCAACAAGCCAGAAGTTAATAAACGTCTCGATGATAATATACAGAGGACGTTCATAAAAATGTTCAGAGAACAACATTAGAAAAAAAATTGCAGTATCAATCAATCAATCAATCAACTTCTACAGCGCCACTATCATAATGCCCAGGGCATCAGCCGATGGCGCACCAAATCCAAATAGCATTAGAACCAGGTCAAGCCAGAAGATCAGTCCGAAACATATTAGGCCTATACCAGAAAACTATTCCTGTTCTGCTGCATGTCGATTTATGAGATCGTGTGAAATAACCCAACGTAAAATTATTAAAAAATCAGGTAGTAAGAAGTGTTTTATACAGGCCTGTTAGGAGGGGGAGATTCCCCCTCTCAATCTCAAACCCCCCAAATCCCAGCACTTACACTGTTACACAAATTTTGCATTGAACTGTGTCTTTTCCTCCAAACCAAGTCGATTTTCCCCGAAAGCCTCAATTTCCCTCCCCCATTCTGGACCCGCATTTTGGATATCTATCAGATATCTGACTGTTTTAAAGATTTGAAAATCTATAAAATGTATAGCCACCATTATTATATTTTGCAATATAGACACATTAATAGGGTGGAAAGTGACGGCTTTTTCTAGTCCTCTGACATCACTGCAAGGTGTTTGAAGGTTCTAAATAAAAATTTGGGTGAAATATCGACATGAATTTTTGGGTCGCCCGAAAATTTTTCATGGACTATATATAGTCCAGGGTGTTTTTTCGAAATTTGAGCGAAAATTTGTGGTGCCGTAGAGATTTCATATTTGCACCGATTGAAGCCCCGTCGATGTCTACAATGAATCTGGACCCGCATTTTGGATATCTATCAGATATCTGACTGCTTTAAAGGTTTGAAAATCTATAAAATGTATAGCCACCATTATTATATTTTGCAATATAGACACAATAATAGGGTGAAAAGTGACGGATTTTTCTACTCCACTGACATCAGTGGGGGGCGCTTGAGGGTTCTAAAGCGAAATGTGAGCAATATATCGACATGAATTTTTGGGTCGCCCGAAAATTTTTCATGGACTATATAGTCCAGGTTTTTTTTCGAAATTTGAGCGAAAATTTGTGGTGTCGTAGAGATTTCATATTTGCACCGATTGAAGCCCCGTCGATGTCTACAAGGAATCTGGACCAATGTTCCCTCTAAATTTTGTTGAGTGTGCGCGGAAAAGTATAGTGCCTGAGCGGCACACTTTCATGCCTGAGCACCTGAATTGTTTCACAGATGTCACCCAAGACAAAACACAACAAAATCAGTGTTTTTCAAACTCAAAATCACTGCGCGGCGGCTGGAAATTGCTTCGCGGCGTTTTCTTGTCATGTGCGCGGCCGCGCAGGCGCGCAGCTTAGAGGGAACATTGCCCCCAAGGCCTGTAGTCTGGATAAAACACTGGTAGTAAGGGAATTCGGTCAGAAAACCAGTAGACAACCATACTGCAGACATTCATAATAGCAACAGCGACGGAAGTCACCTTTCGTCGTTATTCTCGTGTAAACTGAATCCAGCCATTCACCCCCAGATGGACTGGCTTTAGCATGACATTATCGTTGAACTAAGAAAATTGACGATATATAGTGCAATGTTCATTCACGCCCAATCGTCGATATATCCTGCTACCCCTTCCCCGCCCCATTGACCTACCGTCCACCCACGCATCCTCATGATAGGCATAAACTTCGATAAGACTTCTGGGCTCGAACCCCCTCCACTTTTTCTGAGACTGCCATAGGGAAGGTAGGCCTATAGGAGTTGGGCCTCCTTCTCCTCCCTTTTCATCTAAATTTGCCCCAATGTGCATCCGTCTATCAATTAAACCATCGAGTCAGTTGCAATTTCGTTTTTTCAGGGGGCGGAAGATGGCAGAGTGGGCTACGTGCTGGAGCGTCAGGCTGACGGGGCGGGTTCAAGCCCCGTTAGTACCCCCAGTGGCTTTCACACAGGCAGTAATGCCTCCTAACTTCCTAAGCCACTTTAAATCATGCTAAGTTTTCTTAATTTTTCTATGCGTTCATGTACATCAATCATCCCCATTATAGAGTGATCATAGCACGTATATACTCGGATGGAACTGATTATACCGAGATCTGAGGCTGATGGTCGTGACTGAACCCGTATCCTCCTCCTCCGCCGCCGCCGCCGGCCTGGACGTAGCTCGGGCGCCGGTCTGCGCCGCTCGATCGTCGGTCGGGGTGGGTCGCCTTCCGCGGTCCATCGACGAAGCTCTGTTTTCGGTCGACCATCGACTGCGACGCGGTTTGCTGTCCTCCCTCGCGATGATGCGCCTCTCGACTGATGCTGTACAGGGAATCCATCACCAGGAGGCGCCCGGGGGCCGCGGGGCTCGGGGCGCTGGGCAGTCGGTCGATGATCGCTGCTGCTGCTGGTGCTGCTGGTGCTGTGGCGTGGAATGAAAGACTCGTTTATAACAACAAAACGCTCTTCTCAGCAGCCGTGTTAACAGAACTGAGTGTAACGGGAGCCGAAGTCAATCGGAGAGAGAGAGAGGGAGAGAGAGTGAGATTCCGGGTTCCCGTCTTTCATAAAAACAGGCGCCCATCGTGTAATATATTCGAAAGTTCGTATAGTTCGAAAGGCATCAATCATTCCAACGCATCCGTTAACAATCGTCTTCCTTTCCTCCTCGTGAACAGAGAGAGAGAGAGAGAGAGAGAGAGAGAGAGAGAGAGAGAGAGAGAGAGCAGTCAAGTCAGTCGGACGGATGGACGGTCAAAGACGCAAACTCCGAAAGATCATAATCTCACTGCCGAAACACATTCGCTCTTCCCGAGTCTTGTAGTAATTCAGGTAAGCCGCTTACCGTCGCTGCCAGCATCTCTGCCCTGTCCGTTCTAGAAGGACCCGTCAAACCGCAGTGGGTTGAGAGAGAGAGAGAGAGAGAGAGAGAGAGAGAGAGAGAGAGAGAGAGAGAGAGAGAGAGAGCTCGGTCAATGTGGTCTACAGTCTCAACAGATTCGTATGATTTTTAAAAATTAAAAAACCCTTTATTTTGCAATTAGAGAATATCGTGTTATGAAACCATCAGCATGCTTTCTAAGACGTTGTCCCGCTTTTGCGGTTTAATAAACCAGGCGCGCCAAATGTCAACGGGCGAAAGTTGCGAGAGACGATTTTTTAAAATTAAACACGAAAGACGAGAGTCCTTAGTCCGGAACCCGGTGCAGTTTTCCCGTTGCCCGTCGAAGAGCGAGCAATTGAGCAGCGGCGGCGGCTTCTTCAATGCAGCTTCTATTTTAGCATCCAGCACTTTTCCTTATCTCGACCTTTCGCCCGGCACCAACAGACCGACTCCTTAACCAGTTCCTCAGTCGAAGCTATCCCCGACCGAGGCATCATCCGCGCGCGCGCGCGAGCGCAACGTCTCCCTATCTCCAGCATCGGCAAACATCGGTGGCGTCCGAGGCAGGAAGCGTGGCATCGATGTGCGATGGGGCGGGGGCGGGGGCCCGGGGCGGGGGCGGGGGGAGGACGTGGAAATGCCTGGTCGTTCGTGTCTTAGAAAACTAACCTGCTTCCCATGAGCAACGCCCATCGGGTTATAGAGGAACCCTCGTCATAAGACATTCATCTGACTTATATCAACAGAACGAAACCGCGTTTCGAAGACTCGAGAATCGCTTGGTCGATGGAAACCATATGCCAGGACTGCTCCAAGCAGGGCTATTTCTGGGTTTGTGAATTAGGGGGTGTGGGTAAAATTTGGGGTGTTCAGGGGCTATTTGTTAGCCGTTGTTAGATTAGTTAGGAAATTTGGAGGGGTCTACCTCAAATTTGGGGCAGTGTTGGGGAAGTGTGTTATGGGGCAAAAAATACCTCTGGCTCCAAGACTATAACATTACCACTATACTATCATATAATTTCATTGACTTATTAAGAAACGATACAGAACTTGACACTAAAATATTAGGCCTATGTCGACAGTAATTTTGTTTGACTAGTTTTAATTAGGCCTCATCTGATTGTAACTTAATTCAAATAAGTTATCTTGCCGCGTTGATGTTCGATTTTAATATGCTCAGGGCTTTTTTTCTAGGAAAAAAGGTTTGGGAACTCATCCTTTTTTATTCTTCAACAAAAACGGGTGTGGGAACGCAGTACCTGTATGTTCCCAAACGCATTATTACGTGCCCATAATTATATATACAATCTGGCAGAAAAGGTGTGAGAAGTTGAGAAAGCCGTTACCATGCGTTCCCACTGAAAAAAAGCCCTGGCCCTACGACACCACAAATTTTCGCTCAAATTTCGAAAAAACACCCTGGTCCATGAAAAATTTTCGGGCGACCCAAAAATTCATGTCAATATTTCACCCAAATTTCTCTTTAGAACCCTCAAACGCTTTGCGGTGATGTCAGTCGACTAGAAAAATCCGTCACTTTCCACCCTATTAATGTGTCTATATCGCAAAATATAATAATGGAAGCTATACATTGTATAGACTTTCAAACCTTTAAAACAATCAGACACCTGATAGATATCCAAAATGCAGGTCCAGATTCTTTTTTAGGCATCGACTGGGCTTCAATCGGTGCAAATATGAAAGCCCTGCCGTAGGGCTTTTTTCTAAGAAAAAAGGTTTGGGAACTCATCCTTTTTTACTCTTCAACAAAAACGGGTGTGGGAACGCCATACCTGTACGTTCCCAAACGCATTATTACGTATCCATAATTATATATACAGTCTGGCAGAAAAGGTGTGGGAACGCCGTTCCCATGCGTTCCCACTGAAAAAAGCCCTGCTTATGCTTAGCTTTCAACCTCCAGATCGTTATATCTCAATCAGTGGCGTCTCCAGGATCCCGGAATATAGGAGGGGAGGTGCATCGACATTTTCCGATAAAAAATCCTAGTCAACAGAATAAAAGTCGTCTTATCAAGCAATTTCAGCTTCTTGTATTTTAATTTCTCCTTAGTCTCATGTAGCAGCTACTCCACGACCCCCCCTTCCCCCGACACCCCCCGCTCAACTACTCGACGCGATATCCCACGCGAATCTTACGACCGGTCTCAGTCCGAATAGGGGGGGGTGGGCAGACTACAACGTTATATCTCCAACGTTCAGAGGCGTAGCCAGGAGTTTGATTTGTAAAAATGGATTGAATCAGCGATTCTCGCGTCCGTTTGGTGCACAAGCCATAAAAGGTCATCAACATCACAGGATGGAATGACAAGCAAAGGAAGGTCATCAAAGAAACGGTCATCATCATTTTTCACGCCCGTCCAGGCTGTCCTGTACATTTTCCTACATTTTTAAAAAACTTTAAAACTTTCTGAGTAGAAATTTAAACTGAAGGGCATCATGGGCGGATGGGGGTTGGGCGCATGGGCGCAGTGCGACAGGTTCGCCTAGGACGGCAAATACCCTGGCGCCGCCACTGTTCCTGTATGCCTATAGGCTTACGTCTAAAGACTAAACTAGGTCTAAGCTTATAATAAGCATGCCCGTCTTTTGCCAATGTGAGACCTTTGGCGGTCTGCGGGGCCCTGGCAGTGGCGGCTCTAGGATTTGGCAAGTGGGGGGCCGTTGGGGTGGCAACTTCTAATCATGGGGGGAGGGAACCATTTATTGTTTAATGTATGTAACATTAAGTATAGGGTCCCAACTGGGGGGCCAGGCACTCAATAGGGGGCATGAGCCCCCCCTGGAGCCTCTGGTGGAGCCGCCACTGGGCCCTGGATGGGTTGGATCCAGGACCGTTTTAAGGCATAGGCAAGGTAGGCACGTGCCTAGGGCCCCGCGATATATGAGGGGTTCCTGCGAGTGTGAAAAAGTTTTTTTGATAACAGTTTTTTCTTCTGATGCTCGAAAAAGTTGATGCGCAGATAAAAGATCATCACGGTTTTTGGTGTTTGATTTCTCGATTAATTTATTCTCCAGAAGTTGATAAGCAAAAAGGGTCAAAACAAAAAAGGCTGGAGCGCGCGGGGCAGTGTTTATTCTAGGTCTTCTCTGGGAGGAATTCCCCCAAGTTTTAAAATTCCCCCCAAAATGTTTGATATGTTGGCTGAGGGAATGGAAATCCCCCCAAGTGTGGAGACTCAGACCTTGTCCCCCAAACATTTCAAAATCCCCCCAATGTCAAGTTGGCAAGGGGGGTTGTTTTGGTCATGACCAACTCCCAAAAAATCTTGACAAGCAAAAAAAAGGTCATCTATAACCGCCAAGGGCAGGTGTTCACCCCAAAAATTGCCTTTAAAAAATAAAAAATGCATGGGAACACATAAACAAATTTTGTCCGCACTGTCCAGGAGAGGTTTGAACCCCAACCCCAGGCTACGCCACTGTATGCAACAGACTAACTCCAAGACAGAAGTTCTTTTTGCAACTAAAATAATTACAAGTTGAGTTTTGAAGGATCAAATCTCAAACACTATATCTCAAAAATCTCAGTCATTTGAGAGAAAAGATTTCAAATCCAAATAAATTCTGCAGCTGTACTCGAATCTCTTTCTACAAATATAGCAGTTGTAACTGTTTCTATTCTAATCACATTTGAAACGAGTTTGCCACAACTGTAAAATATACATCACTTTTTTTAAGTGGCTAATAACGACTTTGCAGGTGTTTTAAAAAGTATCATTACATTTCACAGTAAGATAAAACATCATTATAAATCACTTCTTAAAACTACAGTAAATGATTACTCTAAGCAACTACTGTAGAATGAGCAACTAATTCATACGATTACAAAACCAATGTAACACCACCGAGACTGACCGCCAGTAAAAGTTTTATGCCCTCAAAACATATTAACTGCGGCAAAACTAAAAGCTAAAACAAAACTAATTTTGAAGGAAATCAAAAGACTAGGCAAATTTCAAAACTAAAATAAATATTGGGTAAGCAATAAAGATGGTTCCAGCAGTCCTGGAACATAATTGACATGAAAGCACCCACAACTGCCCATCAACTTTTCATTAGCGCTGTAATCGTTGTCGCAATATCACGATATTATCGTGGAGCCAATCATATCACGATATCGTGACACATTTTTGCTGTCGCGATATTGTAAAAGCGCTATAAAAGTTTTGGGTTCATTCGTTTGAACATTCTATAGTGCGGCGCTATAAAAGTGCTTATAGAAATGCGCTATATAAACAGTTATTATTATTACAGTACTGGAAAGAAGAACATGGTGCCATTTTCCTTTTCTCCCTACAACCAAAGATCATATACAGTATACACAGTATTGCACCACGATCTTTGCCTATTGTTGAAATAACCACGATATTGCGACAGAAAAATTTCCCTCGACACGCCCTACTTCTCATCTGTTAGACATTCCTATTTTCTAAACATTGTCACTTGTAAATTTGTTACCAGCATTCCAAAACAAAAATTAAATCACAAAATAACACGATTTAGCAAAAATTTGTGTGTGTGTATGTGTGTATGTGTGTACATCCATGCTGTAAGGACTTTGACTTTATTTATTTCAACTCAGAAATACATTTAATTGCCTGGTACATAAAACTGGTACATAATGCAACATAAACGTTCATACTATCGTTTGCATGTCTTCAACTGATGTAATTTAAAGGAAAGACTCAATGCCTTGTACTAAAAAGCCATAAGAAATATATATGTATGTATGTATATATATATATATATATATATATATATATATATATATATATATATACAGCATCAAAGCAAAATGGTAGAACAATTGTGAGACAAGGATAAAGTGTAAATTAGAAAACCGAATATTCTGAAGCTCATGCACACAACTCTGTCTGATCTGCAGTAAAAACCAGCATAACAAATACTTTTACACAATACAGTTCAGGAGACAAATAAAACTGCTTTTTTGCTACTCAAAGAAAATCAATTCTCAAAAAAATTTCAAGTAATAATACTATATGTCAGATTGTAATAAAATAATACTTCTACCACTGCTGAGTAAAATTCCACCACAATGCAATTTTTTTAAAAGCCAGAAGCATCAATAACAAAGTATTATTGACTTTTAACAACTTCCTAGAATAACAAGGACACATTTTAATTCAGGTATTTAACAGCCACTAAGAAAAGACACCAATCGAGAAGCCCAGCATATTTCAGTGAAAACAGGTAAGAAATAAACAATCTTCTAAGTTCTTAAGTTAAGTTTCTAGCAGTTGCATCACTGAAACTAATCAACTTTGACAGTGCAAACTCTTGACTGGAAAGATATGTAAGATACTTTCATACCAGCCCAAAATATCAATTCATAATATACCTTAGCTTAGCAAATGATGCATGGTCTGCATTTTTTGCAGCTCGGATAAAAATCCTACAACTGGAAAACTTTTTCCGCAATGACTGAACTCAATAGTTTCCACATTCTTTTCAGAATCTGTTTCCACGACAAAAAGATTAACAGAATAATAATAATAATAATAGAAGGACAAACAATTGTATAAAGGATCTGAATTGGGTCTAGACTATTTCAAATGCAGTAGTAATCATTGCTATCATTGTCCACTGATTGGAATCTATTCTTTACCTACACATAAGAAAATAGCTTTCAATGAATTCATGATATATGTTTATTAAAACAAAATTTAACATGGATAAAATCAAGATTGGGTTAGTTCCTCCACCCCATGAGCTGCATAACAGTGTGCCATGCTAATTAAGTACATACGAAAACAGTAACTACAAAATTCATCACATGCACACACAAGAACATCCATCAGGTCACCTGTCGTTAACATCAATAAGAATAACTACGTCAACGGGCATGAACACCTCAAATCATCACTTTCAATTCCAAATATGAAGAATGAGCAATTTCATTATTTAACTGAATCTATTATGAATACTGCATGGATGACATAGAGTGACTATTACTCTATTATTTTGTCCAAATTGGTCATCTTGTATGAGACAACATGGAAAGTAAAGAATCTAATCTGTGAAAGGTGAATTACTGTTATTATAGTCACAACTAACAACCTAGTCATTCTAAATCAGTCACCATTATTACAAAGTTCAAGTGGCTGTTTAAAAGCATAGAGAGTTTCAAATAAAACAAACAAAATCATCTTCTAAATACTACGGTAAATAGAGTCCACCACGGCTGAATGCTCTTAAAAAAAACACAAAAACAGTCCAAGCTCTGGTCACGTATTAACTTCAACATTCCTCTCAGCTGTAGATG
The DNA here is from genome assembly GCA_018105865.1 of Metaphire vulgaris. Classification (NCBI taxonomy): domain Eukaryota; kingdom Metazoa; phylum Annelida; class Clitellata; order Crassiclitellata; family Megascolecidae; genus Metaphire; species Metaphire vulgaris. The sequence goes on from CM030844.1 coordinate 1,853,752, forward strand.
TCATGCTTCAGTACAAGCTTCAAAAACAATTGCTGCTTTGCATTTAAGTAAATTCATTTTCATCCTAAGAAACAAGATATGAAACCTACGAATCAAAACACTGAGACACATTGATATAATATTTCAATAACAGGATATGCCAATATCATTTGCACCACAATGACAAACAGGAACTCATTAGAGTCCGATAAAAAAGCAATCAAAATACACAATCATAATAATTAAAACACAATACTCATCTCCTCTGAATATGCAGATAATATCTAGATAGTTAACTTTTGCTACAAAATCAACAGAAGGAATAAAATCTCTTATACAGGATAAAAACTTACAGTGTCAGGTCAGAAACAAGTAGGGCCGCAAACAGAGCTGCATGGATTAGAAATTTCTTACTATTTAACCATACAAAAATAATGATACACCGACGATGAACAATAGATATAATTAAATTTTAAAAGCTAAAAAAATTTTGCCCAAAAATATGACCTGCATTTAATTTAAGTGAACAGAGGCAAAAACATTGTTAGATGACAAATTGCCCTGAATTTGTTGAGGTCAGCCTAGTGGCCTCTTTCTCTAGCTCTTTATTTAAATGTCATAAGCCAGCCATTTAACTGAAAACTACACAGTTTGTTATTTTATAAAACATGATTAATGAATATGGAAACCTGTTTGGGTCCCAGAATAAATTCAAGCAGGTGAATATCAAAATAGTTCCAGTATCATAGCAATAACACAATAAAATGAATCAAATGTCTATCATTCAAAAGTCGGTTTATAAATTCCCTTAAGGGCAAAACCACATATTACAAACAGTATTTTTAGCTATTCGTTTCAAGGATTTTCTATTCACAAACTGCATTATATCAGTCAGGATTAAAGACATAAACAAATGATAAATACCCAACCGACAAACAGTCACTGTTCAACTTGGACCCATTAACAAACACAAAAGGTTTGTTTCCATAGAATGTGCAAAATAAAGTAGATTAATTAAACAACAGTCACTAAAATAAAAATTAAGGAAAATATTTATAAAAGCAGCAAATTGTATACATCATCTTAAAAATAGCACCAGAAAGTCTGCAATTAATGTTGCATTAATTAATTAATTAATTAATTAATGCAGCATATGCTCTGTTCATGTGCAAGTTCAGTTTTATCATTAACATCTTAAAAAATCTTGCTTTCACCCTCCAGATAGATTTACAATTGCTTCTTTCTTTGCATTTATTGCTAAGATAATAATGTTGATAACTTATACGCATGCATCAGCTGGTAATTTCTAGAAAGCTCTAAAAAATCCTGTGGCTCGTCAACCACTGAATTAACATGAAGGCAATTCATACTTGCCAAAACTCAGCTGTTCAACATACGTTAAATACACAATTATTCAGAAAACAAATTCACCTCATTACATAATTCAGTCTTTTAATTCACAATAATTCACAATTACACCGATGAACTAAAATTAATCATAGCTAGTCGCTATTCAAACTGTCAGCTGCAAAAACAAATCATCACAGAAAATCCAATAAATTAAACAAAAAATTAAATCTTTATCTCACAAATAGAAATGTACAATTACGCAAAAAACAACGCTAAAAGTAATCTACGTAGAAATTTACTGTATTAAGCAGGCCTGTGAAGCAGTTTCACCACCACATTGTGCAGCCTTGGCAAAGCATATCGCCTGCATCCAGTTAGATTGCGTGATAGTGTCAGTGGCATACACGTAATAAGTTCTTTTGCCCTCTTTGATTCGAATACGGAATGCATTCTCTTTGTTATCTATGTTGCTCTCAGCAATTTCAGCAGCCTCCAGTGGAATTTTCTTCCGTGCATCCTGCAAATATTTTCACATACAACAAGATCAGTAATACAGATGCAATGCGGTGAGGACAAAATCAATCTGTTAGTACTTGGTATTTTGGTCAATGAGTCAATGCAAAAGAGCATATGCATAAGCACTCTTGACCCTAGCCTCATATGACAATAGCACTATGCAAGTTACATGGAGGGCGCCACAAGCCAAATATTGGATGGGCCAACATGGCCTGTTTGAAATTGGACAATGCAAGGACTAGTGCCACAGTAGGCTATAGATATGCAAAAATTCAGAAGACTGATGAAACAAATTAAACCCACATATTCTAGTGTCCCCATCTTTGCTGTGTCAAATGGTACTAGAATTGTCAATATATTCTGTCTCAATATTTTTCTAGAGCTTTCAAAATGCCACGAAAAATAATTAGCCATTTGAAATGACTCTATACAGAGTCTTTCAGAAATCTGTCAAACGTCTAAAAATCAATCGAGAGATAAGATGGCGCTTAAAGAGAGCTGGTTTCTTCTATTACAGGTTTTATAGACTACAAAAATATTATAAAATTGATACCCTGTTTGAAATTGGACAATGCTACAGTAGGCTATAGATATGCAAACATTCAGAAGAGTGATGAAACAAATTAAAACCACATATTCTTGTGTCCCCATATTTGCTGTGCCAAATCGTTTCTAGAATTGTCAATATATTCTGTCTCAATTTTTTTTCTAGAGCTTTCGAAATGCCACGAAAAATAATGAGCCATTTGAAATGACTCTATACAAAGTCTTTCAGAAATCTATTCTTTGTCAGGTTTTACAGACCACAAAAATATTATAAAATTGATACCCTGTTTGAAATTGGACAATGCTACAGTAGGCTATAGATATGCAAACATTCAGAAGAGTGATGAAACGAATTAAAAGTTCAAGTTAGCCCATAACTAACTAACTAGCTAAAAAACGTTACAGGAATTGCATAGGAGATACTGCAGGAAAACCTTTGGCAGATGGTGACAGGTTACAACGATTAATATAAATGCAAAGAGTTACACTAGATTCTTGACGAATGGAAAGAATGTGGAGTTGATATAGTTTATACACTTTTGTGTATAAAAATTTGTAAGTGGCTGGTAAGACAAAGACTACGCTGATAGATCAATGCTTGCTTTAAAAAAGACTTAGCAGATACACAGCATAAAAAGGTGAGAATGGTTGGCTTAATAAACAACTCTTTAATGTAATGCATTAATAGCAATACAGCACCAATGTAATACAAAAATCGCCCCACGCAAACTCATATTCACGCAATTCATGGTGTCATTCTCAATTAGCTTTTTCACAATAAATAAATGGTTTCCAAAACTTGCTTAACTTCAGGCCCATAGAAAGTGGGGGTGCAAGTGCACCTCCTGGAAAAAATTAGGGGTGCACTACACCCCCTAGAAGATGAGGCTGTATTTTTTGCTTATCAAGATTTTTGAAGACATATCTTTATCATGCCACAGTAGGAATAGATGAAAGCGTATAGATTGATTACTTAATCTCGCTTAGATTTTTGAAAAATAGTTCATGCGGAGTCCACCCGCACCCCTCCGTTGGTGCTTGACGGGTTAAGTACTATGCCCTGCACTCATTGAAATGTAACATGGTGTACTTAACAGTTCGCTGGAGATAGAAGTTATGCAAACTGTGGCTCCACCATACCCACCAGCCAAACCAGTCACCGTTACTGTTACAAAGTAACATTTCAACTATCCTATATATAGTAACAAATTAACAATGATGAGGTATGAAGACTCGAAGGGCTTAGCTGCAATACAGTGATCCCTGTAAACCTCTCAGCTGAAAGCCTTCTACCACCCTGATTCTTCATCAAACTGCAGCCTGATTGATGCTGGGGCATGCATTAAAACCCCAGTCAGGGATCGGGGCTACGGTGGGTCCCTGGATCCGGTGGACCGGTGATGTTCAGTGACACTGGGCGCCGCAACTGGACCTAAAAGAAACTCTACATGTCAACCGAGCGCCGGTGTTACTGGTGATCGTTCTACCTGTTCGGTGTGACCGTAGTATAGGTCGGTGTTCTTGAGACAGAACCAAGTCCTCTTCCACTTGTGCGACAGTCGGGTCCTCTTCATCAGCCAGCCGCTCGTCTCCGACGATTCTTCGGACTCCGTCGGGAAACGACTCTCCGAATTATTCGTTGAAACGCTCGACGAATTACAACGGCCATTCACCGTTTCATTCGCCATCTAAAAAGTGCTATTAAACACAATGCTTTCTGTCTTCAATTATTTATTATTATCAATATTTATTATTATTATTATTGTTATGGGATTCGATCATAGAATGTTGATTAAACATAGATTTATGGTATAGCCAAGCGATCATATCTTATAAGTTATAGCCATAGTATTATAAAGACTGTGCTTATAGCATTGCGTGTTCAAATCAATTTTATATGGGATTGTTCCAGATTGAGGTGGCTGATGTTGATTCTATCGATTGTTAGATATTATTTAGTAAAAGTTGCAATGTTAATTTGATAATTTTTTAAATTATATTTTAGTAGGTATTGTAGTAATGATCCGGTTCTACTAATGGCACCACAGAAGTTATCTGAATCTTTTACTTGCAATTAGAAAGACTACCCTTTCGCTCGATTAAAATTAAAGCCGGGAACGGCGGGAACTGGGAAGTCTTGAAGACGGGTAACTTTGCACTGGCTCTCTCGCAATTGCAATGAATTTGGTGGTCAAACTCAAAGCCGATTGACCAAAACAACCTAGCGATTGACACATACATGTAGAGCAGGTATAATTCGACACATGTAACTAACAGCAGCGATTGTCTAATTAACGTCTGTACGTCGCTAGATCACCTGGCGGCCGGCACAAAGCCCAGGTATTGTGGTAATTACAGTGTACGATGGACTTCCTGATGCTAGACTTCCTGATGCCTGAATTCGCTCACTCTTGACACTGCGCAGTTAGGCGCAGACGTCATGCATTCTGCATCTAGCGCCGACGATGCGCGATGTAATGCGTGACTTCCGGTCCACTGCATTGACGTAATGTACGTTTGGGCGTAGATCGAGATTTTCGCTGCGAAATTCGCTCTTCAGTCGGATTAAGTCGATAGCGAAGATAAAACAGCGTGTCGTTCGTCCTACCGATCGATTGCCCGTCGACGCCACCGAGCCGTCCTCGTCTGGAGTTTCCGTCGAAAGCCGAGAGCCGCCGTGAAGGTTAATACCAGCGGAGCCCTTTCGATCTAAGCACTTGTGACAGTATAGTTTATTTTACTTCTCTATAGTCAGCACGACGTTATATTTACGGGTCAGCAGAATATATAACTAGGCCGCGCCCACTGTATGGCAACCCAACTTGTAAGAAGACATGAATTCGAGTCCCAAAAAGTATACCAAAAAATAACTATCAGGCACTATAAATTAAAACTCAAACGGAGCAAAAATAACTCACGTCGAAAACACTCGCCATCCACAACAAAAGACCACCGAATGATCAACCAACGACCACTCAACCGCAAACCAACCTGATAATACCATAGAGTCAATACATTGCACTATAAATAGCCCAACGAACACGCCAATTCAATTTTTAATGTAGTACTTAATAATATTTAGAATATCGTCATATCTGAAATAGGAGCAGACTGTGACTGATCGCTACAAGTCACTGTCCTCAACAAATAGCCACTGCCAGCTATTTCTTTAGCGCCACTTCTAAGTCAATGCATTGCTCTATATATTATTCCACAGGACAATTTGAATTTTTTTAATTATTTCTAATACCATTTATTTGAATTTTTGATTTCTATAACAGGATCAGACTGTGACTGATCGCTACAAATCACTATCCGCAACAAACAGCCACTGCCAGCTATTTCTTTAGCGCCACTTCTACCCGTTTCATCTCATATAATGCATTGCTCTATATATTCTACCACAGGCCAATTTTAATTTTTTTTTAATTATTTCTAATACCATTTATTTCGAATTTTTGATTTCTATAAAAGGATCAGACTGTGACTGACCGCTACAAATCACTATCCGCAACAAATAGCCACTGCCAGCTATTTCTTTAGCGCCACTTCTACCGTTTCATCTCATATAATGCATTGCTCTATATATTCTACCACAGGTCAATTTTAATTTTTTTTTTTCATTTCAAATACCATTTATTTCGAATTTTTTGATTTCTATAACAGGATCAGACTGTGACTGATCGCTACAAATCACTATCCGCAACAAATAGCCACTGCCAGCTATTTCTTTAGCGCCACTTCTACCGTTTCATCTCATATAATGCATTGCTCTATATATTCTACCACAGGCCAATTTTAATTTTTTAATTATTTCTAATACCATTTATTTTAATTTTTGATTTCTATAACAAGATCAGACTGTGACCGATCGCTACAAATCACTATTCGCAACAAATAGCCACTGCCAGCTATTTCTTTAGCGCCACTTCTACCGTTTCATCTCATATAATGCATTGCTCTATATATTCTACCACAGGCCAATTTTAATTTTTTTAATTATTTCTAATACCATTTATTTCAAATTTTTGATTTCTATAACAGGATCAGACTGTGACTGACCGCTACAAATCACTATCCGCAACAAATAGCCACTGCCAGCTATTTCTTTAGCGCCACTTCTACCGTTGCATCTCATATAATGCATTGCTCTATATATTCTACCACAGGTCAATTTGAATTTTTTTTCATTTCAAATACCATTTATTTCGATTTTTTGATTTCTATAACAGGATCAGACTGTGGCTGACCGCTACAAATCACTATCCGCAACAAATAGCCACTGCCAGGTATTTCTTTAGCGCCACTTCTACCGTTTCATCTCATATAATGCATTGCTCTATATATTCTATCACAGGCCAATTTTAATTTTTTTAATTATTTCTAATACCATTTATTTCAAATTTTTTGATTTCTATAACAGGATCAGACTGTGACTGATCGCTACAAATCACTATCCACAACAAATAGCCACTGTCAGCTATTTCTTTAGCGCCACTTCTACCGTTTCATCTCATATAATGCATTGCTCTATATATTCTACCACAGGCCAATTTTAATTTTTTTAATTATTTCTAATACCATTTATTTCGAATTTTTTGATTTCTATAACAGGATCAGACTGTGACTGACCGCTACAAATCACTATCCGCAACAAATAGCCACTGTCAGCTATTTCTTTAGCGCCACTTCTACCGTTTCATCTCATATAATGCATTGCTCTATATATTCTACCACAGGCCAATTTTAATTTTTTTTCATTTCAAATACCATTTATTTGAATTTTTGATTTCTATAACAGGATCAGACTGTGACTGATCGCTACAAATCACTATCCGCAACAAATAGCCACTGCCAGCTATTTCTTTAGCGCCACTTCTACCGTTGCATCTCATATAATGCATTGCTCTATATATTCTACCACAGGTCAATTTTAATTTTTTTTCATTTCAAATACCATTTATTTTTGAATTTTGATTTCTATAACAGGATCAGACTGTGACTGATCGCTACAAATCACTATCCACAACAAATAGCCACTGTCAGCTATTTCTTTAGCGCCACTTCTACCTTTCATCTCATATAATGCATTGCTCTATATATTCTACCACAGGCCAATTTTAATTTTTTTAATTATTTCTAATACCATTTATTTCGAATTTTTTGATTTCTATAACAGGATCAGACTGTGACTGACCGCTACATATCACTATCCGCAACAAATAGCCACTGCCAGCTATTTCTTTAGCGCCACTTCTACCGTTGCATCTCATATAATGCATTGCTCTATATATTCTACCACAGGTCAATTTTAATTTTTTTCATTTCAAATACCATTTATTTCGAATTTTTGATTTCTATAACAGGATCAGACTGTGGCTGACCGCTACAAATCACTATCCGCAACAAATAGCCACTGCCAGGTATTTCTTTAGCGCCACTTCTACCGTTTCATCTCATATAATGCATTGCTCTATATATTCTATCACAGGCCAATTTTAATTTTTTTAATTATTTCTAATACCATTTATTTCGAATTTTTTGATTTCTATAACAGGATCAGACTGTGACTGATCGCTACAAATCACTATCCACAACAAATAGCCACTGTCAGCTATTTCTTTAGCGCCACTTCTACCGTTTCATCTCATATAATGCATTGCTCTATATATTCTACCACAGGCCAATTTTAATTTTTTAATTATTTCTAATACCATTTATTTCAATTTTTGATTTCTATAACAGGATCAGACTGTGACTGACCGCTACATATCACTATCCGCAACAAATAGCCACTGCCAGCTATTTCTTTAGCGCCACTTCTACCGTTGCATCTCATATAATGCATTGCTCTATATATTCTACCACAGGTCAATTTTAATTTTTTTTTCATTTCAAATACCATTTATTTCGAATTTTTTGATTTCTATAACAGGATCAGACTGTGACTGATCGCTACAAATCACTATCCGCAACAAATAGCCACTGCCAGCTATTTCTTTAGCGCCACTTCTACCGTTTCATCTCATATAATGCATTGCTCTATATATTCTACCACAGGCCAATTTTAATTTTTTAATTATTTCTAATACCATTTATTTAATTTTTGATTTCTATAACAAGATCAGACTGTGACCGATCGCTTCTAAATCACTATTCGCAACAAATAGCCACTGCCAGCTATTTCTTTAGCGCCACTTCTACCGTTTCATCTCATATAATGCATTGCTCTATATATTCTACCACAGGCCAATTTTAATTTTTTTAATTATTTCTAATACCATTTATTTCGAATTTTTTGATTTCTATAACAGGATCAGACTGTGACTGACCGCTACAAATCACTATCCGCAACAAATAGCCACTGCCAGCTATTTCTTTAGCGCCACTTCTACCGTTGCATCTCATATAATGCATTGCTCTATATATTCTACCACAGGTCAATTTTAATTTTTTTTCATTTCAAATACCATTTATTTCGAATTTTTGATTTCTATAACAGGATCAGACTGTGGCTGACCGCTACAAATCACTATCCATTGCCAGGTATTTCTTTAGCGCCACTTCTACCGTTTCATCTCATATAATGCATTGCTCTATATATTCTATCACAGGCCAATTTTAATTTTTTTAATTATTTCTAATACCATTTATTTCAATTTTTGATTTCTATAACAGGATCAGACTGTGACTGATCGCTACAAATCACTATCCACAACAAATAGCCACTGCCAGCTATTTCTTTAGCGCCACTTCTACCGTTTCATCTCATATAATGCATTGCTCTATATATTCTACCACAGGCCAGTTTTAATTTTTTTTAAATATTTCTAATACCATTTATTTCGAATTTTTGATTTCTATAACAGGATCAGACTGTGACTGATCGCTAACAAATCACTATCCACAACAAATAGCCACTGCCAGCTATTTCTTTAGCGCCACTTCTACCAAGTTTCATCTCATATAATGCATTGCTCTATATATTCTACCACAGGCCAATTTTAATTTTTTAATTATTTCTAATACCATTTATTTCAATTTTTGATTTCTATAACAAGATCAGACTGTGACCGATCGCTACAAATCACTATTCACAACAAATAGCCACTGCCAGCTATTTCTTTAGCGCCACTTCTACCGTTTCATCTCATATAATGCATTGCTCTATATATTCTACCACAGGCCAATTTTAATTTTTTTAATTATTTCTAATACCATTTATTTGAATTTTTGATTTCTATAACAGGATCAGACTGTGACTGACCGCTACAAATCACTATCCGCAACAAATAGCCACTGCCAGCTATTTCTTTAGCGCCACTTCTACCGCTGCATCTCATATAATGCATTGCTCTATATATTCTACCACAGGTCAATTTTAATTTTTTTTTCATTTCAAATACCATTTATTTCAATTTTTGATTTCTATAACAGGATCAGACTGTGACTGATCGCTACAAAATCACTATCCGCAACAAATAGCCACTGCCAGCTATTTCTTTTAGCGCCACTTCTACCGTTTCATCTCATATAATGCATTGCTCTATATATTACCACAGGCCAATTTTAATTTTTTAATTATTTCTAATACCATTTATTTGAATTTTTGATTTCTATAACAAGATCAGACTGTGACCGATCGCTACAAATCACTATTCGCAACAAATAGCCACTGCCAGCTATTTCTTTAGCGCCACTTCTACCGTTTCATCTCATATAATGCATTGCTCTATATATTCTACCACAGGCCAATTTTAATTTTTTTAATTATTTCTAATACCATTTATTTCGAATTTTTGATTTCTATAACAGGATCAGACTGTGACTGACCGCTACAAATCACTATCCACAACAAATAGCCACTGCCAGCTATTTCTTTAGCGCCACTTCTACCGTTGCATCTCATATAATGCATTGCTCTATATATTCTACCACAGGTCAATTTTAATTTTTTTTTTCATTTCAAATACCATTTATTTAATTTTTTTGATTTCTATAACAGGATCAGACTGTGGCTGACCGCTACAAAATCACTATCCGCAACAAATAGCCACTGCCAGGTATTTCTTTAGCGCCACTTCTACCGTTTCATCTCATATAATGCATTGCTCTGATATTCTATCACAGGCCAATTTTAATTTTTTAATTATTTCTAATACCATTTATTTCAATTTTTTGATTTCTATAACAGGATCAGACTGTGACTGATCGCTACAAATCACTATCCACAACAAATAGCCACTGCCAGCTATTTCTTTAGCGCCACTTCTACCGTTTCATCTCATATAATGCATTGCTCTATATATTCTACCACAGGCCAGTTTTAATTTTTTTAAATATTTCTAATACCATTTATTTCGAATTTTTGATTTCTATAACAGGATCAGACTGTGACTGATCGCTACAAATCACTATCCACAACAAATAGCCACTGCCAGCTATTTCTTTAGCGCCACTTCTACCGTTTCATCTCATATAATGCATTGCTCTATATATTCTACCACAGGCCAATTTTAATTTTTTTTAATTATTTCTAATACCATTTATTTCGAATTTTTGATTTCTATAACAAGATCAGACTGTGACCGATCGCTACAAATCACTATTCGCAACAAATAGCCACTGCCAGCTATTTCTTTAGCGCCACTTCTACCGTTTCATCTCATATAATGCATTGCTCTATATATTCTACCACAGGCCAATTTTAATTTTTTTAATTATTTCTAATACCATTTATTTAGAATTTTTGATTTCTATAACAGGATCAGAGAGACGCACAAACATAAAGAGGTTTTGAGAGAGAGAGAGAGAGAGAGAGAGAGAGAGAGAGAGAGAGAGAGAGAGAGGAGAGCGAGAGAGAGACAGACAGACTGACAAGACAGACAGACAGAGTCAGAGAGAGAATTAGCCCAGCCGTCATGGTATAGGGAACATTATTTTTTTCAAATATCGGTTAGATTATTCTTATAACCGATTGCCAGCACATTGAGCAGCAGATGAATCTGTCGGACTATCGGTGGAGACAACTGATCTCAGTCATAAGTATTACTTTGACGCTGCGCTCAACTTGGAAGCACTGCCCACTCATTCGGTGCGTGCATGAAAAACTTGCCTGTCAAAGCGCCATCTGCCCCAACGGCCAATCAGCGCAGACGAAATTAAGTCCGCCTAAAATGCAGCGGCCAATAGGCCACTGTAGAATGCATATTTGTAATTGACATGATTCGACGCCCACGGTGTTATAAAAGAATAAACTACGATTGACATGCCATCACCTATAGTAAGACAACGAAAGATACATTGTAATCAAACTGCCTTGAGATTCTGAAGTTTCATCGCAATCAATTTCGTACATCGGTAAGCTGGCGTTTCAATGTTTGTGGCATACTGATTTGTTCCGTGTGATTTCTGTAGGCTTAGAAAGAGTTTTGCAAGTTGGGTCGTAGACTATAACGAGTTGTTGAATAGCAGCATAACGCAGTCGCGTAGCCACGGGGTTGTCTGGTGTTGTTTAAACAACCCCCAGAAAAAATTAGACCAACACAATTTATGTAAATCGGTTGATTTTTGGTTACAGAGGGGGTGTAGTGGTGGTCGGCCCGACTCGGCCGTAGCCGCCGCTGGTGTTCAGTTGCATAGCGCTTCCAGTTAAGAACTAAACTTTGCATCCACTGGCTACGCCACTGGACGTATATTTAAGAACCCAACTTTGCATAAGCTGGCTAAGCCACAGGTCATGAATTTATGAACCCAACTTTGCATAAGCTGGCTACGCCACTGGTAATATGACAACGTGGCGCCACAATTAACGAATTCTGTTAATGATACGTTCTGATTGCAACAGAGTGTCGTATGTCGGTGCAATAATAATTAAAAGTGACATATGTATGTGTGCGTGTGTTAATTGATTGTCTGTTGGGTTATATATGAATAATGTCATAATGCGTTTGCAGAAAACAGACATGTCTTTCAAATGCAACATTTGTTACCGCGATCACTACTCTCTAGCAGCTTTGATGCGTCACAAACGGAAGGCGCACAAGAGGCCCGCTTACGGTCACTATCGGCGGCATGGGTGCTGACGTGGAACGTAAGGTGAAGCTACCAACTAGAAAAACAACCATTCCAAAACGGCCGACGTAGTAAGCGCTATTACAAAATGAGCGCTTATATTCTTGAATTTACATCCAGGAAAAAAGCAGCAGCAGCTAAGTATGCAAGAAACCTGTCAAGAGCACAAGGTATGTGATAGGCCTGATGTTTGTTATCGGTTTACTAGTAATGGACTTACTCAATGACTGGAACTTTGCTACTACTTTTCTTACTGCATACAAAATCTATTAACACGGAAGACACGATGTTGCACATCCTTTTCTTTCATTTAGTAAGTACGCACTTAGGGGATGGGTGGGGTGGGAAGTAGGAGCTGTTAAAGCTAGCCTTTGTACGTTGTGCAAACGGGTAAGCCCTGGTAAGGGGCCGTCCATATAGTACGTGACGAACCGAGGGGGTGAGTGGGTTTGAGATTTAGGCGATTTTATGTGCGGAAGCGTACTGGTGGAGCAGGTCACGACTGAATTCCTACATACGAAAATTCGAATTTATAACTAGATAGAAAGCTGGTATATTACCAAACAGACATTTGGTTTGAAGAAATTGACTTTCTCACCATCAAACAAAGGGTCCCGACTATTGTTACGACGGTTATTTAAATATTGAAAACCTATCATTTAATAGTAAACAAAAGCTTTTGGGCTATGGCTACAAATTAATTTACACCGAGCGAGGGGATAGTTCAGTGTTTAATCTAGACCGTTTCAGGGGAAATCGCCCTTTCCCCGGATATTTCAAATCCCCCGGAAATTTTGGAATACTGCATGGACTAACAACGGCCCCTAACAGAATTCCCACCCGGCTTTGTCAGCTTTTCCCCCGTTTTTGAGTTCCCGGAGTCCAGGGGTCTAGATTAAACACTGGGTTACTTAATTTGTACGATTTAATAAGGGGTGACCAAAAATGTACGGTGTGCAACATGGAGATAGTGGGGTTGAAAATATGACTTTTTTGCGTACATACTATATGGATGGCCCTAAGAAGTTGAACATATGCATTTCATTTTAATTACGCATAAAAAACAGAGTATGCCACGTTAAATAAGTACACCACTGACTCACAAACGACAATTATTTAAGATACTCCGCATGTGTAGTGGAAGGAATTGTCCATGGGATCGCGGAAATCCTTCCGGCTGTCATGCAAATGAATGAAAGATACGGCCGCTGGAAGAAAGATTCTAACGGGACGAGTGCCACCGCTGCGCCTGAAGGCATGCTGCTAGAAATCAGCTGTGACGAATAGACCTGCGCAGCCGTCACTGGCTCAGCAAGTCTATATGGAATCATCAAAAGATCTGTTGCTGTGAAGGTGTGTGAAACGTTCTCGATAGCCAGTATTTAAAACTGTATTTCAAACTAACTGAAATCAAAGTTACGCATAGTCGTAAATCAATTACAGTCAATGTCGTCTTTTATATGTTGTGTTTTTATTCACAGCGAAGATATTAAGTATGTTTCATCGTCAATACATTGTCCACGGTGTGTTGCACCTTGTTATATTGCATCTTGAAAACCAGCCCTTGGGGACATGATACTCTTTTATGTGTTTCAGCAGCACATGCCCGAAATGCAACCATAATCAGATCGCGGAATAATTAATCTTTAATATTATTATTACTTTGATAACTTATTTCCTTGCTAGATCGTTAGTTGTTATATTTTCAAATGAAGTAAACGGTCACAATTTTCTGAAAATAGTTGCAGGAACGTAGCTAGGCATGAGCAGGATTGTAGGTTGGGAGGGTGGGCTGAAGAACAAGATGCAATCCCATTTTTCCCTTTCGAGTACGCAACGCCAGTTGGGTTTCATATCTTTTTTTGGGGTGGGGGCTAGTTTCGCTATTGTTATAAGTACTGTTCAGTTGCGTCGCCAGGAATTTTGGTTGGGTGGGGGCAAAGGGCCTACCGTGTCAGACTCCTTACCAAACACTAAAAACAGAAACGGTATTTGAAATGAATAAAAAATTCAAATTGGCCTGTGGTTGAATATATAGAGCAATGCATTATATGAGATGAAACGGTAGAAGTGGCGCTAAAGAAATACCTGGCAGTGGCTATTTGTTGCGGATAGTGATTTGTAGCGGTCAGTCACAGTCTGATCCTGTTATAGAAATCAAAAAATTCAAATAAATGGTATTAGAAATAATTAAAAAATTAAAATTGGCCTGTGGTAGAATATATAGAGCAATGCATTATATGAGATGAAACGGTAGAAGTGGCGCTAAAGAAATAGCTGACAGTGGCTATTTGTTGTGGATAGTGATTTGTAGCGATCAGTCACAGTCTGATCCTGTTATAGAAATCAAAAAATTCAAATAAATGGTATTAGAAATAATTAAAAAATTAAAATTGGCCTGTGATAGAATATATAGAGCAATGCATTATATGAGATGAAACGGTAGAAGTGGCGCTAAAGAAATACCTGGCAGTGGCTATTTGTTGCGGATAGTGATTTGTAGCGGTCAGCCACAGTCTGATCCTGTTATAGAAATCAAAAAATTCAAATAAATGGTATTTGAAATGAAAAAAATTCAAATTGACCTGTGGTAGAATATATAGAGCAATGCATTATATGAGATGCAACGGTAGAAGTGGCGCTAAAGAAATAGCTGGCAGTGGCTATTTGTTATGGGATAGTGATTTGTAGCGGTCAGTCACAGTCTGATCCTGTTATAGAAATCAAAAATTCAAATAAATGGTATTAGAAATAATTAAAAAAATTAAAATTGGCCTGTGGTAGAATATATAGAGCAATGCATTATATGAGATGAAACGGTAGAAGTGGCGCTAAAGAAATAGCTGGCAGTGGCTATTTGTTGCGAATAGTGATTTGTAGCGATCGGTCACAGTCTGATCTTGTTATAGAAATCAAAAAATTCAAAATAAATGGTATTAGAAATAATTAAAAAAATAAAATTGGCCTGTGGTAGAATATATAGAGCAATGCATTATATGAGATGAAACGGTAGAAGTGGCGCTAAAGAAATAGCTGGCAGTGGCTATTTGTTGCGGATAGTGATTTGTAGCGATCAGTCACAGTCTGATCCTGTTATAGAAATCAAAAAATTCAAATAAATGGTATTTGAAATGAAAAAAAATTAAAATTGACCTGTGGTAGAATATATAGAGCAATGCATTATATGAGATGCAACGGTAGAAGTGGCGCTAAAGAAATAGCTGGCAGTGGCTATTTGTTGCGGATAGTGATTTGTAGCGGTCAGTCACAGTCTGATCCTGTTATAGAAATCAAAAATTCAAATAAATGGTATTAGAAATAATTAAAAAAATTAAAATTGGCCTGTGGTAGAATATATAGAGCAATGCATTATATGAGATGAAACGGTAGAAGTGGCGCTAAAGAAATAGCTGACAGTGGCTATTTGTTGTGGATAGTGATTTGTAGCGATCAGTCACAGTCTGAT
Organism: Metaphire vulgaris; assembly: GCA_018105865.1. Lineage (NCBI taxonomy): Eukaryota > Metazoa > Annelida > Clitellata > Crassiclitellata > Megascolecidae > Metaphire > Metaphire vulgaris. The sequence continues at coordinate 1,869,683 of CM030844.1, forward strand.
CCTGTTATAGAAATCAAAAAATTAAAATAAATGGTATTAGAAATAATTAAAAAAATTAAAATTGGCCTGTGATAGAATATATAGAGCAATGCATTATATGAGATGAAACGGTAGAAGTGGCGCTAAAGAAATACCTGGCAGTGGCTATTTGTTGCGGATAGTGATTTGTAGCGGTCAGCCACAGTCTGATCCTGTTATAGAAATCAAAAAATTCAAAATAAATGGTATTAGAAATAATTATAAAAATTAAAATTGGCCTGTGGTAGAATATATAGAGCAATGCATTATATGAGATGAAACGGTAGAAGTGGCGCTAAAGAAATAGCTGGCAGTGGCTATTTGTTGCGGATAGTGATTTGTAGCGATCAGTCACAGTCTGATCCTGTTATAGAAATCAAAAAATTCGAAATAAATGGTATTAGAAATAAATAAAAAAATTAAAATTGGCCTGTGGTAGAATATATAGAGCAATGCATTATATGAGATGAAACGGTAGAAGTGGCGCTAAAGAAATAGCTGGCAGTGGCTATTTGTTGTGATAGTGATTTGTAGCGATCAGTCACAGTCTGATCCTGTTATAGAAATCAAAAAATTCAAATAAATGGTATTAGAAATATTTAAAAAATTAAAACTGGCCTGTGGTAGAATATATAGAGCAATGCATTATATGAGATGAAACGGTAGAAGTGGCGCTAAAGAAATAGCTGGCAGTGGCTATTTGTTGTGGATAGTGATTTGTAGCGATCAGTCACAGTCTGATCCTGTTATAGAAATCAAAAAATTCAAAATAAATGGTATTAGAAATAATTAAAAAATTAAAATTGGCCTGTGGTAGAATATATAGAGCAATGCATTATATGAGATGAAACGGTAGAAGTGGCGCTAAAGAAATACCTGGCAGTGGCTATTTGTTATGGATAGTGATTTGTAGCGATCAGTCACAGTCTGATCCTGTTATAGAAATCAAAAAATTCAAATAAATGGTATTAGAAATAAATAAAAAATTCAAATTGGCCTGTGGTAGAATATATAGAGCAATGCATTATATGAGATGAAACGGTAGAAGTGGCGCTAAAGAAATAGCTGGCAGTGGCTATTTGTTGTGGATAGTGATTTGTAGCGATCAGTCACAGTCTGATCCTGTTATAGAAATCAAAAAATTCAAATAAATGGTATTAGAAATATTTAAAAAAATTAAAACTGGCCTGTGGTAGAATATATAGAGCAATGCATTATATGAGATGAAACGGTAGAAGTGGCGCTAAAGAAATAGCTGGCAGTGGCTATTTGTTGTGGATAGTGATTTGTAGCGATCAGTCACAGTCTGATCCTGTTATAGAAATCAAAAAATTCGAAATAAATGGTATTAGAAATAATTAAAAAAATTAAAATTGGCCTGTGGTAGAATATATAGAGCAATGCATTATATGAGATGAAACGGTAGAAGTGGCGCTAAAGAAATACCTGGCAGTGGCTATTTGTTGCGGATAGTGATTTGTAGCGGTCAGCCACAGTCTGATCCTGTTATAGAAGTCAAAAAATTCGAAATAAATGGTATTAGAAAGAATTTAAAAAATTCAAATTGGCCTGTGGTAGAATATATAGTGCAATGCATTATATGAGATGAAACGGTAGAAGTGGCGCTAAAGAAATAGCTGGCAGTGGCTATTTGTTGCGGATAGTGATTTGTAGCGATCAGTCACAGTCTGATCCTGTTATAGAAATCAAAAAATTCAAATAAATGGTATTAGAAATAATTAAAAAAATTAAAATTGGCCTGTGGTAGAATATATAGAGCAATGCATTATATGAGATGCAACGGTAGAAGTGGCGCTAAGGAAATAGCTGGCAGTAGCTATTTGTTGCGGATAGTGATTTGTAAAGCGGTCAGTCACAGTCTGATCCTTTTATAGAAATCAAAAATTTCAATTAAATGGTATTAGAAATGATTAAAAAAATTCAAATTGGCCTTTGGTAGAATATATAGAGCAATGCATTATATGAGATGCAACGGTAGAAGTGGCGCTAAAGAAATAGCTGGCAGTGGCTATTTGTTGCGATAGTGATTTGTAGCGGTCAGTCACAGTCTGATCCTGTTATAGAAATCAAAAAATTAAAATAAATGGTATTAGAAATAATTAAAAAATTCAAATTGTCCTGTGGAATAATATATAGAGCAATGCATTGACTTAGAAGTGGCGCTAAAGAAATAGCTGGCAGTGGCTATTTGTTGAGGACAGTGACTTGTAGCGATCAGTCACAGTCTGCTCCTATTTCAGATATGACGATATTCTAAATATTATTAAGTACTACATTAAAAATTGAATTGGCGTGTTCGTTGGGCTATTTATAGTGCAATGTATTGACTCTATGGTATTATCAGGTTGGTTTACGGTTGAGTGGTCGTTGGTTGATCATTCGGTGGTCTTTTGTTGTGGATGGCGAGTGTTTTCGACGTGAGTTATTTTTGCTCCGTTTGAGTTTTAATTTATAGTGCCTGATAGTTATTTTTTGGTATACTTTTTGGGACTCGAATTCATGTCTTCTTACAAGTTGGGTTGCCATACAGTGGGCGCGGCCTAGTTATATATTCTGCTGACCCGTAAATATAACGTCGTGCTGACTATAGAGAAGTGTTTATTTTGACACTCTTGTCAAGCAAAGGGTTGATGGAAGTTATTTTGATCAACTGTGGAAACCGTGCTATGGGTTCTAAATGTTGTCGTATCTAACAGGGCACACTGGGATTTTGGTTGAAATGGCAACGAAGAGGCCAAATTCTCTATTTTGTAGTGTAGCAATGTGACAGGACATTTCATGGATGTTCGTATTACACCAGTTTTATTTTAGAAATTACAGGAAGCCTTTTTAGGTAAATATTTCCTCTAGCATCCCAGGGTCACTGACAAGATTTGAGCAAGAACTAGACTGGCCAAACCGTGATAATCAGGAAGTTGCCAAAATGTTTTTGAGCTTTGCAGGAAGGTTTCATATCCTTTTGATTTTGAATTATGGAATATTTCAAATTCTTGACTGTCTGATATGTTGTAACTTTATTAAATTATTATCACGGAATGAGGTAACTTTATTAAATTATTATCACGGAATGAGGTAAGTGGGGTGGTTTTCTGTTGCCTTTATCACAGACAATTAGGGTTGAGCAACTTGTTCAAGGTCATTATACTGTGACTAAGGTCAGATTCCAAGCAGTGACCCTTATTTTGGTAGGGTTTTTGCATAGCATAAACCCTACGACTACTCCACCACGCCCCAGTAACTCGTTAAGAGGTAGAACTGTTGTTTCCAGGAAAATGAGTGACTTTATTTATTAATGGTGTTTTAATTGTTTTAATTAATTAATTAATTAATTATAATTAATTGTCTGTTTTATTGTTAGTCGCCAAATGATTAGTGTTAAGAACAGGCCAGTCAATGGCCAGATATTGTTAAAGTAATGCAAGGCAGTGTCAAAGGAAATGAGAAATTATATCTGTGGTGTACATCATCAGAGAAAAGTTCATTATTAAGGGGAAACTGTCTTGAGTTTTGAAAATGGGCAGACTACAGCTGTGCAAGTCAATTCAGTTTAGTACTATCATGTGATTATTATTATTATAATAATAATAATATTATTATTATTATTATTATTTTACATGGTTGTTAATGCATATTAAGTCGTTCACTAAGTGAAGAATCATAAGTGCGGGGTGAGTCACATGACCTAAACAGTGTAGGCCAAACTGCAGAATACAGTTTTCAGTCGGCATTTAAAAACAATTAATTGTTAATTAATCTTAATTGCGATGATTTGGTGTGATTGGCTATCCTAAATTTAAACCTGGATAGTCTATGTATTTTAATATATCTGGTGTGGCATGTGGAATCTCATCTCGATGCATAGATTCAGTTGTGCAATTCAGTTTCTGGAATAACGTTTTAGATCAAGATGAATCGTTTTTTTGGAGGGAAGCAGAAAACGGCTCCAGAGCTTGTGAAGAGCTTAAGAGATTCTCTTCTTGTTTTGGCAAGAAACGAAAAAGAAGACAAGAAAGCACAAAAGGTGAATGGTCTTTTTATTTGTCTCACATTATTCCTCGATAATTATAATATGGTTTCAATTAGTTTGCACCATATCGGTAATTTTCAAGTTTGAATTAAATACAGCGTTGGTGGCATATTGCTTGGGAACTTTCAAGACAAGTTAAGACTGAGTTTCAGGAATATACTAGAAGGTTGTTTTTGGTGATTTATCTTGATGAGTGCAAAATCACTCAATTATGTAACGTATTCAAGCAGTTGAAATTTATTTGTTCATTGTCAGAGGTACTTGCAAATGATTTGCAGATCTAGCATATTGAATACACCTTATTGTTATGTATTTTGTATTCTTAATTAGCCTATAAAGTTTCATGATTGAATTCAAGATGAGATACTAACATTCTTGTCTGAGTCATAATGCATCTAATTTGAGGCAAGATTGATTGTGCTTTTTTGACCTAAAAAAATGATTTTCCACTTTTTTTCTGAAGTTAGGGTATAAGTGCTAATTAATCATATTCACGATTGTATTCTGAAAATTTGAGCTCACTGTCTGATGACGTTTCTATCTGCAAGTTATGGGAATATAATGACCACAACCAACATTTTCTTAACTTGTTCTGCACAGGTTATTGCTATTATTATTATTTTATTTCTTTATTTTATTTTATTTATTTATTTTATTTATTTATTTTATTTATTTATTATTATAGTGTTTTGGGCTTGGCAAAGGGTTAAGGGCATGACTTGAATGAAATGCAGAATGAATGAGTCTTGAGGTTTCACTTGAATAAAATAAGTGTTTGTTTTCATAATGTTGTCAGGATGTGTGTGATGTGTGTGTGTGTGTGTTACAACTCTGTGATTTATATTACTATGGCACTGGTAAATTGCCAGTTTCCTCTGAATAATACAATCATTGATCAATCAGAAAATTGTTAATTGTTAATTTTGCAGAAAATTTGTAATTGGCTGGTCCTGGGTTTTGTTTTTTGTCGGTCATTGTGCTGTCTGAATGCTTATGGTCTGCAATAGTTGAAATGGCACTGTAGTTACACTGGAGGCATGGTTGTTGATTAGAAAAAAGGTGTACTGTAAAAAGCAGTCAAGTCCCTTGATGCAATAAACATGTTAAGTATTTGAGTGCTATATAATACAGGGTGTGTGTTTGGGTTTGAAAGTTGTTTTGACAGAAGGAAGTGCCGTTATGGCTGTTTTACTTTGTCTGCTACTCAGGTTGTTGGGCGGAATTGAGTGAATAGTGCACAAGACTTTCTTTGTTTCCATCATAGAACTCAACCAATCAGTGATTTATCAAGTGTGTGCATGTGTGTGACAATACGAGATTGTCACAATCTTGTTAAATTAATTGAATGGAGTTATAAGAGTTGGTGTTTCTAGTTAGTAAAAGGTTAGGCATGTTCCTCATTGTCTGGCATGCCTTTTATTGCTTATTCACAGGCTCTCCCAGCATTGGAATTGCATGACAATAATGTGTGCCATTTAGCCTTCAGGACAAATTGAGTGGGGTAGTTAGAAGTGATTCATTGATGGATGTAGGCTGCTCATTCCAACCAGAGGGTCCAGTCACTCTGAATGCTTGACCCTGAATAGAGCAGTACATGACCTAGGAATATAGGCAGCCTTGAAATCAGTGAGGCAGTGAGCCTCAGTGAGGCAGGTCAGGCAATGGTGGTTTGATTAGCTCAGTTATGTAAGAAGGTGCCCTGACCTTGAAGTACTACAGAAGCAAAAATTATTTGTTTGAATTTAATTCCATCAGAAATGGAGGCTGTGTGTTTTGTGCATTATTCTTCTTCTTCGGGTGTCTTGCTTTGCTGGGTAGACAGCTATGGACTTCCACGTTTCTCGATCTCTGGTGATCCTGAAAGCTTGATGTTGTTGTCTACTTCCATTTCTTATCTTAGTTTGTCTATGAATTTATATCTCTGTTTACCTCTTGATCTTTTCCCTTGCACCACGCCTGTCACCGCTAAGTTCTTCAGTCCACCTTTCTCATGATATGCCCAAAGAGTTCCATCTGTCTTTTCTTTATGATTGCCATTAATCTTAGCTCTGTTTCCATCATCTGCAAGAATTCTATATTGGTTCTTTTGTGTGGGCATTAGATATGGCAATTTGCCAATATTAGAACTCCTGTTTGCAGCGTTAAAATGAAGAATAACTGGTGATATTTATTTTAAAACACATTGTTGTGTATTATGGTCACAAATTGTTTGTCAACTTAATGATTAGGTTTTCATTAGCATTGTGGTTAACTTAGTGTTGTTTGTTGTTGTTGAAGTCAATCGAAGAAGTGTCCAGCCATCTGACTGCCATTAAGACAATGCTTTATGGAACTGGAGACCAAGAACCACAGGCAGAAGTCACAACTCTGCTGGCACAGGATATCTACACTAACAACCTGTTGCATCTTATGATTGAGAACCTGGCCAAGATTGACTTTGAGGTAAATGACGAATTGAATTAATATTATTAACCCCTTAACTGGGAATCCCGGATATATCCGTCCATTTTACATTGAGTTACAGTTAAATACACGGTTAAGGGGTTAATGGAGAGTCGTTTAAGGATACAGACCTTGAACAAGTTTCTGCAGTTATTCTTTTATTTACTTTAATATTAATGCAGATTTTCTGAGTTAACTCTCAGAATTCGATGCTTTTCTTGCTTAATTTAACGACTATGGTTTAAAATGCTATGTAGAAGCATTGGCCCACACCAGTTTTGTTGTTGATAGTGATTTGAAGAACTTTTTACAAATATTCAAATGATTTGGTTGAACGCGTTGAAACAGCAGTGCTGATCTGTTAACAGGGCCGCAAAGATGTGGCGCAGATTTTTAATAATCTGCTTCGCCGCCAGCTGGGGACTCGATCACCAACCGTCGATCATATCTGTAACCACCACGAAATCATTACAACGCTGTTGGCTGGGTGTGATATCAACGATTCTTGCAAGATTAATTATTAAATGTTGAAGCTTTGACAGTCAGCATGTGGTTCTGATTATTAGTTAGGTAGCGGCTGAATTTGTTAGAAAAATTAATTTTACAGTATATTTATAATTCACGTTTTACGGTCCATTTTATCCTCTTGTGCAAAGTTTTTGGATACTGTTATTGCCTTAGATGCTTTATTTGAAGTAGAGAGTCTTGTAATTACTTATAAATGCATTACATAGACATTTTGTCGACTGTATTGCAGATATGATGTTCAGGAAATTGCACTGAACTGTGGAATCATGCTTCGAGAATGCTTTCGCCATGAAGAACTAGCGCGCATGGTGCTTCATTCAGAAGGATTCTACAAGTTCTTCGATTACGTTGAATTGTCTACATTCGACATTGCTTCGGATGCCTTTCTGACGTTTAAGGTATACTATTATTATTATTATTATTATTATTATTATTATTATTATTAAAGTTAAGATTACTGTGGTAACTAATCCATAAGGACTATGTGAACACATTACAGTGTCAAAACAGAATCATAACTAGTTCGAAATAGCCAGGTCTTTAAGCGCTTCTTGAACGTATCTAGTGATGGTGAGAGTTGAATAGCCAGTGGTAGACCATTCCAGACCCGTGCTGCAGCCACGGCAAATGCGCGATCACCCACGGTGGAAAGACGCGTTGGATAATACTAAATACAGACCAGTGTATCGATTCCTAATCATTGATCAATGTTAACAGCTTCATTGTGCTTTGGATGAGATTTGATTAAACTGACAGCTGTCTGTCAGTTTAGTGGAAATTAAAAATGTTGTATTGTTCGCTTGTCAGGACCTCCTGACTAAGCATAAAATTCTTTCGGCTGACTTCCTCGAAGCTAACTATGACAAGGTCTTCGGCCACTATCAGCGACTGCTCAACTCTGAGAATTACGTGACCAGACGTCAGGCACTTAAGGTACTGGGGGGGATTTTGAAATTGTTAGCTGCATTGCATCGGATTATGTACTACGCAAATGTAAATTGTCCTCTGATGCTGCTTATGGTGCATTGAATTCTGCATAGTGAACAATTTTAACTGATGACTTTTTGCTTAATTTTGTTATTAATAATTGGCTCATTAACCCCTTTACCGGGAACCCCGAATATATTCGTCTATTTTAAATTGAGTTACAGTTAAATACACGGTAAAGGGGTTAAGTCAGGTTAAGAAATGTTATGTTTGGGTAATGAATTTTAACACGGTGACATTACCTTAAAACAGATTTTAACTTGACATACCTTTTTTACTTGACATACCTTTTTTACTTGACATACCTGGTCATTACTTCAGCTTGAAAATTTGTTTTGTACAGTAACTAAATAATGATTTTTTTGTGATGGATAATCAAATATTATTTTTAAAGTTAGTTACATAGAAAATAATTGCCATTATGCTAATTTATCTTCTGTGTTACATTTGTTCACCACCTTTTCATTTCAAAGATGTCTAGGTTAAGTTTTGAGAAATTCATTAGAAAACCAAGGTGTTGTTTCAGCTTTTAGGTGAACTGCTCCTGGACAGACATAACTTTACGACAATGACTCGCTACATCAGCAATCCAGAAAACTTGAAGCTTATGATGAACATGCTAAAGGAGAAGAGTCGTAACATTCAGTTTGAGGCTTTCCATGTTTTCAAGGTATTTAATTAATTAATTAATTGAATCAACAGAATATTTCTATAGGCATTAGAATATGCATATACGTATATATATATGTAAACACACACACATGCATCTAATATAATAATTTACGATGTCTGTTTGTGACCACACAGTAGTCCAAAATGTTATAATGGATAGAGCTTTACAAAGTGTCCTGAATGGCTGCACGTTGTATGGCTCCACAGGGGCACAGCCCCAAAGCGTGGGGCCTTAGACCCTACTGGGCACACAACCCCTGTGGAGACCAAGCCCCTTTGGGGCCGTAAGCTCAACATAGACCCCGCTGGAGGCGCAATCTCCCAGTGGGAGACCAAGCCCTTGGGACCATAGGCCCAAACCGAGTCATAGGTTCTGTTCTGCGGTGCAGCACCCATGTGGTGGGGCCAGACAACCACCCATTGAGACTGTAGGAAAATTTTAAATGATATTCAATGTACAGTTTCTGATTTTAAAATTTTGTACATGTAATAAGAATCTATGCAATAAATCGCGGTAGGAAATGGCCAATCTCCCCCATCAATTGTGACCGGTTAACAGCTAGTATATAGTGTTCATCTGGGCTGAATGTTTCCAAATTGGCGTAGTGCTGTCATTGATTGCAGTTTGTACGTCTTCGTGTCTTCTGCTGTAGATTTAGATTAATTTCTATCTGTTTCTGCTGCAGTGAATATGGTTATCATCAATGGTTTTGGTTGGAGATTTAACAATGAATTGCAAACCTAATTGCTCATTACCCAATGATAGATGTTGGAAGTGACAGCTGTGAATGATCTAATGCTGCTTGCATTTTACATTTTGACGATTTTTAAAATGCACTTGAAAATGAAACATTAATTATTATTATTATTATTATTATTATTATTATTATTAACATACTGTTGGTTTTAATTAGAAATTACATTTTCCAGTTATTGTCGCATTTTCATTTTATGGTCATATTTGAATTCTGTTGCCTGAATTTCTTGGTGCACTGAACGGTTTTGGGAGAGATATGTAAATGACTTTTTTTGTGGTTGTTCTTGTTGCTAGGTCTTTGTAGCAAATCCAAACAAGCCGCGTCAAATTCAAGACATCCTCTATCGCAATCGTGAAAAGCTTGACGAATTCTTGAGCAAATTTCACAATGACCGATCGGATGATGATCAGTTCAATGATGAGAAAGCATATCTTATAAAACAGATCAGGGATATGAAGCCCCCTGCATGACTCCCATTAAAATACTACATCAATCTTCCAAAAGACTTGCTTTCTACTATAGTAGGATCAGGATCACAGTATGTAATTGTTTTATTAAACATTGGCTATATATTCACATGGTTTTAACTTTTAAGGTTTAAAATTTGCAAGAATTTTTCCAGGCAAAGTAAAGGGCTATGAATCGTTTTAAAGGCAAGTCTGCTGAAAACTGGCTATTAATTTTTTCTTGCGTGTGTTTTGCTAAGAGTTTCGTGTCCACTGAACTAAGTTTTCCGGACTAGATCATATTCTGATCTTAAATGGATATTTTGCCATTACTTGTTAATATATATTTTGACTAGACGGTAATAGCATCAGCACTGGGTCTGTTTAGCTTTTGCTGCCCTGCAGTGACCACATGGTTTTGCTTTGTGAATATGAATTTGGCTTTTGTTTCTTCTGCGATATGTTGCCAGCTTTTGTATGACGTGCATATCCTACTCATGCGTTCGTGTCTTATCTATTTTGAAAATTGTTTGGTAGGTAGGGCCCTCTTCAAATTCTTTGGCATCTTTCCTTTAAGCCTTTTCAGTTACGAAGCTTCAGTGTTTGAACATATCTTTGCGTTAGGAACGTGTATGAAAATTTGGAAATTACTTTGATTTTAGATGTTCAGTTGATTTTGATATTGCAGGCATAACGTTTGCATTATATAGCAGTGAAACAACGTGTTCTTTCCAAGTCATAGGCTTGGTGGAATGTGTTTAATACTTTGGTCTTTGGTAGCTTTGTGTTATACAGTATAGCGATAATGATAAATACATCTGCAACTAAATTATGCTGTTGATCGATGTTCATTGATGATGGTTGCATTTCAGAAGCTTTGCATCATAGAACAGTAATGCCTTGATGTGTTTGGGGAGCTGTGCTAATTGTAAATAAGTGCCACTTATTGATTGTTGTGAATATTGCCATAATCAATGTTTGTTATTTGATTATAAGGAATTTTTCTGCTCGATTCTCTCTTCTAAGTTGCAAGATTGGGTTTGTTTGCCATCTTAGTTTGAGCACCAATTTGTACAGAGGTTCATTTTGCTGGCAACCTTATATTGCACTCTCCTGGCTTTAAGAAATGTTTTTATGTAGACTGATATCATATTGTGACTAAGCACTGCATTTGAAGCAGGATTTATTTGGTAAGGAATTGATCTTGCCTTAGAATGTGATTGTGCTGTATGTTTTAATGTACAGATCATTTTTTATTTTGAGATTACAAACAGAATTTCATGGTACTGAATTGCTTATCGAGTTTAAATTAAAATTTTGTGTTTCCATCCAAATGGCAAAGTAAATGTCACTGGGCAGTGGTAGTTTTAAACATAAAGGTGGTTGTTAATTGGTTTTATTCAGTCTGCAAATATAAACCATTATCGGATTTGTAAGCACAAGTAATTTCTAATAGTTGGATACAATTTCAGTAAGACATACCTCCATACTGGTCATACTTGTAGTACAAGGTTAATATGCAAAATTTTGCTGTTCTGACTTTTGGAAATAATGTATAGTGCATATCTGTCCAATTGTCAACGTCCATGATTGGCATCGGACTGGACCTGTCGGGCAGTTGTTCATTTAGTATTGTGTAACTAATTGGTGTCGTGGATTGTGGGAAATGAGTTTGTATGATTGCATATCTATATTGACTTTTACTTGTCTGAATTAGAATGATTAGTCATGATCAGGTGTAAATTAGCAACTTATTTGCAGTTAGTTTGTTCAACTGATCATGTCACATTTCTCTAATTTGGCTTGATTTCATGTGTTAAACCTGAACTCAAGGTCACAGTGTTGTCCTGGTGCACAGACATGTGCCATATTTATTGTTGCTTTCCATTAAAGGCTTTATTTTACTCTTAACAGTTATATTTTGCCTACTTGAAGTACATGTTCCAATATTGTGTTTGTTTACATACAGTGAAACATGTTTAATATCAAATCCAAGCGACAGTTCCAGTTGTGTGACATTATGCATAACTGTTGCTGACTAGACTTGATATAAAAATGTGAATTAAGTGGAGTATATTAAACTTTACAGCATTCATATTGTTTCAAGTTTACTAAAAGTTTATATAACATACACTGGACTGGGAAGTTCTTGACATTTTAATATTCATGTTCTACTTCATGACCCAACTTCTCAAAATTCAACAAAGTTACGTAACATTTAGCACACGAGACCTTTCATAGATCCTTAGTCGCAGCTTTGTGCACCTCCTGGGAAATACAGATCAGTTTGAGAACCAGTAAAATAGAATGACATGCAAAATTCTAAAAGCTGCAGTCTAAACTGATTTGTGCTAAATGAAGTAAAGTATCAAGGATGCCAAATTTTTCAGTCTGGATGTACAGAGAATGTATTCACAGCTGGCTTGCTGAATAAATTCATTGTAGGTAATGATTGTTATATAATATGATATTGAAGTCAAGGTTTATTTTTAAAACTTAAATTAATCCTGATTAATACAAAAATTGCATTGTTTGTGCATACTATTGCAGTTATTTATTAGTATGGTATAGTATCATTGCAACATTTATTTATATATTATATATCATTTGTTCCAGGTGCATTCATATATATATATATATATATATATATATATATATATATATATATATAATTTTTATATATGCACACAGCAAGTTTTTGTAGAATTTTGCACATTTTAAACTAATAATTATTAATTTCTATCATGTTACTCAGAAAGATGGACACAATGCACTGACTTGTTGACATTTGTTCAGTTACAACATTTACAAGATGGAATTTTACAAAATGGCCTTTTATTGCCCAGGCCCAGTCACATGACAAGCTTTGGCTTCTGGTATTTCCTTATCTGTATGATTTTCCCTTGATAAGCATGATGCAGATTTAATGTTCTAAGTTAATTTGTTATTTTCCAGTGTGTTGCAGATATTCTAGTATAATGGATGTAGCTTATTTGCAACAGCTGCTGCATTCATTGCATTATATATACTGTACTGTACTGCACTGCAGTGTGGCAGACTGTCCACTAACACAGGGTTTCCCAAACTTTTTGGATCTGCACCACTTCAACATCTTTGTAACGTGCCGCGACCCTGCAACTAAATTGGGTAAAACACTAATCGTTTTAATATAAGCCATGTATGGATGATTGCAGGCATATAAATTTCTTAGAACCTAAGCTTACTCGCAACTTTCAAGGCTTGTGACATTGTGGTATTGGTTAGAAAATAACGCTTTTGAATCTAATTTCGTGCTAACCCGCGACCCACTCTTGGGTTGCAACCCACAGTTTGGGAAACACTGTACTAACACTTCTAAAATAGCTGGCTCAATTCAGAGTTGTGAATAGATAACCAATACAGATTCATTCAGTGTGTTAATTAAGTCACCATTTAATGTTTCAACAATTAAATAAAAAGAAATTTCAGTTTCACTTTGCCGTCTTCATTTTTTGTCTCAATTTCAGTTTTAGCCATTCATCTGCATTGTTTATCTTGCTATCACTCAGTTTATTGATATGTTTTATCAAGTAGTAATAGTGTGTGAAGCTGACAAATGTTCTGATCATAAAAAGATGAGAAAACAGTTTAAACATTAGCTCTTACTATACTGTATGATCAAAGTGACAATATAAAAGTGGTGCATAATAAAATGACTTAAGCTAGCAATTTTTATGCTTAATTCAGCTCAGTGGCATAGCCAAGGGTGGGGTTTGGGGGGTTAAAACCCCCTTGGCTGGCCGACGAAAAAATGGTTTAATGGGTATTAGTATTATAAATCGGGTTTTAGGTAGCAAAAAAGGAAGAAAAGAAACAAAAAATATACCAATATAGCGTTCATATAACTACATAACAGCTAAGCAGTGAAGTTTTTTTTGCTTGTCAGGATTTTGCGAAGAAGTCATATCCTCCCCCTCAGGAAATCCTGGCTACGCCACTGATTCTGCACATATTTGCAAAGTGTTACAAGCTGTGGTTTTGGTCAAGTAACAAGTCCATTGTTGCATCGTTGAAATAAACTACTGTAAGTTATATCTTACAATAAGTGAAAAATAATGCAAGATGAGTGCAAATCACAACATTACAATGCCAAGTTTTAAGTAATGGTGTCAATATTAGCTGTAATAAATGCCAAACTTCAGACCCAGTGACTGCTTTAGCAAATTTACAGTAAATTGGATCTGGAGAAAAACGCACATAAAATACACGGATACGAACTTTTAAACAACCCTTAAATCTATTTTAGCCAACCCAGTCAAGCAAAGCACCATGTTTCCAGACATTTTATAGTGAAATCCTGTGAAATTGTCAGAAGTTCATTCTCGAATGTTTGACATTGTTGCGTACGACCGTGATACAGATTGCCGTCAAGCCACAATCCATTTGAGCCCCTAAAATCACAATTTCAAATGTATCTACAACTTACGCTAACAAACTGGTTTTTCATACAAACAAATCTGCTATTAAACTGCATTATGCGACCATTTAAATTAAATTTTTAATACAATCTTCTGGTGTAATGCTATGCCATGTATGTCAAACAAAAGGGTGTACAGTAAAACCTCTTTAGCTCGCCACCATTCATCCAACATCAAACTTTGGTGAGAGGCGAATTGGCGGCTTAACAAATACAATGCTCACTACTGAAACTAGTCTATCATCCCATGGGGCAGAGATGAGGATTCCAGGTGCCCCATGAGAGTGGGGACTAACTCCACGGGTCGGCCGATCGGTTACGAGAGGCCGTAAACTTGTACAAGGAAATGTCTCTGAACTAGTTGGCTGCGTCTGTGTTTCATAATGTTTACATGAAGACCAGAGTACATGCTGCTGATCTGGGAGGTAAACTACACGGGTGTGGAAATCCGTTCTTAATCCATCCATGACGAGAGGGGAGTTTGACGAACTAATGAGGAGCGAGCTAAAGAGGTTTTACTGTATAGCAATAGATGACTCACTTTCCAGCACCAATTGCCAAGCTATCCTTGTCCCCCTTCACAAAAAACGAGTTCAGTCCAGTCCAACCGTACTTCTGCAAAACAGAGAAAGATACAAATAATCACATGCTTCTAACTCTTGCTTCAAAGTTCAACTGACAAACATGTCTAGGCAGGTTTATTCCTCTTCCAAAAATTTCAAGCTTGCCTACAAAGTTCTTAAGGCATGGAATTCTTGTACAGGCGTTTAGCATTTAAAATCTGTACAATGTTAACAAATAGAGGTATAGGAAATGTCACAGATTTAAGTAAAGAAAACACAAAAAAACAAGATTCATGCAGATTGTGCAGAATAATCTCTGAAAACTAAAAATGTTTGAACAATTTAAAGCAATAATTGAAATCAAAGTCCTGTAAAAAGATTTAACCAATTCTACTTCTGGACAAACCAGTGCACTTACTCACTTACTACATATAGTCCTATGTAATTCTAGTATTGGAACGATAATATTTACTTTTGAAAGGAATTGCTACAGGAAAATACTGAGGACTAGATGGGTTGAAATGATCAGAAATGAGAAACTATAAACACCTGACTGTCAAATTGTCTGTGTGTGTGTCTGTTTATCTGTCTTTATTTAATTTTTATTACAAATGATAAGACAAGCAGTGACATTTATGTAGAAAGTACAGTAGAGTTTAAAACCTCACAGTAAAGTTACTGTTACAAGATCTGTTGCTAATATAATTATTACCAAAGCTTACCAGATTGCCATAAAAGTCAGGAACAATATATAACAACCTTTTCACAAGTCATGAAAAATTTCATTTTATCAACCATATATACTGTAGCAATTTGACCTTACCTTAAATTCTGGATAAAATGTAAATAAGTATGATTCTCCTGAACCATAGAAGTGATCACTCATCTTCAGCGTACAAGACATCAATGCACCAAACACCTATTACCAAGCAGATGGTTTTAATAAACAATGATGATTGTTGAGTCAAGCTAGTATACAATCCATAAAAGTTTGCTACTGCAATTGCAAAGCAACTTTTGCATCAAACAGAATTTGCTAGAACATTATATAGTGATTGAGACTGGGGCATACATGTTGAAATATTAACGGGGAGTGACATTAAGCACTTATTCCTCCAGTTTAAACGTGCAAGAGTTGGGAACAATGAGCACACTACTCCAGAATAAATTAATTTATTTTAAAATAAAACAATTTCCTCAAAAATAAGCAAAATCATCCAAGGTGAAATTCACTAATCATTATAACATATTTCAACACTGAATTGAATAAAAAAAAACACAAAACCTGATCGTTGACATCTTGGACAATAAGAAACACCGGGGAATCCACGTTATTCATCTTGCGATACAGCGTGCTTAAGCTGAAGCCATGCTTGCTGGTGCTGTATACAAGTCTCCATGGGCTTCCTTCAGCAATTGGTGGCAAATGGCGAATAAGCTGAAAAATAAGTCAGTTTCTGACTAAAGAAATAGACACAGGAAGACAGAAGAGTGGCAATAACAGTGGCCTATAGAGCTGATGGAAGCAAGTTCGATACCCGATGGTAAAGAAACCGGGAATCAGCACCTGACCCTATGGGCATTGTGCAACAGGAGGTCATAGATATGCAAAAAATCAGAAGGGTGATGAAACGAATTTTATCCACATTTTCATGTGTCCCCGTCTTCATTGCATCAAACCGTACTAGAACAGTCAATATATTCTGCCTCAGTTTTATTCTAGAGCGCTCGAAATGCCACGAAAAACGGTGAGCTATGTCAAACGACACAAAACGAAGTCTTCAAGAAATCTATTCTCTGTCTACAAAGTCGATTGAGAGATAAGAGGGGTCTTAAGATAGCTGGTTTTTTGTATCACAGGTTTTATAGACTAGAAGAATATCTTAAAATTAATACTCTGTTTGACTGCATTCGGGCATTGAACCTATGGGTACACCTTTACTTTTAGAATTCAATAGAGTGAAAAACGCCTCCAAATAATTCAACCACAGTCAAATGGCACATATTTAGCATTACAGGTTTTACCAATAAATTGTAAATTTCTTCAACAACATAGGCCTTCCGTAAAGCGCTACACAAATACAAAACACCAAAGACTGCATGAAGTGACAGCAGTAATTAAATCAGCCTTAAATATTTCCACAGCAAATACAAAATTTGTTTTTCCGAAAGAAAGCCAAATACTGATGAACAAGTCAAACATTAACCCATAAACAGGTGGAACTGAGTACACTCGGTTCACATTGCATATAGACACAAATCAACTGGCAGTTTAAGGGTAAAGTGAATTGCCGTACATACCATGGAAACATGGGAAGTTCCCAGTATAGAGCTGCTCTCTGAAAGTTCTGGCAGGGGCAGCCTTTTAATTTCTTCCTCTGACTTCATCCTCCGGTATTCTAGGCAACTCCAAAGCTTAAATAGCAAAGTTACCCAGATTACAACACAAAACCGAAATAAATCAACATATTCTCGGCACACTGTGAAAATGACAGCAATATTTTTAGCATTCAATATAAAGCAATGTCATTTTTCATGAAAATTAAAGCCAAGAAGACCAAAGTACCGGTAATGACCAATATCAATTAAACTTGTCAACTGTGGATGATGATGATGATGATGATGATGATGATGATGATGATGATGATGAATTCATGCAGGTAAATTATTTAGCAATGTTTTGACTTTGATGCTTTTTAAAAAGTCTGTTGAGCTTCTATTACCTCCCAATCTTTGATGATCTCACAGACAAGTTTTTGGCCATCCACAGTGCTGTATTTTTTGTACTCAACAGTGGAATCAATATCTGACACAATAAACCCTTTGCTCCCATCTTCGGCCACCCATTGCATAAAGAATGCATACAAGAGATCTGCCCTGAAAAGAAATTTAATTACCGGTAATAGCACCATGAGCAATCTCATTGTCTATTTTCTGCTAATTAATCAGAAATGCAAAAATTCTTAAATAGGATCAAAGCATCAGTTTCTTATAGGTACAAATGATAGATGACATCATAAACAAAGCTCGTTTTAAACCTTTTCATCATTTACTAAAATATTTTAAAATAGTATTACTAAAATAAATTCTACATTCCCTGATGTCAAGGCCATCTATAGCAAATTTGAATGCAATTTTCTGAAATACAAAATAAAAGTGAAATGTCATGACATTCAAAAGTAACAGTTAATCTCTATACTTGGAACAGCAAAGTTTCAGTGATTTCTTTTTATAAAGTAACCGAATAATATTTGTATTTAACAAAAGAAAACTACCGGTAACTTATTTCCACTCACTTATCACATGGAATGCTATACCAGTATTCTGATTTCACAAGACCTTGGACACCCCCAGTTGGTGGTGAATCGCTGCAAAATCCCTTCACTGCATCTACACTTCGATCAACTTTCACGCACAAAAACACCGTTACTTGGGTTTTAAGATCTGCTGCTGTGCGACATTTGCCTGCACAAATCACAGTTCTTTCAAGACAATAAAAGGGATTAAAAGCATTTCATTAAAAATAATTTATTAACAGGACTCAGACCTATTTATTACAGTCACATTGCTCCATGTCAGTGCATCTGAGGAAACTAATATCTCCATTGATTTCAGAAAAAGAAATTACATACATCACCAACATGATGTCAATCTGTAACAAGTGTCGCAAGATTAAATGTTTAACATGCTAACGGTAATCTATATTTACCATCGTTTATCAATACAACATCTGTACTCAGAATGGTATTGAGAGTCACACCAGTGGAGGTGGGAAGAATCATACCAGTGGGGGAAATAATTTTTATTTGTTTGTTATGAGAAATAAGTTAGTTAAATAAGTTATAAATTGGACCAATAAAGAGGGGTCAGCAAGCAGTGACCAGGAATTTTCCCCCTTTCCCCTACATCCACCACACTGACTGTGTGTGGTATTTATAACTTGTTTAGACCAATACTACAATAAATTTGCAACATTTATAACTTAAAAGGCTTCCAATGTTTACTTTTTGAAATTCAGAACTAATTCCTCATTACAAGCACCCTGACCCTGACCAGACTCAAAACTGGGAAAACCAGAAAGTGAAAGCAATAAATTAACTGATATAAAAATATTTTGTGACTGCATAGAAAGAGAAACAGAGACACCGACACAAAGGAAGAAGGACAGAGGTAAAACTGAATAAAACATTATTTATGTGCTAGGCCCATGCTGCAGCTACTATCAATTCAGTTGACTTTATTGACAACTTAGTCTATTGTTGGTACAAAGTGTATGCTGTCAGCAAAGACTTTATTGCTGGCTTCTAGCTCAGTTAAACAAAGCCAGGTGTCACTGTAGACCATCTCTGCCTATAATTACTGACAGTCTAACAGTGGAATCTCTGTTTAATACCGATACCAGGGTAGACATTGTCCCATTCATTACAGTAACACAGGCTCAGGAACTTCTACCAGAGAATCTCTAGACATAAGCAACATTCACAGTTCTATCAGCAATAATAATTATCAGTGACCAAGTAAAATGTAACCAAGTGTGGGAATTTAAGGGTGTGCATTATATTCATGAAAATCGATTTTACCTTTAGATCTGCATCCCAGAAAGCCATGCACGTTATACTCGTGTGCGCACTATACTCGAGATTTTATGGCATATAGCATTATAAAATGCAACAATGAAATTCACTTTTTATTAAGATCATAATATGTAAGTACCAACCCTTTTCCAGACAGAGAGATCGATTTGACGATTGAAACTGTGAAGAGGGTGCCTCGCCTGAAGAGAGTCTTGATTCATTAGCAAAGTTCAACAGGTCATTTCTCTTCTTTTGATTGGCCACAGTGCTTTGATCTTCAGCAACAATGTCCTTATTCTCTGTCCACGAAACTATTTCATCTTTCATAGCATTAGAGACAGCACGTCTATTATTTGACGTTGGCACTGTATTCTGACGAGCGGGATCATCGTCAAGCGCACGGGTATTATAATATTGTCCACCCGTGACTGACTTCAACTCAACGGCACTTTCTCTGTCTGCATTTTCTTTTGGTGTAAACCGACTGAACAGATTGTCTCCTGCACCGTAACCTTTACCAGTAACCTCTTCTTTGGAAAATTTGGCGTCTGACAATAACTTCTCCCTGCACGAGTCGCTCATCATCGAATCGATCCTGGATGTTTCACGAAATTGCAAGTTTGAATCCTTCGTACTGTCATCAGAAATCACCTGACTTAGTCTGTTTGTGTTTGAAGCATTATCATTCACATCAGACTGAATATTCACATCGGTTTCATTATAAGGACATCTAAAAAATTAAATCCTCAGAATCATCATCCGCATCCAGTGGCGGCTCCAGGATTTGGCAAGTGGGGGGCGGCGGCGTTGGAGTGGCAACTTCTAATCATGGGGCCAAACATTTGTTGTTAGGTATGTAGTATTAGGTATAGGGTCCCAACAGGGGGGGTGACCACTGGGAGAGCCAGGCACTCAATAGAGGTGGGGGGAACGGGCCCCCTGGACCCCCTCTGTGGAGCCGCCACTGTCTGCATCATCATCGCCATCGCCATCATCATCATCATCATCATCATCATCATCATCAGTAACAACAACAACAAATAATGAAATGGAAACTTAACCAGAATGGAAACAAATATGAGGGTTATGAATGTACTGAGATGCATTGAAAAGAGGAAGAAGAGGGCTGGGGATAAGCAGGAGGACAATGAAAATGTCTAAAAAGAAATTGCCCGTGGAATTCCTAATTGAGATTCCTAACATAAACATTCTGCATTAAATTTCCTAAATAAATTGAATTCAATTAGGAAATAACTACCTGCCAAAGTTCAAGGTCGTTGTGCCATGATAGACAGTGACCAACGTAATATTCAATATGGAAGTCATAAACTGGTACGCTTCTCGACCATTCCGATAAACCAAAGGATGACTATCATTGGCATCAAAGAGCAATGCATCAGGAGTGACTAGTAGAACACCTGGCACTTCTTCCTGTCACATCAATATTACAATTAGGGGTGTCAGCGGGTACACCAGGCATCTGTTGGCATCCTATTACCCGGGCAGTAAAATTTGGTACGGGTACTGTGGAAACATTGTGCCACACTCCCCTCTGTTCACAGCAACTACCGAGAGAGTCATTATTTGCAGCACCCAGAGATTGTGCTAATCCGGGTACCCGTTAAAATATTTGGAGGGGTACCCGGGCAGCGTTTTTAAAAAAATTGAGAGCCCTAATTTTAACGTCTGCATAAACTTCATGTTTACTAGGAAAGTTAATACCTTAATACGTTATCAGAGCAAAAGCTGCCAAGTGATCATGCAGAAGAGGCGCTATATAAATGCCTTGATACAGCACATACCAAAAGCAATACACATTTTATAAATTCAATTACAATACCAAAACTTCATCATCAATGCAGTCGAAAAGACATGGGAGCCATTAGTCCTGGACCTTATATAACCCCAGAGCCCATCAAGAATTGACATTTTTAAACAAACAAAAAAAACACAAATCTCTGCAAAAACATCTGCACAAATCTGGTAATGACCAATTGCAAATTGATGTCCGCTCCTTAGTTGTCACCATCCACGGTATACAGGAATGCTCACAAATTCTTAGCCAAATGCAATCAACAGTTCCATTTTGTAAAAATTGCTGACATGCAACATTTTGGTACAATCTTCAGGGCCCAATATTTTGTAACTAGGCCTTGTTGGCCTGAGCTTCACACTGACTATCATTATCTATTAATGTGCCTTGTATCATAGTTAAATAAAATTCAAATCTTATAAAGCAGAGATAAAAACTGTTACTTTTAAAAAATTGAAGACATTTGTGATTTTTAATTCATGAAATTATATAGTCAATAATTGCTAATTACTTAGGTCATTCTAAAACTATTATTATATTAACAACTTTTCAGGTCACAAAAACTTCTGTCGGACATAATAATGTCTTGAAACACTTACATCTTTGGGTTCAATATATTTAGCATCCATTTTGACAAAACGCTGGTAACACTCTCGTCGATCTTTTAACCTCATCGTCGCTCAAAGCCCTTGGCAACGTCACTGATTCAGTTTCTGGTGTCGACTGCCGTCGTGCATGACCGGGTACAGATTTCATAGGAGATGCGCTAAGCTGAAGTTTCATGGTGTCAAAACATTTTCAAGCAAAACATAAGCAGCACAAGATGCAAAAGTGTCAAGAGCACAATAACCTAAATGAAGTTGTAATAGTCAAAGTATCTCTAGCAACATGACCAATTTTTCACCGATATATAATGGCTAAATACAGGAAAGGAAAAAATAATTGGTTTGCAAACCAATGACTTCAACATCACAAGAAAATGTGTGCTTGAATGCATATAAGAAAAGAGTTGTCTAATGAGACTAAATAATCAATGCACCATTATCTTCTTGTTTTAACTGTCTACCCCATCTTCACTTTACAATGGAGAACAGGACTATACAGAGAGAATTTTATAATATCAAAAATAGCATTCTCACGATAAAGTACAATAACTCCTGTCTATTATTATTATTATTATTATTATTATTATTATTATTATTATTATTATTATTATTATTATTATCTAAGTTGTTGGTCCCTCCCCCGTCCAAGACCCCTAAGTTTGGGGAAAGATCATTCGCAATCCGCCCTGTGGAACTCTCTTCCAGACAATGTGACTGGAGCAGTCTCAGCTGGACTTTTCATTAGAAATTTGAAGACACATTTATTTAATATTGGATATGAACTGTGTTAAGCGCTTTTGTTGTAGGCCTTAGCCTTGTCTACTGCGCTATATAAATTGTCAATAAATAAATAAATAAATATTATCATAGCATTCACACAAGTAACAGTAGAATACCGGTAACTGCTCATTCCTAAATAAGTAGCATTCATAAGTAATTAATCCTAAGATCAAATTAAGCAGATCGAAAGATGTACCGGCACAGAAAAAGTACATGGAGATTCTGGCAGAGTTGGTGTTCTTATGACAGTACGCGCACTTGAACTGTGAACAGAAGGAGACTTTTCTGTATGTGAGCTGAGAGCAGCAAAATTTAACTGCACATAATCTGGCCCGGGGACGTATAGGACCTAAAATATTAATACCAGTACTCAAGTTGGGAAAAGATAAACAATCTTGCAAGAAAATTTCTTTAATTGAATGCATTGGTGAAAACTAAAATCAAAATATGACAACACAAAACTAGCTGTCTTGGATTAAGCAATACAAAAATTAGTAATTAGACATGGCAAATCAGAAAAGAAACTTTCAGAAGTGTATCAAGCCAAAAACTACTTTCTAACTAGAAAAACAATATCAAAGACCAATATTATTTTAATAAATTAGATGACAAATGGTGAATAAAAGCTATTAAGCAGATTTGTTACATTTTTCTAATCCATATCACAGTTAAGTCTCTGCTATCAAATATATCTGAAAATTAAAACAGACTACTACACACCACGGGGCAGCCATTTATAACATGCTTTTACTGATCAGAGCAATACAACACTGTCCTGCGTATCTGTCGGAACTAATACGCCGATCGACGACAGTACCACGTCGCTCCCTTCTCCGTTCCGGCGCCAGCAATCATCTCGTCGTCCCCCCTCCGCTCAAGACAGCGGGGCTAGGGGACAGGTCCTTTCGTCGTGGAAACCCGGCGTCGTGGAACCTGCTCCCGATGGCTGTGACAACCGAGACCTCTCCGGATCGGTTCCTACAACATCTCAAGACGCATTTGTTTAATGTTTCGTTCCCTGTACAGCGCCTTTGACTTTAGTCACTTAGCTATGTTACTGCGCTTAAGAAATTGTCAAGATTAATAATAATAATAATAATGAAGAAACATTGAGAAAAATCAGGCAGCAAATGATCTCAGAACCACAACATTGGTTAATTTGATAAGTAAGTATCAGATTCTGCTTAACCCCTTAACTGGGGATCCCGGATATATCCGTTCATTTTACATTGAGTTACAGTTAAATACACGGTTAAGGGGTTAATATGACTACCAAGTTAGAAACAGAGTATGTTATCAGACAGTCCCTCCTTCGAAGAAACCATCATGACATAAACATGAAAGGCTGCGCACTAACAATCAATCTTTCAAGCAGAATTGAAGCAAATAAAAACTAACCTGACCAGCAAAAATATTCTCTGACATCAATCGATTAATTTTTTCAAGAGACCAACACTGATGTCGCTGTGCTGCAATGCTAACCAATGTATCCGACTTCTTAACCTAAAATTTTAAAAATCAAGCCACTGATGACTAATAATTGACACTGAGACTAATTGAACATTTTGAATTGAATTGAAAGTTGAATGACAAATTGAATGAGACAACATTGACTAATAATTTAACCAACCTGCTTTTAAATATATAACCAATGCCACATAAAGAGTATCAGAAACATTGAAATTAAACATTAAATTTTAAGGCCAGTGTAACGCAATATAGAAATCTTTATTCGCAAATGCAGACAACACAAGATAAACATAACTCCTCATAAATTTTTTGAGGACATGTGAAAGCTGACTGAGCAAAAGTTACCCTTTTCTCCTGACCTGTATATGGAGTTGATGTACCATCGATTGATACTCTTGGGTATTAGAAATGTTGCCATAGAAGTGCATTATTATTATTATTATTATTATTATTATTATTATTATTATTATTATTATTATTCTCCGGCAGTGTGCACGTCTGCAATACTCCAGCCTCAACTGTCCTGTGTGCCTATGACAAGCTGGTTGCTATACGTGCCAATATCATTTTGCATGGCTGCTTTGTCAGACCTATATGTATTATGCCTTGGTAGACTACTAGTTACACTATCCAGTGCAGACCATGTTAATATCCACTCAATATGTAACAGACACATAGCTGTCCATAAAATAAAATCATCTTTTAATCCTTTGAATTGAAACCAAATAGATGGCCCATCCCAGTGCAGAAGTGGTGCTTTGGTGCTCAATTGGGTGGGCTATTGAATCAATCCAACAGGAAAACTGCTATGCTACAGATCTTTTTAATAACATGTATCTCAGTAAAATATTCTATTCTGATAGACAGTCATGCCATCAATAGTTAAAATTTAGAAAGATTTCTCTAACAATTTACAGTATAGGCATATGCAAACTGTCAATACCTCAAAAGCTATGGTACCATCAGGTTGTGGAAAGCCATGTTTCTTCATACTTTCAATGTTGCTCTATAATGCTTTCATCTGTTATATACCAAAAAATTAATAATTGTAAATAAATGTTCTTTAAAGCATGTCAGGAAATCAAAGCACTGAATGTGGTTTTGGGGCAGTCCTAATCACCACAGAGGAAGAAAAAGACTAGGGGTGATTATGAATAAAAGTATAAATTGATCTCGACAATGTATGGAGGCACGAGAAATGAGCAACCGGATGTTGGGAATGATAAAAAGAACAATAGTTAGTCGCACGAGATCATTGTAAACCTATGTAAGACATTAGAATGCCTCATTTAGAACAGTGTGTGCAGGCATTTGAAATAAAGGACTACAGAAACATCATAGGAATCGATGGTTTGACAAGATCAACAACAAAAAAGCAAAACAAAGACTGAGCATTAAAAAGACATCATCTAAACAGTCATTGAAAGGAAACTCTGATTATTTGGCCATATCTGCAGAATGAATTACGAAATATTGATAAAAAGAATCATGCTCGAAGTAATGGAAGGTGAAAACATCTGAGGAAGACCATGAAAAGAATGGATAGACAATATTAAAGAATGGTGCAACATGAACATACTGTATATGAAGATTACAAAACAGCACAAGACAAAGACAAATGGAAGAGGTGAACTCAAATTGCAATAAACACCAATGGGTATTGTGCCCATAGAGACAAATGATGATGTGCAGCCTGTCAAATGTCTACAAAGTCGACTGAGAGATAAGTGGAGTCTTAAGATAGCTGGCTTCTTGTATCACAGGTTTTATAGACCACAAAACTATCTAAAAATTGATACTCTGTATGACACTGGACATTGGACTGTAGAGTGACTACTGCTACAGAAGGCTATAGATATGCAAAAATTCAGAAGAGTGATGAAACGAATTTTATCCACATTTTCATGTGTCCCCATCTTCATTGCATCAAACCATACTAGAACAGTCAATATATTCTGCCTCAGTTTTATTCTAAAGCTCTCGAAATGCCACGAAAAATGGTGAGCTATGTCAAACGACACTATACGAAGTCTTCAAGAAATCTATTTTCTGTCAAATGTCTAAAAAGTCGATCGAGATACAAGAGGGTTCTTAAGATAGCTGGCTTCTTGTATCACAGGTTTTATAGACCACAAAAATATCTAAAAATCAATACTCTGTATGTCATTAGACATTGGACTGTAGAGTGATGTCGCAAAGAAGATGGTGGGATCAAGGGAAAATTGTTAGTGCTAGGGGTAGTGTATTTATGCAACAGTTTGGGTAAAAAGGCAGTAACAGCTGAAACAACAAATGTATTCAATAGTTATCTAGGAGCACTTGGTTATTAAATGTTAAGCGTAATTATATTGGTTTTCACGCCGGCTAATGCCACCTAAACTACTTGAAAAATCATGCTAGTACAGTATTATTATTATTATTATTATTATTATTATTATTATTATTATTATTATTATTATTATTATTATTATTATTATCGCTCGCTATATTATATACGAGTATTTTGGTTTCTATTTGGCCAATGCGAACCATGAAGACATCATTTGACTGTTGCGATTACCTTGGGCGTAAAAACCTTTCGCCGTGAATAACGAGCGTACGTTAAATCAGCGTTTCCATTTGGCACGAACTGCTGATGAACAGCAACCCTCCATGTCACAAGTACTGGGATTTGTCATGGAGCCCGGAGTCTATAATTTGTAAAGCTGGAATTTTCGAACACAGAGTGGAAGCTACTTACCACGATTATATAGAGCTATATGTTTATGGCAAGTCCCCTAATGGAATTATGTCAAAAACTTTGAACTCCCTTCCCTACAAACTTATCTAGTTTGTAATGCTAAAATAGCATTATGGGAATTCATTTTTTAATTTATTAAGCATATTGTGAAATAAAATTGTTGACGTCAATTTATCGTGACCCCCTCTTTCCCCACTGTCAACAATTATCAAACTTTTCAAACCAGTGTGGTATATGAAGGAGGAATGGGACAATTCCTAGTCACTGTCTACGACTTTCCACTCTTTAAATAACAAAGGAGAAGGGAATTCAGAAAATGGCAATCTTCTCCAACCCCCTACTGGTCTGATTCAAATACCATTCTAATATAACAGCCTGGTGTTCACCATAGACTAAAAAGCTATTTCAAGTAAGTTCGATTGGCAAATGGATTGTTAAGTAAAATCTCGTGAATTCATATAGTGCTTTGCTGTACCGCAGTAGCTACATATTCTCAGGCACTTAGCCTAAATTTTAATACCTATAGCCCAAAGGTGGGGGTCAATCAGGTAGCCTGAGGGATGGTAATGTTATCCAAAGGGTCTTCATGGTCGGGACATTACAGCTATGGAGGAAATATTTTGGAAAGGAAATGTTTTTAAGGTTAGATGGAAAAACTCGAGATGCTGCAAGTGAGGGAAATTGTGACTGAAAGTTCAGGTGCATCATATAAAAAAGCACATGAAAAAGTATAGCTGCAAATTTTGAGATATGGTTGATTCAGAGGACATAGGAAGGTGACATGAGAAGAAGATTGGGTGGATCAAGAATGCTGTGGCATTATCAGTGTGGTACTGTGGTATTTAACTACCCTCCTCTGGTCGAGACTGACTCCTTGGTACAGTCGAACAGTCTGGGGTAGGAGTAGTCAAGTCTCCACTGGCTTTAAACAAAATCAAACACTGTTCACAAATCCGATAAACATTTTTAGTTTCACCCAACAAGAATCACACAATGCATTCAGTTATTCTTTCCTATAGGGATTAACACATTAACAACTAGTAATCATTGTACCATAGCTTACACACATACTAAAATCTCATTGGAGTAGATATTGTATTATATTAAATATTAAAGCAATTAACATCTAGCTAATAAATAAACTAATAAATTAAGGCATGTCAAATTTTAGAAAGCTTTACATCAATCACAATACTTTTAAGCAACAAACAAATCAATGGTCAACTTGCATAATACTCGGAAGGATAAACTGTAGAAAGAACACATACGTCATAGACTACACAAGATAGTGCTTGAACAATTACATCTGACGAATACATGAACTTTTAATTTTAACAGTCGAATTAGAAATGTAATGGTAAAATCATGCTATGGTTATTTACACAACCAGAGATATTTAAACATAGAAAGCAAAAAACCTCGACACCACTCAATTTTAAGATAAAGAACAAGAACAACAGATTACGTAAAAACATTGATTATATATCATAAGCAAATAAGCAACGCTACTGCTACTGTGAGACAATGAAAAACAGCTGAAGGTAGCTGGACCTATGAATAGTACAATCAGACCAATGCTGAGATGAGATTCTGTCCAAAAAATCATGACATATTTTAAATGCAGTGTACCGGTCTGTAAGGATGAAATTTGTCATTTCTCGTAAAAGCACAAAAAACCGACATAGAAACCATTATGTCTTTAAAGTTATGCATAAAATAACACAATATTTAAAATATGTTGATAAGAAAGTAGGAAACATCTGTGATACATACTTATTTGGTGCTCAGAATCCTAGGATTATACAAGGTTCAATAAAAGGACATAAGAAAAATTTCAGTAATAAGAAATAAAAATATAAGCACAATTCTACAATAGAACACAATATGATCCTATTAAATTCCCTCAAATACATCAGCATACAAATGAATCTTGACAAGAAATTTTACAAGATATACAGTAATTCAAATTCCACGCCTGCTTCTCATATTACAACAAAGTACCTCATATTTGTTAAAAATTCATTCAGATCTGCAGTGAGCTATTTAGTTTAACAACTGATCTACAATGTACTTAAGCATTAAAAATAGAATTTATAACATTTGGTTGGTCTCACACCTACTGCTAGTGTCGAACAGAATTTTTAGTTTTAATAAGATGGGTCCTCGTCTTGCAAATATAAGCATACAAGATACTACAGTATTTATAATTGTTAGAAAGTGCTTTTTATACGACACATTTAAAGGAAAACATTAAGAAGACATATAAATTGTAAATATTTCTAATGTTCATGCTATGTTGTAAAAATGGTACCAAATCTATAATCTATATTTTAGTAGTTACTGTGAATTTTTGAATTTTGCCTCAAACTGTCAAGTGAAACAAGCGTCAAAAACAAAACTGCTAAAAAGAAAATGATGGAACTGAGCTCTCTGGAAAAAACTGACATTTTAGAATAACTTTACAAAAATATCTCAATAATATTTGTAATGAATCACTCTTCTTGTGGTTTCTGTGCAAATCAAAATACAACACTACAATCCACATCAAATGAACATTCATGGAAAAAATTCACCTAAGCACAATGTACCGGTTTGTGAAAATTGAAATTGTTATCTAAATTACCGGGTAGCTGGTCAACTGGAAGAATCAGGGAATTATGGGAAATTTTACGAGCTGAAAATATTCCTGACGAAGACAAGATTTCTGCCATCGATGATAATATAATTTAGGCTTTTCAATGTCCAGCTAGTCACAATACGCATTTCCCGACACTACATCAGCACTCTTGCTACTCTCTTAGATGGCACAATAAGTATTCATATACTATCTAAACAGTTACATCTTAAAGCCAAGAATAACCTAAAGATAGCAGCTAAGGAGCACTTTTATCAGCTCGAGCTTCTTCTGCACTTAACGAAGCAACTTGAAGGCAATGAGCGTCACGCAAACTGCTTTCTTTGTCTTGTCCGGAGATGGCGATGTCGTTAGGGCGTTCCTCATTTTGAGTCACTCCCCCGATTTTTGACGACGACTCGGGATCAAAGTGGTTCTTATCTTTGTCATCTCCGTCCTCTTCCTCTACCGAAGACCTTGAACAGCCGGTGCCATTTGCAAGATCAGACCGCAGCCCGGCGCCAGGAGCCTCATCATCATCTTCGAGACTCGACAGCGAAGATGTCGACGATACCGAAAGTGGTTCCTTATTCATCTGCTGCTTAACCAAGAATTCGTGATCCTCTGCAGTTGCCTGAATCAAAATGCTGATTCGCTTTAACTGTGCCTCGCTGGTTTGCGCGTGTGACCTAGAAGAATTCTGTTCGTCTTCCGCTAGAAGGGCTGCTTCGACAGCATCGCCGAGTAACTCTTTAATCTCATTGTTTTGAGCTCGGTCCTTTGCCAACTCACCTCTCTAAAAGGGAGGATATACTAGAATTAGAAAATTACTTACAAATAGTTCGTTTAAAGTCCAAATATGAACTGGACTATAATAACTCTCTCCAAATCACACCGCTATGAAACCCAAAGATGGGATAACTGATTAAACAGTGTTTCACCACAGATGATCCTGATGATGATGATGATGATGATGATGATGATGATGATGATGATGATACTAATCGTAAAACAGCAATAACATTTTAACCAATGGTCAATTTGTTAAAAGATGACCATGACACAAAAGACTGAAACAAATTGCTTCAAATTGATGAAGAAAATTTAGGTACAACTAAAATACTTCATTTGCTGCAAAGTTCAGGCTATATAGGTATGTACGAATATGTACCAATAGGTACTAATATATACTAATGTACGTTTAATTCTGATGCTCAAGCAAATGTTAAACTAGCACATTTGTTTTGCACAAGTCTTCATAGATCTATCTCAATTTTACCAAATTCTCACGAACAATAACATAGCGTACTTTCAATATGAATTCTTGAATATCACAGCCATTCAAAATCCCACTCAAGCCTTGGTGCCGACTTTTGCAGTAAGAATTTAAAGCTAAATAACCAAGACTGGTGTTTTACAACCATCTTACTCACCCGTCCCGGGATAAGAGGATCAACGCCAGCCTTTAGCAAAACACGAACAACTTCAGACTGAGAACGATCAGCTGCCCAATGCAATGCAGTCCACTGATTCTGTGTCATATGAAAAAAATCTGTTACAATAAGATCCACATAAAAAAGTGCGTCTTATACGC
Source organism: Metaphire vulgaris (assembly GCA_018105865.1). NCBI lineage: Eukaryota > Metazoa > Annelida > Clitellata > Crassiclitellata > Megascolecidae > Metaphire > Metaphire vulgaris. The sequence goes on from CM030844.1 coordinate 1,900,791, forward strand.
GAGATAATACGGTCATTTAAATCAGGGATAATATTATCTGTTCACTTTCAGTGGCTGAATAATAATAATAATAATAATAATAATAATAATAATAATAATAATAATAATAATAATAATAATAATAATAATACAGAAAGAGAACTTCTTGAACCTTGTCAAATCAAGAATGGTAATCTAGTATAGTAAAGTAATCATTTAGTAAAATAAATATCAAGGAATTTCAAAACATAATCTAATACTAATAACTAACTGGTAATCTAGTACAGTAAAGTAATCATTTAGTAAAATAAATATCAAGGAATTTCAAAACAAGAACAAAAGCAGAACTCACAGAATCCTGGGCATGAATATCACATCCAGCGTCAATGAGAGCCTTTGCTACTTTAGGATGTCCATGATAGGCACAGAAAATGAGTGGAGTGAAGTCTGCCTGTAACAGAGACCAGCAACTTTAACAAATCGTGATTACATGGACTGCACAATCAGATGAAAAAAGAGTACCGTGTGTTGGTCACAATACTCACTTCACACAACCATCTTGACAGAAGGTTGGCCAATCATCAGAAAGGGCTCCTGAGCTATAGTGCACGATATCTTTTCACAAAATTGTCAATGCGTCAAAAATGAAAAATCTGGAAGTGACCGTCAACATCAAATGAGTTTTACTAAATAGTTCTGCTTGTTACAAAGGAAAAATGAGAAATTTTCCACAACATGGTCTCGAAAGGTGAGTTTTCTGACTCCTAAAAAGCTTTTTCCAAGGTTCCATATATCTTTCAGCTTCAATCCGAAATTGGGGAAGGACACATTTTTATGACTATGTGGAATATGTTTACGATTCTTCTCATCTAAACAGGTAACATGAATTCCCGTATATCAAAGGAAATTGTCCCAAGTTGGACAATCATACAGACAGTAAAACCTGTCTCCAGTATGCTTCCTATAACATCTATCTAGAATAAATCCACCAGAGAATGCATTGTACATAGCAATGACAAGAACATCAGAATATAGAAAACTTCTGGAAACTTCTATCAAATATTAATCAGATAATTTTGCAGGAATGTGTCACAGGATCTTCAAATCCCTATAAAACAACCTGTAGAATTCAGCTAAGTGCTGTCTTGAAACCCAGAAATATTAAGAAAATTAATAGATGGAATATTCCAAATTTTGATTAGTACTATATAGGCGATTTGAGAAGTATCAAGAATATTCCTTTGTTCTACCAATAATCTTGCCATTTCTCTGTAAGAAATTACTGCATTTGCACACATAGTAACATGTATATTGTTCATCATAAAAGTATAGCTGGCCATAAGAGTTCTGTAAATAGAGCATAATAAACAGTAGGTCAAAAGCATGGAAATACAACATTCACAAATACAAATATCAATGAAGGCCACACAAGCTATTCAATACCACATTCATCCATGCTCACTTCTAAAATTCATCAATCTACCCTCTTCAAGTTTGATATAAACTAGAACATTTTCTTGGGCCCTAAAATGGCAGAAATAAAAGTCTATAATTTGTAACCATGATTACACAGTAATCACAACTGTAAATATACTCACCTCTCCAGCATCGCTACTTTTACTATTGATGTCGCTTCCCGCTTCGATCAACACTTGACTAATTCTGTACAGTCCTTCTTCGTCGCTCGACTGACTACGACATGCCTCATGCAGAGCAGTCCTAGAATCCTAAACATAATTGACCAAAATCAGGAAAATATTTCCTTAATCAAACAGAAGTAAATGCATTAATGCCAGCATTATTACAAAACGGCAATTTTGTAGCACCGCGTCACACAATGCAACGACTTGTAACACTTAGCACCAAATTACCTCACTCATTTATCACAATTTCCAGTCAACGTCACCATCACAGTCATCATCATCATCATCATCATCATCATCATCAAAAACTTAATGCATCATTATCTATCTATTCTATTCAACGTATCTACTCAACATCTCGTTTCCACGCTCTTTGTAAAGCGCCCTTGATTTTGGCCCCTGCTATGTTACGACGCTATATAAATTGTCATGAACAATAACAATAACAATCATATGCAAATTTTAAAATAAAATTATGAAAATCTTTAAAATATACCTATACCACAAAGTAAGATATGTAAGATATTCATAAATATTTTATCAATAGAGCTACAGCAAAAGTAAATACTGCTTATGAATGAAACAGAAATAAGATTTTAATATTTTAATTATATATATATATATATATTTATTTATTTATATATCAAAACTAGCTAAAAGAAAATAAAATATATAAGGGAATGCACCTTACTTTTAGAATCCTTTCAAAATATTAAAAGAATGAGAAAAAGGTTAATTTTAAATGTGATACAAATATGTGATATCTGAGTGATTTTGAAATCAACATGCAAAACACAAAAATTACTTTATTCTGCAGATGAACAGAACACTTGTTGTCAATAAGAACTTGTATGGCCTCTGGCTGACAGAAATAAGCAGCATTAATCAGAGATGTCCAGCCATTCTACAACAGTGACCATCTTCGAATAAACAACCTCTCACTCATCCATCATTTGTCGATTAAAACTGCTTTGATTTCAAAAACAAAAATTTAGAGAGACCATTCTGACATGCCACTCATCATAACTTTAGCATAAAATTGACTTTTCAAAGGCTTAGAACAATGTCTGACAAGCATGAAACAATTTCTGAAAGTAAGAAAGACCTATTTATTATCTTTAATACAGATTTTACTGCTATAGAAAACGGCCAACACAAGACAAAGGTGAAATGGTATGGAGACAACTACAGTACCTATAACATACCACTTCAGAGCATGATTTATCAGAAAGTAACAAACATTTTCTACAGTAGATACTATAGAAATAAAGGCGATAAAAGTAGAAAAAAGTTTCAAACAGCAAAAGACCTTGTCCTGAGCATCGATTTCTGAATGTGCATTGATAAGCATTTGAATAATGTCCGCATGCCCCTTCATTGCAGCATGGTGTAGAGCCAAATTACCTCTCTAGAAATATAATTATAAAAACAATCAATCATGCAAGTTCAAGATAGTAATCTGAAGAAATCCATTACAAGTAATTCTGAATACTGACTTAAGTACTTCAAGGTCAGACACTTCCTGATTTCACCAAAGATTTTCACCTTCTTTCCCACTACTTCACATCACCTGCTCCACTCCACTGATAACTGGAATGTTCATATCCCTAGATCATCCATCAGCCTAATCCAGCGCTAAGTAATCAAAGTAATTTGACCCACACTCTGGTATGGATTCTTTCCATCTACTCATGCCTCATTTCTTAGTTTAGCTTAGGTTTAAACGACAATTTATATAGCGCAGTAACAAAGTCAAGAGGCTTAATACAAAAGCGCTTTACAAATTGCACTTGTATGAGATGTCGAACAGGTGCGTCTTAAGTTTTTTCAACAAATAAATCGATGTTAGTCTCATTGGTCACAGTTTTCGGCAGCGAGTTCCAGAGCAAAATCAGTCTAATGTGAAAACTAAAGTCTCATTTTCTTGCTGCATGATGATGAATCAAAGAAACACAATCGTGAAGCACGCATCCAATTTAGTAATAAAAAAACTCACATCATCACAAGCATTTACTTTGCAGCCAGCATCAAGCAGCATCTGAACAATTTCTTTCTTCCCCTGTGAGGCAACATGAATGGCACAAGAGTTGTGCTGCAAAAAAGCAAACAACATTACACAAAACAGAACTACAACAGATTGAACAGTTTCAATAAGAATCTAATAAACGCTAGAGCCCTTTACATATGAATCAACAATATAATATCCTGCTCAACATCTAAAATTGCATGATAATCTATTCTATAAGGTGCCCCTATATAGACATAGACTAGTTGTGACGTTCATGCAAAACAGATGAGAAAATTTCATTGGGGGTGTGACTGCCAATAAATTGTCATATAGACAACAAATTGTCCCAAAGTTCAATACATGAATCTAATACTGTATTACTGTCCCAAATTTTGCACCAGGGGTTCCACCTCAGACCTCGCTGAGAAAGCAGATCAAACCAATTTTGCTTCCATAAGTGATGGTGCCCCTATTCTGAAATCCTAGCAATGCCACAGATTTCTATACAAGTTTGAAGTTTCTAGTGATCCTGGTCTAAAAATCATTCACAAAATGACAAATACTAAAGCATTCTCCAACTCTGCATGGGAAATTGACCAACCGGGACCCATTAATCCGTAGACTAACCTACCTAACCATCTGGTCACACACAGCTATATTCCAACTCATTCTCTTGATGTTGCAACTTACTTGAGATCTATATATGTTGAAAGCCCAAGTAATTATTCCAATAATTAATAATGAAATAAAAAGGACCTATGGAAGCATTTACAATTTCAAACGTCTCTCTCTCTCAATCAAAGATCATCTGCTACATGACATTGCACAATTTACATGTACACGAGATCATAACCTGATCATAAAATCAAACATTGCTCACCGTATATGAAACCCAATTGACATCTATTCCTTCTTGAATAAATCGCTTCACTTTCTCTTTATTGCCGAAACCACACGCTTCCCAGAAAGCCTCTTGCTTTGTTGCAGCCAGCCCCATTTTCTGAAGTGCAGCATATACAGATAATATGTATCTAAATGTATCCAGAATATGAATTATTATTATTAATACCGTAGTAGTAGTAGTAATAATAATAATAATTATTATTATTATTATTATTATTAGCATAATATGAGTACTAGCAGAAACAGTTGGGACGGGAAGTTAGCAGAATGGTAACAACGTTGAATGATAGAACACAAGATCGCAGGTTCGAGACCCACAGCCTTACACTCTAGAAGGCGGTAGTAAACGAGGAGCAGTGGTAAGAGGCTGCGATAAGTCAGGTACACTACGGGATGCACTAGCCTGATATCCGTGGTATTTCACGACTGTCTGAGGGCTATAGAAGCAGAGATCAGCACCGCCCGTGAGGCTCGGGAAGGACTTTGACTGAATGATTCTTTTGAACAGCAGCGGCAGTAGCAGTAGGGGCAGTATGTGACACCGATGTTAATTAATAGGTCAGGATGTTAGTTAGTTAGTTAGAGTATGTTAGTGAATGTTTCCAGATTGGTGGCGTAAGTAACACTGTCTGGTAACGTGTTCCATAGAGTGGGGTTTACTCGAGTAACGGAATGATTTATTCAATATTTTAAAAGCACCGTGTACTTGTTGCAAAACTATTAAGCTACGATCTAAAAGCGCTATAGAAATGTAAATGATGGATACCCATAGTTCGTTAAGGTTAGTGTTAGGGTTGCGCCAAGAGAGTTCCTGTACCTTTTATCACAGACTTTCAGCGCTGATTTTTAGCAATAATAATAATAATAATAATAATAATAATAATAATAATAACTCACTAAATGCAAAATAAAATCGTAATCAGACCACAGACTATAATTAATTAAAACCCATGAATCAGACCCAGTCGTGTTACCACTGTTGCGTTAATAAATTTAAAAGCGTCAGTTCTAACATATTAATTTGTATGAGCTCTAAAATATTTCTAACAATCGGTTATAATAAAAATTCATTCTCAAGAAGATCCGCTCGAGGCCAAAGAGAGAATAAACCTTCTAGCGAAACAGACAATTGAGGAAAGACAACAGCAAGTCAAACATAAACTTCTGTGGCACCAGTATCATAACGCCCAGGGCATCGGTCAATGGCGCACCAAATCCAAACTGAATAAGATCCAGGTCAAGCCGAAAAGATCAGTCAGAATAGTGTTTATATTTACAGTGTCAGTGCAACGTTCTCAGTCAATTCTAAAACTGCTATATCAGTGTTAGTTTTAGCTCTCCTGTTTATACTTCTGTCGATTGCTTAAAATCAAGGAGATTCCAGAAATCACAGCAGTAATATAAGAATTTATTTGGGAAACAGTAAAAAAGAGCGTTATGCTTGAATTTATTTATTATAACTTGGAATTAGCATTTACTTCAAAGTTATAAATTCATTTGTTGATCTCCTTAGATCAATATTTACTTAAGAAAATCTTGGATCCTTCAATGCTCAACATTTTATTATATTATTCATTTAGTCATTTCGTTATTTTGACATAATTTTGCATCGGAAATAGAAGTAAAGATTGATAACCATAATTGAAGACGCAAACATATGTTAGTTAAAGTTGAAGCATTGGGCTATAAGATATCCGCGGTTGTAGACTGTAGTTCATAGTTCAGGCAGAGCCATAGATAAGAGCAGAGTGCAGTTGGTCAACTTGGTCTTATTAAAGGTCTATTGGGGCCTATTTCATCGAGTGCCGTCAGTTTCTTTGCGGTTTTATCTTTTAAATGATGAGTTTCTTATCGAGGAAGTCGATACTTGATCTGGCCAAGAGGTGAGGTCGACGAAGTTTCGCTTTAGACTAGAGACGATCGACTGTAATGCTTTTGAAAGACACTGTTGTCTTTTACTGCAACTGGACACTGCTAGACCCCTCCAGTTGATTGAGGTCCAGTACAGTAGGCTATCCATGGCAGGGTTATATTACCGCATGTCTGTCTATAAGCCACAGTCGGACTGTAGTTTAATTGAGGTTATGATGATCTGAAGGCTTTTAGTTGAGAAGTTTACAAGTGGGGTCGGCGGGACCGATGTTCAATGACACCCGCTAAGTTGCATAAATGCACACGGGAATCTGGATGCGCGTCAATGGCAGTTACTGGGTTTATTTCGGCTTCGGATGGACTTGATGATTGAGCAAATGTACCTCTCTCATTTTATCCATGATCGTAATGCACATGGAAACAGCTCTGGGGCATGTTTTATGCTAATGTTACAGTAATGCCACAATTATTGGTCATCCAGGAGTTTGACTATTTAAACCAGGATTTAAGGTGGTTGATTCAATAAATTGACTTATTCTATTAAATAGTTAAATTTTAATTCACGAATGACTGATCAAAGAAGTTCTGGTTTTGTTGGATTTTGCTTTGAAATAATTATAGTTTAATAGATTTACAGTTATTTTGGTTATACACACTGAATCTAATCCAGTCAACGGTACTTGTCGGTTAATTCACCGCCAACAAGGGGTAAATGTAAAGGCTTGTCGGTTCACTCTCCGCCAACTTAACCCTAACCCAAACCCTAACACTATACCTAGCCCCAAACCCTAGACTAACCTTAACCCATACCCTAAACCTAACCCTATTGGAGGTGAATAAACTATTGGCAGTGAATTAACCGACAAGAACCCAGTCAACTTCCATAACACCACTTGATAATATATAGAACTAGTCCAACATGATGTGAGGTCAGACAACTGGATGACAATCTGTAGTGGATGAGCTAGGTTAAATGATAGGTTCTGAGTCTTGATAGAAAACTTGATGGACTATTTGTCATGTACACAGATTGAGGTGTCATGTTTCAAAGCCTAACGGTGGCACTGAGAAGCATCAGTCAGTGTCACGAACTGTATGAGAGAGTGAAAGAAGAACTGAAAGTACAGTGCTTAAATATTTGCAGATTGTCTTATTTGCAATGTGAAAATTTAAAATTTAGTGTCAGTAAATGGCAGTTGCTGTTCATTTTCAGGTGTTCAGTGCCTCACCTTACATATTCCAAACAATCGTATCGTGCAAAAAATGAAACGATTTATGGATTTGAGCCAGGCTCAGAGCAGCGTTTGGCATTGGATGCAAAATTAAAACAGTACAACTCCGAGCTTTTCGATATTCCACTTGTAATTGGAGATGAAGAAATTAGAACAAAAAATGTTCAGTTTCAAGTCAAAGTATGACATTTCTTTTATATATTCTCTGAATTTTTCTTGAATTTGTAAATTTATACAAATTCTTTTGGCAGGTCTTTGGTGAATCAGTTGATGCCAACAATGAAATTTTAAGCATTTATGAATTTGTTTTTTGCATATGAAATACAACCCATGCTATTAATTTCATCAGTGTAGGCTTTCTTTTTTTCAAGGACAGCATTCATTATGAGTCATACATTCCAAAGTATAGTTTGCTCCATAGCAAATAAGAGTGACTCTGGTAAATTTAAAATGTTTGGTTTTGAGTATTCTAAATATGCTTTTATGTGTTTCTTTTCATGATTTGCTTAAATGTTGTAATGTTTGTAGCCTTTTGATCACCAAAGTAAACTGTCCAAGTATTACTCTGCAGATTCAGTAAGTCATTTGATAAAAGTTTGGATAATTTCAAAAGAAGTAGAAAGACTCTTTGAATCTTGACGTAAAATCTTTCTCAGTTGCAAAGTCTATGCGTAATGCACATTTGTTGATCTGTTGTTTTGATGTTATCTTGAGAGAGACGATTTGTAGACAAGATTGTTAGCAGTATTTTTGTCAGATTATGAGATATGATTGTATGAGATTGTTTATATCTCATAAGTTTGTTTATATCACATAAGTATCTTACTGAAGTGCTTCATAGTCAAACATGGCAAGTCTTACCATGTTCTATACTATTGACCCACTTTAATGTACATGTATGGTGCAGTGGCAGCTCTAGGATTTGGCAAGTGGGGGGGGCGTTGGGGTGGCAACTTCTAATCATGGGAGGCCAACCATTTGTTGTTTAATGTATGTAGCATTAAGTATAGGGTCCCAACTGGAGGGGGCACTGGGGGGCCAGGCACTCAATAGGGGGGGGGGGCACGGGCCCCCTGGCCCCCCGGTGGAGCCGCCACTAATATGGTGTTGCCAGAAGGTGTGTACACAAGCGCCCAAACGCACACACACACACACACACACACACACACACACATACACATTTGCGCTTAATTGAGTTATATTGTTATTGTATGGTGCTTGCTGGAATGACATTATAGTCAATGAGTTAATTCATGTCAATCTTATTATGACAAGGTTCTGTTACATGTACCTTAACCCTTAAACCACCAGATACTGTGTAACTACAGGCAATGTGACTGATGATACTCAGTTCCAGAGGTATAAGAGTTAAGCACCAACATAGGGACAATTGAACTGTAATAATATTTGTCTATTTAGTTTATGAAAAGAGCTTATATTGTCATTACTTTATGCATTGGCCAGTTTGAGAGAGTTACTTTGACAGCTGTATTATTTAATTCAGTTGAGCTATAGTTAATTAGTTTTGATTAATTTGTTGTAGTTCAAACCACATGAATGATTTTACATCATGTGCAGAGGTGATTTTATGCCTGAGATGCCAGCCGCAGAGCTAGTGAAATCTTTGAATTTTTAGGAATTTAACTCTTGTACTGCTAGCGTTGACATTTAGGGAAACCAAAGTAGTGGCAATCCCACCTCATTATTTGTGCGAGGGTTAACGGATCGGCGAAATTGGTTTCGGTTATGCTGCTGATCGACCTGATTCCTTCTGTAGGGGATCCTGGAAAAGGCAATACAGGCCAGTCAGAAGGCATTTCGTTCCTGGGATGCCACACCGCTGGAGAAACGCGCGGAGATCTTCGTACGGGCGGCTGAATTGATCCGAGGAAAGTACCGGGCCGATATTTTGGCGGCGACAATGCTTGGTCAGAGCAAGACAATTATTCAAGCAGAGATCGATGCTGCCGCTGAACTTTCTGACTTCTATGCATTTAACGTGCAGTGGGCATTGGTGAGATTTGGTCATAAATGCATTGTAGTGACTGTACATGATAAATTTAGGGCATGCATTATAACCTTTTTATGACTTTTATATGTGTGACCTTTAACAGCTTTGCTTTGCAGCCAGCAAATAAAAATATGATCTTGTCCATCAACTGTAGGAAAATATAAAGCATGGCTGCGACAGAACCAGACTTGTTTTGTTATTTTACTTTTTCTTGGTAACAGAACCCTCTGAGGACTTGTGGAAGATAGTCACAGTCAAGCAACCATTGCCAAGTCTTGAAAAGTCATAAATTATTAATCACTTTTTATAATAAATTTAGTAGAAATTCACTCCAAGGTTATCCCATGCAAACATATCTATAAAAGAAATTGATAATTTTCTAATAAGGTATTTTGCTTTGTGGCAATTGATTTGACTCCATAACATGCATAATGTTATCTCACTTTTGTCAGCATTCTTAACCTGTTGTTATCAAAGAATGATATTGCATTTTATTCTATTGTAATGTCTTCAACTATGAATGAGAATATAGTCTACAGTTTGATTGAGATTCAAAACTTAATATGGCGACATAGTTTTCTGTTACATGTTATTTACATGCTAAATTCATGAATGTAACATGATTGTAGTAAGTTTTAAGTGGGCTAGTGTATTAACAGTTATGTCACTGTACAAAAAGTTAAAATTTTTGCAGGAGAAATGAATGAAAATTGAAATTGAAAATACACCTATAGGTATGAACGGAACTCTCCGTCCTGGTATATTCAGACAATGTGTTTTGGAGAAGCGGCCTTCCACTGGAGATGGAACTCCAAGCAAAGGGTGGAATGGTGGTGGTTCATTCAGGTTTTAACCCCTTAACCGTGTATTTAACTGTAACTCAATGTACAATGGACAGATATATCCGGGATCCCCAGTTAAGGGGTTAATAATGGGCAACTTATAACAAATGCAAATGATACAAAATGGTGGATCAGTTGGCCGTGACTGTGAATAATGCACAGCCTCAAGAATGATGGGGAGACCTAAGAGACCAGAGAAACTAGGAACTTCTAGAAACGACAAATAGGCCGCAGTTACCACGACCCACCCAAAAACAAGCACAGAATGTCGATAAAACGCACACACGCGCACATGTGTGTTAGCAGAAAGTAAACCTGTTACTACAATGAGCAATAATTTGAACTATTATCAATTATGTGATTTCTTGCAAAAATGCTTTTTATTGCCTCTGTTTTCTTTACTTGTAGGAAGCGCAGAAATGGACTCCGTTAAGTGTTGATGGTTGCAGTAATGCACTTCACTGGAGAGGATTTGAAGTAATTACAACGTTTTGCTGTATTTTACATTTTCTGGTCATCACGACCTATTTAGGCATAATGGCAAGAAAGTTTACTGCAAAGTAGAAATATTTATGAAAGCCATATCAAGTAAGTTGCTATTGGTTTGCTAACAACTGGCTGATGTTATTGGTATGATGTATTTTCAATGATTTACGCTGATGTCATTTAGAGTTTGATAAGCTAAGATAAGATACAGTAAGTGTTTAGTGTCTGGTTGGATATCAGGCTGCAGATTAATTATGTCTTCAAAGTATTAATGATTCTGTCTCATGACTTTTAGTAGAGTTTAGAAGGCTAATATTTGATTTTTAGTAACTTTTGATGGAAATTTGCATTATTTTACAGCACACACACACACACACACACTTTAACAGCTGCCTTGCATAGCTGGATGTTAAACCACTGTTGGGTGAGTTTTCTAGACAGTAGACATTTTGCTGACATGGCAATTTGCCAACAAGCCCAGCTACAGTGGATGACTCCTTTACAAAGTCCAAATGACAAATGCCTTTCTTCCAGCATTGTATAGCTGATTCTAAGATGACATGCATTTTTACTGGTGCTTGTCTGCAAATGGGGGAGATGGCTGTCCGCATATTGCGTTGTTGGTGAAACGTCCTGTTAACTTGTGTAAATATTTGTTTTTATTTTAAGGGTTTCTGGGCAGCAATTGCCCCATTCAATTTTACAGCCATCAGTGGTCATCTTGCTGGTGCACCGGCCCTTATGGTGGGTTCATAACTATTTATTTTGCGCTAATTTTTGTTGCAGGATATTTGCGACTAATCTTGTCTTAGAACGTCGCTGATGAGTGAACACATGAAAGACATTCACCGTGCCTATATTATGCGACTGCTTTACTTTGAGAAGCAGTATTGATATAATTGAACTGTTTAAGCAGTTAATACATTGATAGCACTTGAATGCTCTGTATAACTGACAATGAAATTAATCTTATAACTGAATAGCTGTGAAATGATATATTTTGCTGTTGAGTAGGTTGACTTTTATATGCGTCATTTGCTGTTTATTTGGCTGGAGTTAATGTGAGACGTAATGACATTTTCTCCAGTATTCTTTGTTTCTTCAGGGAAATGTTGTACTGTGGAAACCATCTAGCACAGCTATCCTCTCTTCATACATCAATTTCAAAATTCTTCGTGAAGCTGGGTTGCCTCCAGGTGTTATCAACTTCGTGCCTTCTGGAGGTTCGGTGTTTGGTCCGGTCATCACTAAATCACCTTTCTTGGCTGGAATCAATTTTACTGGAAGTGCAGGGCAAGTGTCTTGTTGTTGTTGTTCTAATATCAGTTGCCTTTGACTCCAATTAAGAGTACTTGAAGCGTAACCATTGGTCAAGTTATAATAATTATTATAATAACAATAATAATAATGAAAAGATAACATTCATAAATTTCTATACCTTGAAAATGTTTCTGTTTAATCTTTGGCCCTGGCAATCTGTATATAACCAACACATTATGAAGTTGAAATGTTGGCCCTATGGGGCTAAATTGTTAATAAAAGCTATTTTGGTTGTCATGTTGTTTAGCAGTGCTCTGCCATTATTAGAATTTCCAATAGGCATGGTATTTAATTTTCATGATGTCTTATGTTGGTATTTTTACGACATTAGAACTTTCGAATCTGTGTGGAAGGAAGTTGGTAACAATATCAGTTTATACAAATCGTTTCCTCGGCTGATTGGAGGTAGGCTTCGTTTGAACTGGACTTCTTGATGCATCGCGATAAAAGTAAAGTTTCGCCCGCCTGAAAAATTATCATGCCTTAACCCCGTTACCGGCCATTTATTTGTAACGTGACGTAATTGGAGTATGGACGTGCGTGTGTGAATCACGACCAGTAAAGGGGTTAATGCCGAAAGCAATAAAGCGGCCAGTGGTTGCTGATAGGTTTTTGATAATTACACTAGCATACAGACTGGTTTATGATAATATAATGGCACCATTTACCGGTAAACTGTACTGTGTAGAGTATGGTTTGTGAAGGTAGAAAGTACGTGAAAGTTAACGATGCATTGACGCAGCCGCTTGAATTACGCATGTAGTGGATTTTCCTTTGGCATGTTTGGCCTAGAGCAGAGTAGCAGACACTGACCGTGTTAACCTTTAACTCTTAAACCAACACTTTGTACCTTTGTGTACTTTGTAACTTTATGCAATGGAACCAAGTATACTCGGTTCCAGCAGTTTAGGGGTTAACTGCTTCACTGTATTATCAGTAGTTGAATGTGAAGTGAAGTGATCAGTGAAGTAAGTAAGTAAGGAGAGTCTTATCTCCAAGTACCCTCTGTGTAATTAGTCAATTATTGACAAATTAGGTTCAGGCACTGATGCATTTTACTGCTTCCATGATCATGAAGATCATGGAAGCAGTAAAATGATTATCGATGATTTATTAGAAATGCCAAAGAATATCATATATTATTTGGGTAGACCTATCGAATAGAAGAACCATGGGAACCAAGTACAGTGGTTGCACCATTATCAGAAGTGCCTATTTTTAACCGTTGACATTTTTGAAGTTACTATTTTAATCGTGTTTGCTGATTCCACATTATTCTGCTATTCGAAAGGTCGTCCTATTATTTGTTCATAGCAGCACTGGTTAAATTAGATGCTGTTTAATCTGTTTTGTACTTTTTTAGAATGTGGTGGAAAGAATTTTCACTACGTCCATCCGTCTGCCAGCAATACCGCTCATATTGTCAACAGCACAATTCGATCGGCGTTTGAGTACAGCGGCCAGAAATGTTCCGCCTGTTCTCGTATGTACGTTCCCAAGAGTAAATGGAATGGAATTCGCGACGGCCTTGTCGCTGCTATAAAGCAAATGAAGGTTGGCTCACCGCCGAATCGACACGTTCATGACGAGCGTCATTGACGATAAGGTAAGTTAAATGAGATCTGATTTGGTTGTCTGGTCTGGATAATCGTGTATTGGGACCATACAGTTATATTATACAATGCCAGTTTGCAGTCAAATTCAACCAGCCAGTGATTCTTAACCTTTTTGTGATTACATGCCCCTGAAACAAGTATAAGAGAGCGAAGTACCCCCTACCAGCCTACGGTACCTTATCTGAGGACAAAGTTTATGTTCTGTAATATACTGAAAAATTGTAAATTGCAATGTGCTTCTGTCACAGATTGTGCACAAGCCAAAAGTGGATTTTTCTTTTACAGTTTCTAATTTATTACTTAACATTTTACAGTGTCTGTACAGTGTACATCGTAGTAATAGTAATCGTCTTTTAAACAGACTTGATTTCTAGATAATTCTGCATACCCCACAACATCCTCAAGTACCACCAAGAGGTACAAGTGCCCCCTGTTAAGAACCACTGTATTAAGCAGAGTTGACAATGGCAAATTTTAAATATTATTGTTTTGCTAGTAATTGAGGAAAACAGCTTTGAATAATATAAAAATAATGGATTTGACGGTTTGTAGATGTCAGTAGAACTCTTCTCCAATTGAGGTCTTGATTGCATAGAGAGTGAATTAATTTGAATTGAATTTGAAGTGTATTTTGTGGAATTTGTTTTCGTATACAGATAATAATAAATTTGACAGATAATTATAATAGTTTGTACTTAGGAATGGCAATATGTTGTTTTAAAAGCGCAAGTATGCACTTGTGCTGCATTTTTTACTGTATTTTGTGAGGTCATGCAGTACCTGCATATTCTGGAGTTGAAAAATGTGCTCTTTAGGTATTAATTTCGTGGCCAGACAAAATGTCACGGGTTAGGGCTAGAGTTAGGCTTTGGGTTACATTTATCCCTATTACATCTTGTCCGTGACATTTTGTCCCCATGACATTTTTTTTCCAGGACATTTTGTCCTAGGACATTTTGTCCTAGCACCATTAATTTCATGTCATAATCATGCACAACATCAGAAGTGTTGCCACACTGACTTGTTTTAAATTGTCTTTCATTTTAATTTCAAAGTTTTCATTTTAGTTCTCCATATTTGTTCGATATCTCATGATCAGTGTTTTCTGTGTTAAATCCATTTTGTTTAACTGTGGTTGGAATTTTTAAGGCTTTTGTCAGAATCAAGAGTTACCTGGATCGTGCAAAAGACGTCTCCAAACTTAAAAATCGTGATTGGTGGTGGCTGCGACAAAAGGTTTGCAGTTGACTATATGACTGTCTGTTTACAATCTATATCCTAAAAGTTTTGATGTTCATTTGCTTTAATTGTTGGTTACAAATGTTTGATAGGCTGCTAAAATGTTTAACTAATATTTGTGACGTTATCAAAATTGTTTCTGTATGTTTTAAAGCAAAGGGTACTTCATTGAGCCAACCATTGTTGAGACAAAAGATCCCAATGACCAGATGATGCAGGAGGTTAGTACAACCATTCAGATTAATTTTCATTTGATATTTTAAAAAATGACTTTATTTGATATTTGTGTAATAATATACATTACTTAAAGTATAATGCAAATAATCTAATCTATAATCACAAATAATAATGCAATTTCATTGTGTGATACAGCACTTACATAGATCTCCAGTATTGTTGAGGTATGGATGACATTTTTAGGCTGCCTATCATTACTTCACGTTGCATTGTAGATTAGCCATGACTGACTAGCATAAAGTATTGCAGTCTTGGATATGATGATTGATTATGCAGTGTTGGAATGAGACAGTTCAACGGGTGTGCACAAGAAGCTAGACAATAATGATGCTTTCAGCCTGTTCCAGAATTGCAAATTTTGAGCAGTAGCTTTCTTGTCGTTAAGAAAATATTACAATAAAACTTAGAGTCGTTATTTATATTGAAAAATAAACATGTTAATTAGACCTAAATCTAAGCCATACCATTTTCAAGCTTCCACTGTTTATATTTGAATTACATTATCTGAATGACATTGAATACCGTTTATGTATTGTCTGTAATATTGGTTATAATATTGGTTGACAGTTACTGTGGCTTGTGTTTTAACATTACTATGGTGTAGTGTTGATAGTATAGTTTATGTCTCATTGTGCAGGAACTCTTCGGTCCGGTTCTGACTGTATATGTTTATGAAGATCGAGAAGCTGTTGATGTCTTGAAGCTAGTTGATACTACAACTCCATTTGCACTAACTGGGGCAATTTTTGCTGATGATGAGTAAGTTCTACTTAATTTTTGTTTTTTGCAGCCATTGCTGAAAAAATGTAATGTGCCGTGTTATTTAAGCGATATCATCCTCAATTACTGGTTGTTTAAGGTTGTGATTGGTCTCGGCTACACTTAATAAGAATCTAGCAATATATGAAGACATTTTTAAAAAAGTCGTTGACCATAGGAGACCTATTTGTAGAAACTTGAAATGAATTGAATTTCAGTTAGGTAAATTGCAGCCACGACAGAGTTAAAAGCTAAATACCGTGTTACGTAACAGTTATTGCATGGAATGTAGTAATGTTGTGCTAAAATTACCAAGTGTCCATATTCAGGAAAGCAATCAAGGAAGCTAGTGACCGTCTGAAGTTCAGCACGGGCAACTTTTACATCAACGACAAGTCCACTGGATCTGTGGTTTCACAGCAGCCATTTGGAGGAGCTAGAAAATCTGGTAATATTATTTGTTAGAAGTTAATTATTACCCATTTTGTGCCCTAAGGCAGGTCCAATTGGCATTTATGCCATTCAAATTTAAGAGGAGTGACGTAGTTTCCCATTGCCCTCTCACAGACAGTTAGGGATGAACAACTTGTCGAAAGTAGGTTGCAACGCATTAACTATGGTCAGATTCGAACCCACTACCCTCCAATTTTATGACAAGAATCTCTACCTTGCCCTATAATGGTCACTGCTGTGACCTAGTAATCAGAAATGATTTTACGTTATTTTATGCATTAACAAAATGAAGTCTAATGGTTTGCTTAATAAGCATATTCACCCGTGTGTGTTTGTTCAGCACAGTGGTTAGGGTGATTTGTTGAAGTTCCAGGGGTCGTGAGTTCGAGTCTCGTACATAGATAAAACTGTTGCCATAACATAAACATTTCATTTGATTTAATAAGCTTAGTATTCAGTAAATACCAAGAAGCGGTAAAGACATGCTATTATTCTATCAATGATTTTTAATGGTCGAGATAGATGTTGCCATTAGGCATACCCAGATGCTTTGCTTTAATACAACATTTCCAGGACATTGACATAATGATATTCTATAGGTTTTTGTGTTTAGAAAATATGGGAAAGAATGAGTTGTGTGTGATACAAAAAGCCTATAATCACTTCTGATACCAATCATTTGCATCTGCTAAATATAAACAGCAAATTATTATTATTATTATTATTATTATTATTATTTAGGACAATTTATACAGCACAGTAACATAGCTGGGGCTAAAGTCAAGAGCGCTTTACATATGAATCACATGTAAGATTTGTTAAATAAGTGGGTTTTTAGGAGTTTAGGAGCAATTGAGCAAAGCATCTTGACAATGAACTTGATGACTACGCTGCCTCATTGAATAGTTATTGTGTATTGATGTAATTTATTATATGGTATGCTATTACGATTATTGCCGCTGTAGTAATCTTGGCACACATTAGTTTCACTGTATGTGCAAACAACAGCTATATTTTATTGAAAAATTATTATTACTTTATATCTTGGGAGTTTTTGAAACAATCATCATCTGAGGTGTAAATATAATGGTACAATTGAGCAGAACTTGAAATTTGTTGTAACAGGGACAAATGACAAGGCTGGAAGTCCTTATTACATTCTGAAGTTTGCCAACCTATTGTCGGTGAAGACCCAGACAAAGCCTTTGGAAGATTGGCGTTATCCATATATGTCGTCTGCTCCGAAGTGAAAACCTGAGCAGTAATCAGTATCGGTGCTGATAATTCACATAATAGTTTTTAACTGTATCCAAATCAAGGTCCATGATCAGTTTTTAACTATTCGACTACACAAGATCTGGAGCTAAAATTTTGATACAGCATATCATTTAACAATAATTTTATTTGTTATTTCAGTAGCACTGGTGTCTTCCATTATCATATTTAAACACATAATGCTAGAAATGCAGACATTTGTATTTTCTTAAGTCAATGTACATTGTACATATAGAATGACTTTTAAAATTTGTGGTGTTCTCACTTGCTTCTGTTACAGCTGCTATGTGCAATGAATCTGTTTCTAGTTGTTCTTTTGGGATCACTAGTAATATAGTATTATTCTTTCTTTTATAGAAACATTTGTGTTGCTCTACTTTATCTGCTGGTTTGGCTTGCCTATAAATTTTTGTATTATGCATTACTATAGGCATTTACAGCTTAAATGGATTTATTAGTTGTCGCATTATGTTCTAAACCTGTTTTACGTTATTTTCATTATATTATCTAGTGGTATTCAACATTTATTAATAGCTACCGGTGTTTAAAGGCTATTCCATGTATTTGTCAAACAGCATTTATTTTGCTAAATTTGATACATTGGTCTCTTTTAAGTGTATTTATTAAATCTGCTGCATCTAACTTAGAAGTTAATATTTAAATCATAAGTATGGTAATTGCTAGGAAGTGAGTTAATTCGTAACTGAAATCAACGTATTGTTTGATCTATTTTGTCAGTTTTCATTTTAATATCATGTGCTTGCTGTTAAGTTCGGATTTTCAATCACGAAGACAGAATGTTATCTTAACAGGTTGGGCTAAGACGAAGTCATGTGCTTTTCATTTCTGAACGTTTCAATTTTTGTTTTGAGCAGGTGACATAAATTTCAGCTGAATTACTTTTTGCTAACTTACTTACTTTCATGTTTAGTGTGTACTAGACCCTAACACAGCTGTTCTATTTCGTGTTTAGTCCTTTAAAAATTTTCATTTAGACAGGCTTGCCACATTAACAGGATAATGTACTGTGTATATTTGTATGGGAAGAAAATAGTAGAACTCTTTTGTGTTACGTTGATATTGATGCCTGTTATTACGAGTAAAATTACTAAACAATAACACTGGTGAAATTTATAACAGTCGTATTTTAGCTCATGCTACAAGTGTTTGTATAATCTCTTAGTACTTTTCAAAGTAAATTGTGTACTTAAAATTACTGGTAAAAGAGCAGTGGCCAAAAGACAGTTAACAACTGAATCAAACTGTTACAGTGTTACAGCTGCAACTAGAGTCAAACCCATTTAACTTCATTCATCTTGATGTTCAAACATTTTCTGGTCCTCTGCAACTACCAATACCATATTGTAACGTGCCTGTCTTTCACAATAATATATTCAGTTCTTGTTAATGTCAATTCTGCTTGAATACAACATTAACCCCTTAACTGGAGATCCCGGATATATCACTCCATTTTACATTGAGTTACAGTTAAATACATGGTTAAGGGTTAAGCATTAAAATAATTACTGTATCTACTATGCGGTCTTAGTGTTGCTGCAGTGAGCTTTAAAGTACTGTGTAGACTGTATTGAATTGCTCTTCCAGTGTTAAGTAGCAAATGATATGTTATAGTGCTCAGGAGAATGAGTTATGTGAATTTATGTAACAAAGCCCGTTTAGAACTGCGTTGTGACATTGTTAGCCCATTTTAGTAGAACAAAAAATAGTTGCTTTGCAGGAAAGTCCATCAAGCAGAATGATTCTTGTAACAAAACGATTCAATATGAGAAATATAATTGGCAATTAGGTACGTAATTTAACAACTATACAATGTTTGTAAACATTGAAATTGCAGTACCAACTGTGATTCCAAAGTGACATTGATTCGATCATCACTAACTTCTTTAGGCCATATTTCCAGATCTTCTGAAGAAGGCTTCAAAAGCAGTGGGTCGATTTATAAAAATGAGTGGGGTCTAGCCCAAAATATTCAATAATCAATTTCCAGCTGGGATTGGACAACTAAAACCAAAATTTAATATCTCCACTGCAGGTGGCTCCCAACAGGTGAGAGTTACATATACCTCGATCCCCAGCAAAATTGAACATTATTCAAAAGTCTAGTTATGCATAGAAATATCTTGTCTATAAGCACTGTCCATACATGCAATAGTAATATATATTCATACTGCTGAAGCACAAAGCTTTAATTTGTCACTGTAAACCAGAGGATTTCACTTGAAGGAGAACAATTTCCAATGAGATCTATTTGTCCATCTATCTCTTCCGGTATTACCAGATGTAAAGAGATCCATCGGCTGGACCGATGTAACCGGTGGCAACGAGCACCACGTCAACCAAAGTCCAGACTCCGAGGCCACCAAAGCTGAACAGTTTTCCAATTCCTTCCTCCAGAGTCCAAGATAAAGCGATCGGCACCAAACCCCCCAATGGTGATGCTGCAAAAAAATAGATGTAAATTATTGTTAATGCATCTGCAGCCACATACAATTATATGTTTCAGTATTTCATTTTAAAGTGACCTTTGTAAATGTAAAAGTGCCCCGACTTTGGTCTTTGTCATCTCCACAGCACCATAAATATTGGCTTAATAATAATAATAATAATAATAATAATAATAATAATAAGGAACTAATAATAATAATAATAAGGAACTAATCTAACATTGAACATATTATATTTGCGGCAGCTTCGTTAGGTCTGCTAAGTTGAAAAATACCTCAAAATAAGGGCTGTTGACCAGCGCTTTCCTGACGTCCAGTTGCAAGGCAGCCTCTTGTAAAAAGTTCTTTTTCCTAAAACATTTGCATGTTTTATATAAAATACCCGTACAACTACCCTATAAAAGACTGAAGAGATATTTTTAAAAATTAAACGAAATACCAAGAATTTACTACTATAAAGCACAAGAGTAAAGATTCAAATTCCATTGCTTGTTGCATCAGGCATAGACATAGCTTTATAATGCATGGGTAAAATCCAACATTTACCTTGATAACTCAAAGTGCCTTAAGCACCATAAGACTTTTTAGCCCAATCTAGCATATTGATGCAAATATGCAACCATATATTTAACATCACTGGCTCGAGTAACCAATAAACATAAAACGACATCAAAATTTAACCTAAACATTGCCATCAAACACACATTTATCATCTAGTGCTGAAATTTCTTCAACGAGCACACATTCCAGTAACAAACTTTTTAGCATATGTCAAAACTATAGATATAGTATATTTATCATAAATGATTGTCTGGTAAACACCTCCCAAGTGTGGAAATGTGAGAGTGTGCATTATAATTGTGAAAATCGATTTTACATTTTGATCTGCACCCCAGAAAGCACGTTATACTCATGTGCGCACTATACTCGAGATTTTACGGTATCTAGCAATCAGATCAATTTACAGCCATTATGCTCAAAGACTTTGTAGACATTGCCAGAATAATCATATTTTGCATTATTACAGAATCTCAAACACAGCCAATACAATTTTGAACGTTAGTCACTAAATACGAACATATCAAAAACGGAACTGACCGAGGCATATAACATTTTCATTCACTGTACAATTGGCTTGGTACATCGGTCGTGGAGCACTGATCACTTTGCAGGTGTCACTGGTACAAGAGTGCAAGAAGAAGCTGACTGATAGCAATATTGACAAGTAAACCAACGAGTAAAATTCTGATTACCCTGAAAATAATGCCAAAATTCAATCAGTTTCTGTAACAAATAGTTGTATTTAACAAATTCACTATTGGAGAAAAATTAATTTAGTGCCAGCGGGCATAAAGCAAAACTGACAGAGGTATAAACTTTATTTTGGCTGTTCAAGTTGACAGAATTCTTGGTTTCTTTATGAAGCTATTTTAAAGAATAACTGTTGATAAACCTTATTTTACATCCTACAGTTCCAGGCTTATTTAGCAATGATTCTCAAAGTTTCACCAGACTCATTAAACTCTTAAATGCCTTAAATTCCTCTAAAGCAGAAGTCCTGGCAAAAATGTTTTCCAAGTATCAACATCCTAAATTTTAACAGATCCCTTGGAAAAGCAAACACATGTACTAATAACTCACAATCACCTCTCCGGTACATGGCAGAATACACTAGGTAAAAATCGTTGATGCTCAGCTTCAAGGTATTGTTAAAAATGCTGATAACAGAACTTACCAAACAAGAAATCATGTCTTTAGCAGCTTCATACAACGGATGTGTTTTTCCATAAATACACGCTTTCGCTGAAATCACAGTTAATGCATTCGCACTCAGCCCATCAAGCCACATTCGATGGACAGAATTTCATATCCTGGCCACGTGCTCGTTTGTCGGGTCGGCTGCTACAGTTGTTGCAGGTGATGTTGTCATCGAAAATTCTGTCTCTTTTGTCTCTTTGTTACGTTATCAGATTCTGATGTGGTATCAATCGCTTTTCTGGAGATGAACTGTTCTGTAACTTCCTCAACCGATATTGTAGAATGAAGTGAACCATTTTCGAGTTTCTCTGTCACGTGGGGCTTGAACTTGCTGTGTCTCTAATATCAAATAGATTTGTATCACATATAAATAGACAGTGATCATATTTTAAAGAATACAATACCTATACATAAGTAGTTTAATTAATAAAAAGTTCAAAATTTTTCCACAGCTTGCCTGCAAAATAACAAGGTTAATTTGATGTCAAATTTGCAAATTGAATTAAACAAATTGTTTAGATATGATGAGGTAATCTGTCAGCATAACACAGAGAAAATGCCTCTTTTACAATCATATACCGCAGCAGCAAAGAGACATTTAAGTCACGCTCAAAAGACTGTTGAACAATCAGAAATTAAGTAAATTAGATATATTGGGGTCAAGAGCATTAGACAGGACTGACTCAAAACCTCGTTCCATAAATAAGGTTCACATGCTTGGGAACACTTAAGGAGACCTTGAGTTGTGGAAAACAGACATAGCAGATCAGGGATAGAGCAAAGAGGTTGGAGTAGCTCTGGCAGTTATGATGGGAAATACCACCAAGAGAAAGTGCAACAGTTACAAAGACACAAATCTTAACTTTGGCAGGATATGGCAGCCAATGTAAAACTGATTTCATGTAATCACTAATGGCAAGGGAACTGACCACACAATCAAGCCTTATCTACAAACTATGCATGGTCATTTCTTCTGTTGTTGAGAGATGATATACCTCCTCTCCTCAGTGACAACTGCAATCACAATCAATCAATCAATCAACTTCTAGAGCGCCACTATCATAATGTCCAGGGCATCAGCTTAGGGCACGCCATATCCAAATTGAATTAGAACCAGGTCGAGCTGAAAAGATCAGTCAGAACAGCGGATGAGCAATCTATGGAGGATATGCCAAGAACAAACAGGTCGCTTAAGACCGGTTCTGAAAGACGATAAATTGTTAGTTGTGCGAAGTGATAATGGTAATGACCCAGAGCCTAGGAGGCCACAGTGAGAAACAATAATACCAATGTCTGTGCAAAAACGAGGAATGACAAATGAAAATCCTGCTGAATACTTAGTGGAGTGATTAGTAGATCGAGAGATAAATTGCATCTTAAGATATTTGGCTTCATTATATAACATGGTGCTATATACTGGAGGAAGGTTTTCTGAGCACCGCTGTTCTATAGGAAGCCAATGTGACTGTCTAGCTGGGGATATATGTTCAAATCTGGGGAGGTCAAGAGGATATACCTCATTGTATATCTGGAGGCATGTCCCGGTATTCCTGTATCTGTTGGATTTAACGATGGGGTCGAATGGTCCGTGGGGTCGTGACCTGATGGGGTTCATGGAGTGTTCAAACGACCCAAAACATGAGTACAGTATCGAAAAAGATGAGTTTGGAGTCTTCCGAAAATCCATAGAATAAGTTTGTTTGATTCTTACCTGGTCAAGCATAAAAGCTGTACTAATTAGAACGCAATAATACACAAATATAAACTAAAACAGTCATGAGATTTTATCATTTTAGTCGCAAAATAACGTCTTAATAAAATAGGCCAGCCACTAATAAACAACAACCGAAAAAACCATAGCTTTATACTCAGCCTTTATAGTAACAACCACAGAAGTCTAAAGGCAATCGTTCTTTATATAGCGCAATTTTGTCTCAATATTTGCACAATTCTTCCATTGGTACCTAAATATCGCACGTAATCACAAATCAATCATGAAAGACAGACTTTGTCAGACATATTCAAACAATTAGAAGTTTGACTGGAGCGGAACTATTACATTTTGTTGTTATTAACCGACTGCAGAAGTAAGATATCGTGCCACGAAAACGGACGAAATGGCTAAGGTCTGCAATAGTAGGGCGTAACGAAATTTTAATAAATAACTGTTGAATACCATTTGTTCTACTAGATCCTAATGACCTGAAAACTTCAAGCAGGTCTGCGGCAAGCCCGGTTGAGGAAGAAAATTGCCATAAGCAACTCGTCTTTTGTGTGAAGATTTTCTGTATAGATTACACAGTATTTATAGGCGGAAAGTTATCAAAGTGATAACAACACTGGATTATAGGGCAGAAGGTCGGGGTTCGAAGTCCTAAAGTCAGTTCAACCTTACTTTTAAAAGGCGGCGGTAAAATGAGGAACAGCACTAACCTGTATATTTTCTTTTTGCTACTTCCTGTGGATGATGTTTCCTTCTTGTTTCCCATACCGAGAGAATGGCTGTTTGTTGAATTTGTTTTATTTTAAAATGCTATCGATGAATTTTATATAATATTGGACTAAGTTTGGCAAAAATGTTTTAGGTAGTAGTTGAGTAATGCGCTGAATACCCAATACTGATTTATAGCTAGGCTAGATTTTATGATCGCAACGTACTATTGAACGTGACTCCTACAAGACACTCGTGTCAGTTTGCCTGAAGACCGACTTTAACTTTTGCATCAAAAGAGAGAACTTATAAAAATGTGTTTAATTCCAAATTTTTACTGAAAGTAGTGTTGAACCAGTCTTTTCGATTGTTTTTCAGGCTGGTACAGACTCAGGCGCCAAGGACGAAAAGAAGAATCTTATGCGAAATCTGAGAATTCAGAAAACTGTCTCTTACACATTTGTGTTTGAATCTGGCGATAAGCTTACACGACGTAGAGTCATTGAACAGTTAACTGGACAGTCACCTGTATACTCTAAGGTTTAGTTTTGTGGTTCATTTCAGTATTCACTATAAAATACAAATTAGACATATTTAATTTGACAATTTCTGGTTTAGTTGTAATAGCCTGTGTTTGGGCTTTGGTG
This sequence comes from Metaphire vulgaris, assembly GCA_018105865.1. Classification (NCBI taxonomy): domain Eukaryota; kingdom Metazoa; phylum Annelida; class Clitellata; order Crassiclitellata; family Megascolecidae; genus Metaphire; species Metaphire vulgaris. Next base: position 1,925,967 of record CM030844.1, read on the forward strand.
TGTGCTGCTATTCAGAATCATCCATGTGATGATGTCAGGCTCAGACCTTTACTTCGAAAACTACAATAGTTCAGACTTGCCATCAATATAGTAGAAAGATAACAGTCAAGTCAGCTGTTGTGATCATACATATGGATCTCTTATAGAGTACAACTATGAAACAATAGATAAAATCCTGTCACAGCTGTCATATTGCCATGACGCAATACAGTGGCGTAAACATACGTCAACATGGGGATAGAATCACCGATAAAGTCAGAGTCAGACCCGTTTGCGTCTCCAAAAGTCTTGAAAAAAAAAGTCTTGACGAAAGCAAAAACGTCATTCTTATATTTTTCCTTGGCCAAATATCCTAATGAGCAAAAAAGGTCATCTGTAATGAGTGATTTTATTTTTATTTTTCGTGGCACAAAAAAACATTGGGGGAATAATTGATACTCTTTTCCCCTCTTACTATTGTATTGGCGTCCGCCGTCCCTCATGTTTTACACCCTTGATGCAGTGGTATAAACTGGTGACAGATATGTATTGTGGCTTTATAATGAACGAATCTAAGGTGAATTGGTTGTGATGCAACGCTACTGATTCCGCTTTAAACTATAGAAGCAGATAAATTTGATTTGAGGCAGTTGTCTTCTAAGACAGTAAGTACAACTGGTGGCCACATGTTGTGCGTAGAGTTTAACCCTTAACTGGTGCCCAGTAACGCCCATTTTATATTGAGTTATAAATAGTTGCCCAGTTATGGGGTTAAATTGATTGTGTGGCAAGTTTAAAGCTGTTGTGTGTTCAATGCTTAGAGGAACATATTATAGAGGACTAAACTTTAAGGGTATTGTAACAGACTTTTTTGTTCTAATGTGCAATTTGATAATTAGTGTTAATTGTGAAATAATTATCGGTCTTGCCATAATTTTGAATTAAATATCGGTCTCTTGTCGAGACCAGACAGTAAATAATTTGGGTTCATGATATTCGGAAATTGCTCTTTCAGCTCGATTCACTGTGAGATCGCTGGTATAAGAAGGAATGAAAAGATTGCTGTTCACTGCACTGTCTGGAAGGTAAGGCAGAAGAGATTCTGGACAAAGGACTCAAGTGTGATGTACTTTTAGCATGGATGCTTTCAGTGTTTATTCTAGTCACCTAGACATTGGGGGAGTTAACAATTTTTAGGAGGAAC
>CM030844.1:1927249-2124749 GCA_018105865.1 Metaphire vulgaris
CATGGAGGTTCATTGTAATCAAAGGTCTGTTGTTTTAAGTTCAGCACAGAAGAATAATTGTTTAACACGCTTTCGATTGATGTACACAAGGCTATAGCTATGCAAAAATTCAGAAGAGTGATGAAACGAATTTTATCCACATTTTCACGTGTCCCCATCTTCATTGCATCAAACCATACTATAATAGTCAATATATTCTGTCTCGGTTTTATTCCTAGAGCTCTGAAATGCCACAAAAATGGTGCTGCTATGCCAAACAACACTATACGAAGTCTTCAAGAAATTTATTCTCAGTCAAATGTCTATAAAGTCGATGAGAGATAAGAGGGTCTTAAGATAGCTAGTTTCTTGTATTACAGATTTTACAGACTACAAAAATATCTAAAAATCAATACTCTGTATGACATTAGACATTGACTGTAGAGTGACTACTGCTACAAGGCTATAGCTATGCAAAAATTCAGAAGAGTGATGAAACAATTTTATCCACATTTTCATGTGTCCCCATCTTCATTGCATCAAACCATACTAGAACAGTCAATATATTCTGCCTCAGTTTTATTTTTTTGCCGTTAGAAATGCCACAAAAAATAGTGAGCTATGTCAAACGACACTATATAATGTCTTCCAGAAATCTATTCTCTGTCAAATGTCTACAAGTCGATTGAGATATAAGAGGGTCTTAAGATAGCTGGCTTCTTGTATCACAGGTTTTATAGACCACAAAAATATTATAAAATTGATACCCTGTTTGACATTGGTCTGCAGAAGGACTATTCCTACAGTACTATTCCTATTGAAACTGTAGCTCACCATTGTTAACTGGATACCAACACTTCCTGCTTAATTATTGATAACCTAATTCTCCTGCTGTTTTGATTTAGATTCATGCATGAGAATTTGCGAGATCCGATCTTAATTCAACTAATGGCCTTAAACAAGCGTTGAAATACACGGAAACCGTATCTGGTAAGCTGTTTGCTCAAGTGTTTAATTGAATGCTGAATTGTCGTGAGGTGTTCATGTAGAATGAGTTCAAGTCTCTAAGTTTATCTATTCAAGACTATAATTTAAAAATTCCATCATATTTGATGGAGCAATCAGTCTCTGAATTTGAATTAATATACGCATATGTAAACTTTGTGTTTTCATTGCTCTTTCTCTTAATTAAAAATATTTCACATTTGTTTATTCAATTCCTGACATTAATATCATATAGGTTTGATAACTTTCATTTGCTGGTACCTCAAAATGCTTGTCATTCTCTAATTTTTGTGTTTTAGGTTATTATAGGCACATTTGCAGGCTTTGGGCACATTTAGTTCAGACTTACTTTGAGTACGTGATCATTTGCCATGTTTTGTTGACTTTGAGAACATTTTCCAAAATGTTTAATTTGTGTTTTTGACCAGACAAGCAAAGAAGTGCTGTGAGCAAATTCAGTTCCAGCATAATATCTCAGCAGCAGCAGCAGCAGCAGCAGCAACAACGACACGTTAATCCTTCTAGAAACAGGCAATGCTCATATCATTTGTTTATTAAATCAAGTCCTTCATCCTTAAGGTCAACTTCTTGCTGTCATCATCATCATCATCATCACCATCATCATCATCATGGCCCTCTTTTTGAAACGACTTAAAACTTATCTCTTTGTCAATATACAGTAATTTGCTGTGGGAGCGTTTCTGAGTGATTCTTCAGAAGAGGCGCTATACAAATATTTTGGTACATTACATTACATTACATCACATGTACCATCATCACCACAGTCTGTCATATGCAGCTGTAGCTTGGTTAAGATTTTAGCACAGACAACTGGAACCGGACTGTTGTTGTTGCAGACTTTTGGCACCATCAAAGCTCGACATCTCTTCATCTTCTGATACTCAACCCTTGGTGGTAATAGACATGGATGATAGGTAAGTTCAGACGGTTTGGATGTTAGATGTCGATCTGAGTAGGTTAGGGATGGTTTGCATTATTTATTATTCAGTTTAGTTATTTTAGAGACCTGAATAAAAAGCAATAATGTGAATTTCAAGACTTTAATCAGAGAATTGGTTCGGCAATTTGCTCTGTAAGCTGATCAATCTGGTTTTTATTCATTTTCTTCTCTCACCATCTTTATTTATGTAGTGCTTTGCTGAACACAACAGGATTTGGATAAATAATAAAGGAAATGGATTTGTTGGTATTCAATTTGCCTGTATTAGTTCGATTAATATTACATAGTCAGATATTAACCAGACATATTAACCAGGCAAGCAATTGTCAGACAACATTGTCACTCTTCATCAGAACCAGACAAGCAGTCAATGACTCTTGACTGTTATTTATGATGAGACAGGTATACTACAGGGTGGCACAAGAAAAACTGGACTATATTAAATGCAAACCTAAATGTGACTAGTCGGTTTTGCACCACCCTGTATGCAAAGTATAAATAGCCTACTGTATTATGCGACCATTTGCTTTCAGTGAAGACGAATTTGCTCATCCCAAGCTTTCTAAGAAGGCACGGCAGGAAATTACACAACAGCTGATAAAAGATGGTTACAATCTTGACCTTGAACCCGACGATGATGACCTTGATCTGATTCCACCTCGACCTTTAAATGAGCGATGTATCTGTTGTAATGCTCAAGTCAATTGTTGCATACAGTGATGATGTCTGTTGGCAAAATGTGTATGCGTGTGCGAGAGAGAGAAGAGAGAGAAAGAGAGAGTTTTTCTTTTTGCTGTTACTATGCATTTTAAGTTATTGAAGTCTTACACAGGGTACCAGGATGCTTATGTGTTTTTATTTTGTATGATTTTTTTGTTCTGTATTTTATTCCAATGGGAATTTCGGCATCTGTCAAATTTATGAGTTAAGGCATTTATGAACAGATTTTGCAAATGGCCTATTGGTAAACTTGCAAGTAAATTGATGTACCATGTCCCAGATATGCCAGAATTTTTATCCCAGAGGAATGGTATATTGACAAAGATCTCTGCTTTCATTTGATCGTAAATGGAAAGAAATACTAGTAGGAATGAGCATGATAAAATGGACTTCACTTTTACTTTGAATAGTGGCATTGCTGTAGTATAGTTGGGTGAATTGACAATATGATTATGCATTTTACAGCTTGATCTACTTATGAGTTTTTGAGTTTGTATATGGCATTGCTGCCTCTGTTGATTTGTACAGCATCAGAATTCAGAATATCCAGATTCTTCTTAGGTACGAAATCTGCAGACGTTTGATGTTGATATTGCATAATTGTCTGTGATACTCATCCTGTGGCTAATAGGTTGTGAAAAACTGTCTCAGTGTCCCTTTAATCTGAGTGTTTTTGTGTTAGAAGGCATGTCCATAGCATGCATCCTGTGGTATAAAGTATGCTGTGAATTACCTACTGGTACAGTGGATCCCACTTAATCGCATACCGCTTAATTGCATAACCCATAATCGCATAACAACATAAAAACCGAACCAGTGTTTTGTGCGTACAATTAATTATCAGACTATCCGCTATTCGCATAGCCCAGGTAATCGCATAAAAGCGGGTTTCACTGTATTATGTATGACAGATACACATTGTTGAGTTTTTTGAAAAGACAGTAAACTGTTTGTGTGTTATGGACTAGACACATTGATAGTTATGTGTTGCTCCATGTATAGGCCATGTCATTTGTTGATTTGCTGCGGGACGTGTATAAAAATGAAAGAATTTTAATTAAAGCTTGCAAGGTACAATGTATTATGCGTAGGCACTCCTAGAACACGATTAGATGGGCGATGGTTCTGGCAATCATTTTTATTTCACTTGCATGTGCCTTATGTTGAGTCACTATGTCTAAATACATTAGAACTAAAATTTCACCAACTGAAAAAAGCTTTTAGTATGATTTCTTGTCTTATCCAGCTTTATTAACGAATAACTGCTTCATACTGAAATTAATGTTGTATACGCTTGCTGTAAAAAATAATATAAATGATTATGTACAATTTTGCTTTGAAATTGCTCACTGTTAAATAGAGAAACAACAGAAATCTTAGTTTGATAATGTTGAATATATATTCTTGTTATGAAAGTTGTAGTTTAGTTATGTTTTTAGGATTATTTGTGATTGAACTAATGAACTCACAATTTTATTACTGTCCTACGGTCATGTAATGTAGCGGTAATGCAATTTTCTTGCTTCTTTAATGGTTTTTGCTTCTGATTTGAGTTGCTACATTCCTTGGAACTTGAGTTTTGATGGTCTGTTTTATTGTTCTGTCTATTGTAAACCCTTTTTTGATCTACGGCTTTCTCTCCTCATAGTAACAATGAAACAGGTCAGGCAGAAAATCGCTAGTGACTCGACCTATTTAGTCGACACGTGTGCTATTTTGATTTCATTTCATTGGTTATTATTATTATTATTACTACCAGACAATTTCTGCAGCGCAATAGACAAGACTAAAGTCCAAGACAAGAGCGCTTAACAAATCGAGTCAAACCCTATCTTAAATAAATATGTTGTTAAGTTTTTGCAGAAGGATTCAGCTGAGGCTCTCTCGGTCACGACATCGGGTAACTCGTTCCATAGCATCGGGTTAGCTTTGGAAAAGGACCGAACATGGGGGTCTTTCTTCGATGGCGGGGGGGGGGGGGGCGATCAACCTCATTCATATGTTATGTTATTCAGGTTATGTACCTGCTTAACGTCCCATGTCAGTTTGCTCATAATTTTTGTTTAACGATATTGTTGACAGTCTATTATATCTTTCTTTCACTGGTTCTGAACTTTTGTGCAATCACTGGATAGTTGAATAGACCTTAGTTCAGTATTTTGTTATCTTGTGATTAACCCCTTAACCGTGTATTTAACTGTAACTCAATGTAAAATGGACAGATATATCCGGGATCCCCTGTTAAGGGGTTAAGATTGCTGTGATTAGTGGTGATTGTCGAGGTGCATAATTTTATTGCCAAATTACTTTTTAACGCTAGATTTGTGTTCTATGTCCTTCATCCAATTTCACAGCTCATTTTACATTCATGATTGCTAAGGCTAAACTCAATCTTGTTAAACAACATAGGTTCATTGAAACACTGCATCATCATCATCATCGTTTTAGAAGAGGACTGAATTTGAAGCTCTGAAACTTATGTGTGCAATTTTTCTTTCTGAATTTGTAATTTATCAGTCGTATGTAACAATTTCACTGTCTGACAATTTATTATTAAATAATTCACTTAAAGTTGTCAGATGTAAGTAGTCAACTTTCGGATAATTAACATTTAATTATTTAAACACCAAGGAAATAAAAAATGTTATCAAAAATAACCTTTGACCAAATGCATTAACTCATCCAATACACTGTCTTTAAATTGAAACAAAATACTTTTTCTGTCAAGTTTAATGTTATTTTTTTTGTTAATCAGCATTACAGATAATGATCCTTACCCATCAGTGGCGGCTCTAGGATTTGGCAAGTGGGGGGGCATTGGGGTGGGCTCCGGTGAAGACACTGGGTAGCAGCGGTGTTTTCTAGCACTGGTTGTGCGGGCGACAACAGTTTATACGGTCGCAGCGGACAACCAGAAGCTATATGAGAAGGCATGTCTGGGATAACTGGAAATTTTGGCTTCTCAACTGCGAGGTGGAAAGAACTCGGGGGCCTACCACCTTATTTTCCTAAAGAACACAATGAATCACAAGGATAGGAGAGATGTGATACATAGTGTAGCCCAACCTCGCATCGAGGATGGCTAAAGGACAGAACAGAACATATGCAGGCCTAAATGAATGCGCGCAATGCAAATCTTTGTAGTTATCAATATTTTCATTTAATTAATTTTATGCAGAAATATATCTGCCATAGCATTTTGCGCCTTGCTACTCAAGACCATATTTTGGCCAAACAACGACTATGTGTTGTTGGTTGGATATGTAGTCTAGCGGTTAAGCAGATTTCTCGTATGTATGTTTCTTATTGTGCATTATAAAGAGGTGTGAAGTTGACAAAATTGCAAATCACTAAATTGAAGGCTTCTGGATAAGTAACATTTTAATATTGCACTCCTTTATGAAAACCGTAACTTATTTAATACAGTTTAGATTCCAGTGATTCAATTGAGTGGTTTATTAATTTCTCAGGAAATTTATATTTAATATGCTTTACATTGGCGTCACGAGGTTTGCTCGGCTTTCGATAGATAGCGCAGTTCCGTCGAATAGTCAGGTACAAGTAAAAAACGTCATCTCCAGTTTTCAAACTTCCTAGAGCCCCTTGACTACTCTGCCCAGGGCCCGAGATTTCTCTCGACAGCCCTGTGGCTGGCAACTGGGTCTCCCACATTGTAGGCCTACTTGCCCTGAGCCTCCCACTTTATCAGACCGGCACTGCCGCCAGTGCCAAAATTTCCAGGACTGCTTTACCAGGCCAGTCCAACCCTGCTCGACAAATTCCCGACAATTAACCATAATTAAAAATTTTAAACTATTCGGCGTCTGATTCTAATATTACGCAAATTAATTAACTTGCTGGGGCTTCGCATTTATCCTCGCTGAGAACGCTGAAAGCCCCCAACCCCCAAAGCCTCCTTTAGTCGAACTAAATGCGCGTATCTCTTTCTTGATGTCCATTAGCGCAGCCGGTAGATCGAGGGGCTGGAAATGTGGGTCTCTAGTAGCCTTGGTGCCACCCCCCCCCACATTCCGGAACCTGGCTACGCCACTAGTCTGCGGGCAAATTAGTAGTCATTGTCAATGCACGCGTTTCTAGTCACAAAGAGAGATAAGTACACTGTAGGCCTAATGCACAGGTCCATGACAGGTCCAGGTAGCCTACATGGTCAGAAAGTTTCTGGAAGGTGTATTCTGGGGAATTGTTTGCCTTTCTTCGGAAAAATCGCTGAAAATATCGACGATCTTCCTATCTCCTTTTTGCTCAGAAATTCTGTAATTTTCTCTAAATGTTCAATATAGTAGGTCTACTGCTTGCTAGGCCTAGTCGCCTGATCAGGCTTTAAGAAGATCCAGTCAGCTTCTGCTAATTGAGACTAAAATAAGTATAATAGGCATGGACCTAGGTTGTCCTATTTAATGGCTACAGAAAATATTCCTATGTTGAATTTTAAAACGAGTTTTGAATTTTTCACAGGTCTTAATGTTATTTTGCGTTGAAAGTATAGGGCCTAAGCCCCGGACATCTAAGCTACTTGTCGATTGCTCATTCAGTTTAGTCGATCTCTTTGTTATTCTGATCGGCTAAAATTGAGACCAAAAAATCTAACGCACGCGTTGAAGCCTAGCCAAGTTTGAGTTCGTTAGTTGATCAAATTCCTTCAGATCTGCTTAGCAGATCGCAACTTTGTCGTTCATAAACGACTATGTTCTCCACAAATAATAGCAGATAGCTAGCCTATAGCAGATTCTGCTATAGGCTATAGCTAAATGACTGAATGTCGCACTACTCTTTCCTTAATAATTAGTTAGGCCTATTATAATTAGCCTATAAACATGGTTGAGAAACTCTAGTCTAGATGTTTAATGTATGCAAACAACGGAACAACTATCTTCGGTCGCAGATCAATATAGGCCTAGTGTTCCTTCAGTTAGGCCTATTTGTGGGGAACATAGTCGTTTATGAACGACAAAGTCGTCCGATGATAAGAATGGATCGTGGAAGGAAGAGACCTGATCTACTGCTATCTTCTCTCCCAGGGGCGTAGCGACGCATATATACCTATATATCCTATATCCTATATATATATCCTATATATACCTATATATACCTACCCATATATGCATATATACCCCCACACACAAAAATCAGACTACCTTAAACATTTTAAATGTGTTTTTAAGATTTTAAAAGTTTTTTAAAATTTATACCCCCCAAATCACACTTATACCCCCCCCAATTAAATTTCTGGCTACGCCCCTGATCTCTCCCATGGCTACCCGGAGAGCGCCAGCCGCTCAACAATTTTGGTTGATATTAGACCCAAATCTTGAACGCTGGTGCAAAATTTCTTATCCGTTTTGCATAAATTCAACGGTCAGCCCAGACAGAGACCCCGTCACCCCTCAACGTAGAAGCACGTCTACAGTAACATATACTTAGGCCCTATACTGTATAATGCTGTTTTCTAAATGACTGCTATCATTCTGCGTGCCTACAACGGTCTTTTTACGTAGGCCTACACACTGTACTAGGCCTACCTACCTGTAGAAAAACAACACTAAAACACCTCTTTAAAAGCCGCAGGGATTTTTAGCTGTCAAATGCCAAGACGTCTTGCAGTGGCGGTTCCACTGATGGTGCATTCCCCCACCGAGCTTTTTTTGCTTGTCATCGGCGTTTGGCGCTGGGTATCCGTAAACAAAATAGAGCATATGATGACCTCTTGAGAGATGAGATGACCTCTTTTTGCTTGTCAGCCTTTTCCAGGAAATTTTATAAATATTTGTTGGGGAAAACACTGTTAATGACCGTTCTTTGCTTGTCGACCTTTTTCGGGATTTCATTTCACCCCCACCCCACCCCCTAACCAACTTCCTAACAATTTATTGCACCCCCCCATCAAGAATTCTTGGAACCGCCACTGACATCTGGGGTCTTTATATGACTTCGAGAAGAGACAGACAGACAGACAGACAGAGACAGAGACAATTATGAGAGAAAGAGAGCATTATTCGAGCACTATTTAAAAGAGGAGTCAAATTTGAGCTCTAGCGCGTGACGTTGACGCCATGACTGCCACACAGACCTGTGTGGTTGTTGAAATAGCAATGACTATAGTTAAGCAATGACTTGATACGATTTATACACATCCAAATTTATACCAGATCTATAGTCATACCGCCCCTCTCAAATCAAATTCCTGGCTACGCCGCGCTGCTTGCGTCATACGGCTGTCATTGAATGCGGGACTGACGGTTCTTTGTGCGCATTTTCGAATCTGTCAGCGGTGAATAATAATTCTCGTGTGAGAAGTCATCCGTATGTCTTTATTTCGTTGGCGTGTCTCGTCTTAAAGATGCAATCGAAGTCGTCGATCGTAATTTTCGTGGTTGTCGTAATGGCGTCGGCATTTCCAGAAAGAGAAATGATCATCGAGACATCGACTGGTCAGTACTGTCAAGATCTTTTGGACTGATATTATAAATGATTTAGTGCTACAAGAAAGTTTCTTATATAAATCCATATTTTAACTTAGTAATAGGCCTATAGATTGCATTTTTGATAATTTTACTTTTTTCATAACTTCCAAATTTTTCAGGGGGTGCAACTGCATCCCCTTGCACCCCCCTCTGGACGCCCATGAGTTTGGCATGTTTTAATGAGACACGGTGTGTATGAATTTAATTTAAGTACAGAACTCGCGGTTGTGCATAGGCCATATAGGCCTACGCTGTAGTCACACTGTTGTCGCCTACGACTTTAGAGCAAGGTCTGACCTTCATAAGAGCGATGTCATATTAAGATTTCTAGATATTAGATTGGGCTACTCGCATACTCAACCGGATTATTCTGCAGGTTATAGTTTCATGCCAAATGCTGCAGTTAATACTAAATCGGATAGTCCTGGTTGTCGAGATGCCGAGGGTTAAATCAGGGGCGTAGCCAGGAATTTGATTTGGGGGTATAATGTGATTTGGAGGGCATAAATCGTTAAAAACTTTGAAAACCTTTAAAAACACATTAAAAAATTTAAGGTAGCCTGATTTTTTTTTTTTTGGGGAGGTGGGGGTGGGGGTGGTATATATACCGATATATCCCCCCGTCGCTACACCCCTTGGATTAAATCGACCCCAAATAGAATAGCTTGCAATGACATAACTCGAACCGACGCGAACCCGACAAACTTTGCTTGACATCGTGAGCGACAGAATGACTCAGGTGATGCATTATATCATATATATATATATATATATATATATATATATATATATATATATATATATTGAACCGAAGATCGTTGAAAGACCAAAGCAGGAAGTTTTTAAGGACCGACTATCCGTAGACAGTTGCTTAGGCTATAATGACTCGTACTCATATTTGGAGACCGTTAATTCATGCAGTGCTGTTTGAAACAGCAGTTACGTCTGAAACAGCCTGTTTCAGACGCCACTGCAGTCTTTAACAGTAACAGGAATAGTAGTAGGCAAGTGTAATCAATGTTCCCTCTAATTCTTGAGTGTCCGTGCGTTCATGAAATTATTTTTCTTGGGCGATGTATTTCCCAGTTGACTAACTTTTGGGCAGTTTTGCTCCTTGCAAAGGCACAAAATCATGAAAATAGTTATGCCGTCTTTATTTGCTTGTCAGTCAGTCTTTTCGTGACGCTTAAGGAGGACAGACACGGTATGGTGAGGTGATGACCTTCTTTAGTACTTGCCGTGGCTTAAGTTTATTATTGAAAATTTTTCATACTTAAAAATCCCTGCAATATTTTTGTCAATGAGAATTTTTGGGCGCACGTCACGCAGTTTTTCGGTGCGCGCCCATGCACGCGCCTGCCTCAGAGGGACCATTGAGTGTAGTACTGCGTGGATTATTTTCTGGTTTGTGTGTTGTGTATGCTTAAAGACGCGTCCGTGTCGAAGACGATAAGTGTGTCTGTATGTCTGTGTGACTCATCCAGTCTCTCAACTGGGCTTGCCATCAGCTACGGAGGAGTTTTTCTGGCCTGTGATTCGTGGCTTTATATTCAGGGATACTCCCCTCTACTTCCTTCTGTTGAGGTTCAATTTCCTCCTCCTCCTCCTCCTCCTCCTCCTTCTTCTTCTTCTTCTTCTTCTTCTTCTTCTTAGTGTCCGTGTGACGTCATAAATTTCACCGATCCTACGCAATCGATTCTAGAGTTCAGCTATTGTTATCGACACGGGAATGACGCCATTGTGTCCAATTCGCTAGATCGCTCAACGACTTATATATAATATAATGGCTCTTGTTCACAGTCATTTCGCCTGAGGCTCTGTTATGAGAAATGCAAAAATTTGCAAGCCTTCTATTTCTCTATATATCATAAATTTAAAGAGCAAAGTAACTGATGATGATGATGACGATGATGATGATGATGACGATGATGATGATGATGACGACGACGATGACGACGACGACGACGATGATGATGATGATGATGATAACGATGCTGATGATGATGCTGGTGACGGTGGTGATGCGTAAATTACGTTAATCATTTTTAATTTGATTGAATTTCGTGTTGTAGTCATGGCACGCCAAGCCTCCGAAACGCCAGAGAACGACAACAGCAACTATTACACGGAAACGAATAGAAGAGACTTCGAAGATCAGAACGAGGACGAGTTTAGTCAGGCAGACGGAAAGAAGAAGGAATCGGACATCAGGACAGACCAGGATCATCGGCACGAAGAGGGAGAAACTGTCGACATCGACCATGACGACGAACAGGACACTCAGCATGACGACGCTCAGCGCTGGAACTATCACGGAATCTACGGTATGGACTCCCGGCAGCTGTGCTGTAATTGAGCCGGATCTTGTGGGATCTCCGATCCGAGACGTCTTGCATGAGATCCGGAACGTATACTGTTTATTCGTTGTGATCTTGTATCGTTTACTGCACTGCGTTCAAATGCTCTCCGTGTCGAAATGCCCTCCTCGTCTAAATGCCCTCACGTTCAAATGCTCGCCGCGTCCAAATGCCCTCCGTGTCCAAATGCTCACTGCGTCCAAATAATAATAATAATAATAATAATAATAATAATAATAATAATAATAATAATAATAATAATAATAATAATAATAATAATAATGTGATGTTAACGACAAAGCCACTGAATGCACGTTTCAGGCGAATATCACTTGTATTTTAAAATCTCCTCCAAGCGAACCAAGTCCCAAAATTTCATTAGGGAGCGTCCATAATTCCTTGCAATACCCGCTTCATTCGGGAAATAAGTGAATTGAAACATTAATTTTGACATTGAAAAGATGGAGAGGGGTTAACGCGTTGTGACGTCATTTTTATGGGGTCTGACTTTTTCTGACGACTTGTGACGAGGGGGAGGGTAGGACCAAAAAACTGCCAAAATCGCGTGACGTCATTTATGGACGGCCCCTTACTAGCCACGCAGCTGCTTGATGATCGGGATCTCTGTTGGATTTTGCATTTCAGGTCCAAGCAATTGGTCTCTGTTGCACAAAAAATGCGATCATTCTCGGCAGTCTCCGATTAACATCGAGACGCAAACGACGTCACTTGACGAACTACTGACAGACATTTCGTTCATCATCGACCGCATTCAAGATGACAGAGTGACGATTGTCAACACAGGACACTCCGGTCTGCAGTGTTACGCTTTGGAAATCATGCCTCTTCTATTGTTCAATAATTTTACCCTTATTGCACAACCGGTCTGATATTTGAGAATTAGACCAGTGAGGGAAAAGAATTGCTAATTTCTTCTTAATGCTAAAACTTAGTCAGATGAGAGCTAACGGTTGCATAAAACTTCTTCCATGCTATATGCAGTATAGAGTGGATCAGTGGAATGGAGGTGGGGGAGGGTAGGAGTGTGTGAAATCAGTCAACAGTGACCAGGACAATCCCCCTCTTTCTCCCTCTGGAAATGCCAAACTGGTCACAGTTCATCGCTACATTCATCATTATCATAAATTCATAAACTTACGTTTTCTAATGGTCGTATCTCAGAGTGCTCACGATATAAAGAAGGGTTCACAGATCTGATTATTGGCCTATATTATGAGCCCAAGGAAAACGAGAGTTTATTTGAAATTCTGTCATAAAAGTCATCAAGATTTATGTCTCGACGCAACGAGAACAAGTGTGCTTAGACCGAAATTTGTTTCGAGACAAGCATTTGGTCTACTTTGTATGAAAGTGATGTAGGCCCATGCCTTGGCTTGCTATGTTCCGTGACAAGGCCATTGATCACCACTGAATTTGAGCCAAGGACCAAAACAGAGCTGAACAGCTTGATATCTGCAGACAATGAAGCCTACAATTCTCTTGTATTGCCAATATTCAGCTCGGTTTTAGCTTAAAGCCAAAAATCAAACGAACCCTGATAGTAAGATATTCAATATTAATACGCATTTGCAATGCTGACAATTAAAAATGACACATTAAATATTCTATACGTCATGACCACTCAGAACACCGAGGCAAAGTGATTGGCTCCTATGCAGTGGCGGCTCCACTGGGGGGCCAGAGGGAGCCCGTGCCCCCTATTGAGTACCTGGCCCTCCCAGAGGCCCCCCCCAATTGGGACCCTATACTTAATGCTACATACATTAAACAACAAATGGTTGGTCCCCCATGATTAGAAGTTGCCACCCCAACGGCCCCCCACTTGCCAAATCCTAGAGTCGCCACTGCTCCTATGTTAGTCTCCAGAATTTCGCCAGATTTGTATTTAGTCTAGTTTGACAAACTCCTCTGCTTTTCGCCTAGAATATAGTTGTGGGTTTCGGGGACTCTAGTTCCTTTTGGTAGCCTCACTATTAAAGACATTTTAAATAACTGGCCTATAATTAAGTATAAGTAATTATAATTAATTAATACACAATGCTGTGGTTAGTCTCGGCTGGAGTTAGAACATTCTATGACCGCCTTCATGGAGAGACATTATTAATTCCCTTGATAGTTCTTATGTTAAAATATCTTAGTTTTTTATTGTTCAAAAACCAGTTAGTTTTGCTTACAACCGGACGACAATACGCTTGGTCGGTGGCGGGTTCGATCATACGTACCGAGTGATCGGCGCTCATTTTCATTGGGGAAGCGACAGTTCTACAGGATCTGAACACCAAATCGATGGGAAATCATTCCCGCTAGAGGTCAGGCTCACCCTTAGATAATGCTTACTTGAACCATTTCTGTATAGCTGCATTAACCTTTAACGCATCGCAATTTCATTTGGACTGCGATAATCCCAAGCTATATATGAAATCTAGAATAATTAGGAAGAAATTCTGGGGTCGTTTCAATTTCGCATTTATAAAATTCAATATTTAAATACGCGTATTGTCAATACAAGATTTAGAGACAGGCTTACACTGAAGGCAACATATTTGATTATAATAATTTTGCTAAGAGCCTCATTTCATCACATATGATAATAAAGAATTTAACTTAATAACTTTAATTTAACTTAATAACTTTACATATGAGCTGTTGTTTCTGTACGTGATTTGGTCGCATAAACTGACATTTTAAATAATAATGTGATTTTAAGTGGTTTAAGAGGCTAAGCAAGCCTGTGTGAAAACCACTGTTAATAAAATGACCAGATGCACGTTGTCAGTTACGACGAAGACACTTATGACGACGTTCAAGCAGCTGCCTCGACAGATGGCAATGGAATATCGGTTCTGTCAGTTCTCTTTAGCGTAAGTAGAACATCATTAGACTGTTTTAATCTATTCATAGTTATTCGAATCCGCGAGACCCAAAGGAGACTTTGAAACTAAGAGAGGAAAGCATTGAGCGACATCCTGCGTGGTTATTATGCTTTCGTTGACATTGGCTTAATTTATAAAAGCAAATTTTGGAATATTGTTTGCTTGGAACAGATCTCTGAACAAAATAACGACCTCTTCAGTCCAGTCGTTTCTCATCTTAAACATGTGCGGAAACCAGGTAGGAAAACTTTGTCCGATCGTCCATTTAGTCTCTGGCGCAGAGGGGTGGAGGTCGAACCCCTCGGCTAACTTTGCAACCCTCCCAAAAATCGCATATCGGGTACATGCAGTTTCTGTCAGTCATCAAATTTCAGTCCTCAACCCCTCCGACCCCCCCCCTTCCCGCTCAAAGTTCACAACTCCAGCACTGGCAGTAGCCTATGTATCCGTTAGCAGCCTATAAACAATACCGCGGTGCAATTTCCTCTCTCCAGGAGCGTCTGTGGGTGTCGATTATTTCGATCTGACGGATCTCTTACCGTCGAATCCGAAACACTTCTTCCGTTACGAGGGGTCGCTGACGACGCCGCCGTGCCGCGAAGGTGTCGTCTGGACGGTATTCGCTTCGAAGCAGACGATCTCAACAGAACAGGTAGGCCCCTATATTATAAATGCACGCAGGTACATTCTCAATCTGTCTGTGCGGCACTCTGATAGATGTGCTGGACATCACCACCCTACCGAGCTTCCTTGTGGGTGGGATCGAGCGAAGCTGGTACGTGTTAGTGATGGTGCCACTAATCGTGGATCCTGGCCACACCGCTGCTGCAATCGCCAACTCCCTGACTTGAACCCGGGTAGACAGATGACTTCGACAACGCCAGTCTTTCAACACACCTGAGCCAATTATGGGGAGAGAGAGAGTGCAGCTAAGCTCAAACTGCATCGAAGATACTATATTTAGTTCGGAGACAGCGATTTTAGGTTTCTGGCCAAATATGCGAACGTTCAATGAAACTGATATGACGCTTTGATACAACAGAAGAAGAAATGCACAGTTCCTCCTCAATCAGCACCGCCGTAGAATGGTATTACGCTGATACAAACTTCTCATAGGCCTAAGTCCAATTAAGGAATGTTAGATTTACTTTGAGTTGGGCCACAATTTGCGCGACGTTTGTGAAAATAATGGTTGATATCGCAGACTCAAGCATTAGTATTTTTGGTTTTCTACCTGTACAAGAAAATCGATCGAAGTCCGCTTTACTTGAAGACCGAGAAAACTCTGTGTCCACTTAGGCTGCGATGGACAGCATCGCTTGAATTTTAATTACTGGAAGTAGGCTATAATTATATCAATTGTTCTTTTTGTTGACACTGTGCAGTTGTCCGCATTTCGATCTCTGCAGTACGAAGGCGGCACGGAAACAGCCAATTCAGCAGATGTGATGACACTGCTCTTTAACTGGAGACCAGTCCAACCGATCGGCGAAAGAACAGTTCATCGCAGTTTTTCGCTTCCAAGCGTTAATCTCTTTATGAAGATATCCGCTCCAGATTCGGATCACAACAAATGGATCAAAGAAGACGACTATCGATCTTCGAATGACGCTTCTGCAAAAAACATCTTTATAGAAAATAATTATTGCTATCCAGTAGTCCTCCTGATTTCAGTCTTTACTATCATTTTCTCAGCACAGGCGTAGCAAAAGTTTTGCTGAATGCGCCTCTGTAGGCCTATAAGTTTTTTGTACTTTTCCTTGACAACCAGAAATGTCTTGTTTTGTGACAAAATTTCATGTTTTTCTCCCACTAGTAGGTCTCTTTTTGCAGGCTAGTTGAACATAAAGAAACCATTAATCTAGTATTGCAAGAAATCTGTTCACAAAAATATCTAAATTGCCAAGGTCACGTAAGCCAACTGCGTCGCTGCTTGCCTAGTACTGGAGATCAGCGCCGAAAATTCTACGCTCATTCGAGTACGGGACTACCTTTAGGCCTACCTTTTATATTTTTTAAAATTATATAACAGTCCTTCTTCATTGTCCAGGGCTGGGGGGGGGGGGGCAAATCTTAACAAGTCATTGCTATTTCAAATTCAAAACATATTTTAATATCCCACATGTGAACAAAACGGCTATTAGCAAAAGCAGTTTATAATAATGTCCCTGAGTAAGAATGATTGCCGATAGACTGTCATAATATAATCGGGAAAATTGCTTCGAAACTCACGAGTTGCGCCTATGTAAGTAATGAAGTCCTGATGCTAGAACCTGGCTGCGCTACTGCTAATGGTTCATGCGAATGTCGCTGCAGAAAACGGGATACCTATAAATTCATTTCAGATATTTTAAAATATTGAACTTAATTTTTATTTTCTAAAACGATTTAAAAGTGTTGACCCTGCAAATACATTTTATATTTGTGATTTAGAAGAATTCTTGTCTGCTTGTCAATGAATTCGAGATATTTCAGGGTTTGCATTGGAGCATAGGCTCATGGATTTTTACACCCCTAACACCACCACCCCAACACCCTCCCCCCATTTGAGGTCGACACCCCCAAAAATTTGGTAATGTGACAATGGTATGCATACAAAATGCATACTAATTAGCTCCGACACCCCAAAGGTCGACAACCCCAAATTCACAATCCTAGAAATATCCCTGCATAGGCTACATGTAGATTCTCTTGAGTGCAATGGAACCAGGTCTTGGAAAATTAGGCCTATTCAAGAGACCTGAAATACAGGAAACTTTCACTCAATTAATTATCTGCAAGAAATATATTCTTTCGATGTAATTCTTTGGGCTTCAGGTTTCTTGCCATAACTCACATAACATTATTAGAATTAACCTGCGGCAAATCAATCAGAATATTTCTTTATTTCCAAGTGAAAATCCGTCACCTCGTCTACAGTGTAAGTGCAAATTAGTGAATAGACAAGATTACCTTAGAAATAGCATATCAGCTAAGCTATTAATGTCTCCTCTAGCAAATGAGCAGTGTAGGCTAAGTAGTACATCACAGAATATAATCACGTAGAATGTTCTTATTTGCATTTTGCATATTATGCCTTTTATTTCTGTCAAACTTAGGAAACGGATAATCAAACATGTCAAAGTCAATCGAAAACAATTTCCACAAACGTTCAATATAGACAGCAGGGACTGTAGAAAACACCATGTCAACAGCATTGGCAGTTTTAACACTTCTTCTGTACGGAGGAAAACTCGCGATATTTTGAACGTCGATCTGTTTTAGAACAAAGTCGGCGTCCTCTTGAAAAGTCTCATATTTTCCTATGAAATCATATTGAATGAAGCACGGATGGCATAACTCGTAGTAATGTCCCCAGTGTGCATCGAACCGACGGCCTCTGGTAGTCCTCGGATCGAGCAAATATGTCACAAATTCCTCGAATGTCACGTCATGACCGCGCTCTAAAGATTCTTTGGTCGGATTCGCACGGTATCTGCGAACAATTAGTCGACCAAATCGCATTTTGTACCAAAGGTTCGACTTCGACAAAAATTTGTTAATGTAGGCGGAAAGAATGCGCTCGAATGGATCTCGAACGAACATGAATTTGTAATAAGTATTGAATCGCTTGTTTATCTCTTCCATCGTGTAATTTTCCAGCGACTTCAAAAACGTTCTTTCCAATGAACCATGAACGTCGTCACTAGCGAGGGCGCTAATGTTCGTAGTGTTCATCTTTCCCGTCAACATCAGCAGTACGCGCTTCCAGTTTGAGCAGCCGACCTTTGGAACGTTGCAATACAAAATGCGGCGTTCGTCGTCGACAAGAATTGATCTGAACGGCGAAGGAGCGAGATTCTTGTCGGTTAAAAGCAATCCAGTTGCGTTTAACTTTCTACAAACATTCAATACGCGTTGCTTCCTTGTTCTTTGACGTTCGATGTGAAATGAATCCTGCAGTAGATATAGGAAGACGGATAAACGTCGCGTTTGCAAAAATCAATAAGTATCTTAATCAGTTTAATTAATACATTAATTAGTTTACATTAATTAGACTTTTCAGGTTTATGCATATTACCGGTAGGCGTAATGCTTTTGAGGCATTAATGTCTCAATTAATTAATTTATATTAATATATAACTAATGAGACATTAATGTCTCAATAGCTCATTCGATAGAGCAACAGAGACGAGTTGTCAAACTTATGCTCGATGCCCCTGCAATAAAAGTCCACAGGCTGGGAATGAACATTAAAATGGTATTCTTAGCATTTTCAACTCAAGAATATAGTTCTGTTGGACAAAACGATATACAGCAATAAAGGACAATAAAAAGATTATCTTGAAGCGATTAGCAGTCCGCAGATTAGAGCAACTGGACATTTTCCTGGCATATTGTTTCTCTTAAGATTTAGAGCTTTTAAAAATAATTAACACTAATTTCCATTAAAAATATGTTTAACGACAACATTCTTTGAATGTGAAGAATTGCTTGGTCCACGGTTAGTTTGAAACGACAGGTTTCGCCTGTGTTTCAAAACGTTGGTTGCTACTGAAAGATTCAACAGCCATAATAAACATGAATGAATCAAATTTCGCTATAATTTATTGAGCTGGAGATTTCAGTCGAGACAACCTGTTGTACCTGTTGTAGATTTGTTTCGTCATTCCTCATTTGAAGTTCTGTTAAAAAGCAAAAAAATTCATTTAACTATGCTCACTGCTCATGAATTATGGCCTTTAGCTAAATCTTCAATTCGATATTGAAACTGTATTTATAAAATTCGATAAGGATTAAATAGTAAAAACTGTAGTCCCCTTGTTTCAAACCATTTCCTTTTCCAAAGTAAGCTCATGATGCATAATCTAACCTAGGAGGCTAGGAGTCTATGGTTTGCATCATGAATGCGAAATCAACAGCATGCATAGACTGGATACTGTCCTAAATACTGTAGGCTGAGTCAATACGTCTAATGGAATTACTGGATATAGTCACGTGTTTACCGCGAATGGATTCGTTTGGGTCCACGAAGCTGTTTCTTTTCCATCTGGGACTCACGAGAAGAACACCTATCGCCATCGCCACAGAACCGACAACTAAGAATCC
The DNA here is from genome assembly GCA_018105865.1 of Metaphire vulgaris. NCBI lineage: Eukaryota > Metazoa > Annelida > Clitellata > Crassiclitellata > Megascolecidae > Metaphire > Metaphire vulgaris. The sequence goes on from CM030844.1 coordinate 1,946,736, forward strand.
CAAAAGACGACGTTTTCCCATGTTATTGTTCCGCGTCCTCCTGAACGAACGAAGGATTCGACGCAGGAACAACGGTCGGTAAAACACAACGGCGTGCAAAAGCTGTTTCATTTTCTAGGATTCGCAGACTTCGAATGTACACTGTACCAGTGGCGTAGCCACGGGAGAGGTTTGGAGGTTAAACCCCCCCGGACGGCGAAAAAATTTGTTTGATGTATTCCCATGCAATTTTTTGAGGCGATTTTTGGCGATTTTGGGGTGAAATCCCCTTTGGCGGTTATTGACGAATTTTTGTTTCAAAACCCCCTTCCGGAAATCCTGGCTACGCCACTGCACTGTACAGTAACTCGAATGCTGCTATAGCTGCAAGATCATCCGACTTGTGTTAGCCTACACAATAAATCCGTATTTCTACCAGGGCCGTCTTATCCACTGGGCACAGTGGGCAATGTGCCCAGGGCCTACGAACTTTTCAGGGGCCTACGGAAGTCCGATGTGTATGGGAAACATAAAGGGAGTAAAAATGTGGCAGAAACTGCAGTCTTGCAGATACAAATTTAATAACGTTTAACTCTAGCAGACACAAACAGTATAATATCTATTAATACGAGCACTTTACTTGAGCAGTGTTACAATATGTAAATTTTTCGGCTCTTTGTCAACTCGGGGTTTAAGTTTAGGAGGGCCTACGAATACGAGGGTGCCCAGGGCCTACGAAGACCTCAAAACGGCCCTGATTTCTCTGCAAACAGACATAGAAATTCACCTCAATTGCTTTAAAATACGCACCGTGATCCTAGATTAGCCTATTCCAAGCAAACGAGATGTTTCTCAAGCCATTCTCTCTTATTCTATTTCATGCGGTTTTTGCAATCATTGTATGACAGCCTTCGTCTAATTCGGAAGCCTGCGATGAATGTACACGTATATATATAATTATATATATATTAAATTTTATTTATTGATTTATAATGTAGGCAACTGAACACCTTAAGCAATATTTAATCATTTAATCGATAGGCCATCTCAAGATGCGAATCTGAGTTTCAACTTTGCAGGTCCGAAGTCCGCTATTAAAATGAACTGAAATGTTCGCTGTCGAATTCGCAAGATTCGATTTTTTGTCGATTTCTTTTTCTTCATACGCATTGCCAACGAATCAGTCGACGGAGGGACAAGTCTAGTGAATTCTCGGGAGATTGAACTGAATCTTGTGTCTACTGTCTAGGCCTATATGCTGCATTCAACATCCTTTCGAATAATTCGTATGATAATTAATGACTTAAGCTTATGTAATGTATAGCGAGCCTATAGAATTCATACTGTCGTACATTGGTCAGTCAACTCAAACTCGGCCCAAAATGTCCAAAATGCCTTCTGCTGATGTTCTGATTCGTGTTTTGCATGTGCATTAAAAATCAAATCCTTCCATTCTTCACTTGTACATCTTCACTCTGTCTCATTTCTCTTGCACTTAAGCATGCATGAGATTTGCACTGATTGAATCAACTATTTTATTTTTGTATAAGTATATGTCTTTATACTTGTATAAGTATATGGATAGAGGCCTATGCACTGTAGAGCAGTAGAATAAATGTTATGGATAGAACTAATGATAGCCGCATTGCGCTAAAAATCAGGCTGTGTTCCTGTCTTTGTTTTAACGGCAAATGTTTTCATCAGCAGCCTAGTAGACTTTAATGAATATTGCAGAAACTGCATCACATTTGCACTGCCTTTAGGGAAAGTGTTCTCATTTGATGAAGACTTATTTAAGGTAATGCATTTGGAGTATCCTAATTAACTTATTCACGATGGCAAAGGCGAAGGCATGTTACAAGGAAGGCGGATGTTACAGATGTAGGGCCTGAGTTTATAACGCTTGACAAGAAATTCATTCCATCGAGACGCGAATTATTGTTATTGTTATTGTTCATGACAATTTATATAGCGTCGTAACATATAACCTAGCAGGGCCAAAGTCAAGGGCGCTTTACTGAAGAGCGTAGAAACGAGATGTTGAATAGATGCGTCTTTAATTTGCTCGCGAACTCTCCAAAGAAAGTGACGGACGAGACGCTATCCTGCAATGAATTCCAAAGGAGGGGATTTCCGCGCAAGAATGAACGTTCTCCAAATGTAACAGTCTTCGACGGAGGTGGGACGTACGGATGAGTTCCGAGAACTGGATCGCAGGATGAAGCCGTCCATCGCTCATATCCGGCCTCCGCACGAGCGTCGCTATAGATAATCCGGGCAGAGAGGATCGTGTAGTGTCCGGAACGTCGACCATACAGCAGCGCTTGAATGCGAATGCGCTCCGGGATCCGTAGCGCCGATGTGATTCGTCCCTGAGGAGCGAGGTCACGTGGTCGTGCCACCGAGCTCTAAATATCAGCCGTGCTGAGGTGTTGAGGATCGACTGGAGGCGTGCGAGTTGACGGTCAGGAAGACCCAGCAAAATCCCATTGCAATAGTCGACTCGTGATACAACAACAACAACAGCTGGAACCGTTTGTATCGTGGCCGCGGTTTAAATATAACGACGCATCTCTGGGATCCTTCGAAGTTGATGGAAGCACGCCCGGGTCACAGTGTCGACGTGACCAACGAACGACAGCGTTTCCTCGAAGAGCACTCCGAGCAGACGCACCTCCGTCGATCGGTGTTTATTCTAGCCACCTTGACATTGGGGGGGATTTCGAAATGTTTGGAGAGGGGGACAAGGTCTGAGTCATCACACTTTTGGGAGAATTTGCCATCCCCCCATGCAACATATAACAAATTTGGGGGGAATTTTAAAACTTGGGGGGGGTGAATCCCCCCCAGAAAGCCTAGAATAAGCACTGTCCGTCGACGGGAGGCTGTCCGTTTCAGCAAGGGAGAGCTCCGTGCTATCAATCAGAATTATAGTGTTTCAAGGGACGAGATAACGCGATTTCGCTGTATGCCAATGGCTTTTCGTCGTTCGCTTTTGTCTTTAAATATGTATAAAGTAAGCAACCTGCATGAGAACAGCAGTTCATCAAACGAGTCCTAGCCTACGCCAAATTAAATATAGGCCCTATACAGTTGAATGTTTGCTAGGCTTTTAAGGTCTGTTAACAGCTTTAGAACTGGTGTTAATTAGGATCATGCATTAATGTCTTCGGGTATCTTGTCGATCCTGCTCTCATTAACCCCTTAACTGTGTATTTAACTGTAGCTCAATGTAAAATGGACGGATATATCCGGGATCCCCAGTTAAGGGGTTAACATTCAGAACGGAGACACTTGGCCAGTTCTCGTCGACCATAACACAACCAAATCAACCTTAAGTATTTATAATTGAAAAACTGTAAGGTGATGCAATGAAAACACATGAATCGTGCAAACATAGCATAATAATAATCTCCATAGCAAATTTTTCTATTATCACGCAATCAGTCACATGACACATGGCATAATACATTCACTTAATATTGACACGATTTGCAAATTGTTCATTAACATTTTTATTTCGGCTAACCTTGGGATAAGGATAATCAAATAGATCAAAGTCAATCGAAAACAGTTTCCATAGACGGCGAATGTCAACGGCGGAAATGTTATTAAACCTCTTGTTAAAATAATAAGAAGCATTGGGACGTTTCGGAAATGGCGGAAATGTCACAATACTTTGAGCACCAGTCTGTTTTAGTACAAAGTCGGCGTCCTCTTGAAAAGTCTCATATTTTCCTATGAAATCATACTGGATGAAGCATGGATGGCATAACTCGTGGTAGTGTCTCCAGTGTGAATTAAACGGACTCTCTCTGGTCGTCATCGGATCGAGCAAATATGCGACAAATTCCTCGAATGTTACGTCATGACCGCGCTCTAAAGATTCTTTGGTCGGATTCGCACGGTATCTGCGAACAATTAGTCGACCGAACCACATCTTGAAATGAACACTCGACTTCGACACAAATTTACTTCTGTAGGCGGACAGAATGCGCTCGAATGGATCTCGAACGAACATGAATTTGTAATGAGTATTGATTCGCTCGTTTATCTCTTCCATCGTGTAATTTTCCAGCGACTTCAAAAACGTTCTTTCCAATGAACCATGAACGTCGTCACTAACAAGGGCGCTAATGTTCGTAGTATTCATCCTTCCCGTCAACATCAGCAATACACGCTTCCAGTTTGAGCTGGCGACCTTTGGGATTTGGCAGTATAGAATGCGGCGTTCGTTGTCAACAAAAATCGATTTGAACAGTGACGGAGCGATATTCTTGTCGGCTAAAAGCAATTGTCCCGTTGCATTTAACTTCTCGCAAACGTTCAACACGCGTTGCTTTCTTGTTCTTTGACGTTCGATGTGAAATGAATCCTGCATTGGAGACAGCGACACAGAGAGACGATTAAAAGTAGCGTACGCAAAAATCAATATGTGATTTTAGCTAGAAATTGACGCCAGGTAGTTAGATTATGCTTCTTCTCGCAAAGATGTGCATCTCTTGAACGCCAGCAACAGTTTTGTGTCCTGTTTAAAACTAAGAAGGTGAACCTGGGGTTAATGCACGTCAGCGTTGAATAGGCATGAATACATCTCGATCGCTCATTCGATAAGCATCAGAACTGCATTAGACGAACCGTAAAACTATGTTCGATATTCCTTCAAAGTCCACCGGCGTGGACTCCGTGGAGTGACATTAGTATGGCCTTCGTAGCGTTTTAGACTCATAAGGAGCGTTGTTGGCCAAACCGCTACAACAAACTACACTAAAGAAGGTCAAGCAGAGGTTAGCAGTCTGTGCCATCTTCTACGTGTTGTTTACTTGATGTTTAATAGGTTTTAAAATAATTAGCAGTTATTTCAAAATATATATATATTCATCGATATCATTGTTTGAATATAAAGAATTGTTTGGTCCACGGTTAGTTTTAAAAAGACAGGTTTCGCCTATGTTTCAAAAAGATGATTGCTACTGCGAGCAGGGTTATTTCTAGTATTGTCAATTTGGCGGTCGGTAAATTTCGGGGGGCCCTGCCAAAAAAGTCTAACAAGCAAAAAGGTAACCATATAGCTGAGGTTGGGGGGTGTTAGGGGTTATCGGTCTCAAATTGGGATGTTGGGGGTGTTAGGGGGTGTAAAATATCCCTGATTGGAAGTTTCGATAGCCGTAATAAACATGAATGAATCAAATTTCGCTATGATTTATTGAGCTGGAGATTTCAGTCGAGACAACCTTTTGTACCTGTTGTAGATTTGTTTCATCATTCCTCATTTGAATTTCTGTCAAAAAAGCAAAGAATTAATTTAACCATGCTCACTGCTCATGAATGATGTATGGCCCTTAGCTAAATCTTCAATTCGATATTGAAACTGTATTTATGACATCCAATAAGGATTAAATGTTAAAGACTGTAGTCCTTTTGTTTCAAACCATTTCCCTTGCGGCGCCATTAGAAAAAATGTCGGAGCGAGGAAATTTGTTAGGGATAGCTCAGCCTCCAACAGGTTTAGGCGAGAACCTTTTTCTTATCAGCGCAGCATTACTGTGATATTGTTCAGCCAAAAATAAGACTACGCCGACAGTGTGCTTTGGCTATTACAAGCCTCTAAGTACCTTTATGACAAAATAAACTCGTGAAGCCAGGGTCGAGTCTATGGTTTGCATCATGAATGTGAAATCAACAGCATAAATAGACTGGATACTGTCCTAAATACTGTAGGCTGAGTCAATACGTCTAATGAAATTACGGAATACAATGACGTGTTTACCGCGAATGGATTCGTTTGGGTCCACGAAGCTGTTTATCCACGTGAGACTCATGCCTATCGCCACAGAACCGACAACTAACAATCCCAAAATACGGCTTTTTCTGATATTGTTGTTCCATTTCCTGAATGAACGAAATATTTGACGTAGGAACAATTGCTTCATTTTCTAGGATTCGCAGACTTCGAGTGTACAGTTTAAACTTGAATGTTGCTACAACTGCAAGATCGTCCGACTTGTGTTACACAATAAATCGGCATGTCTATGCAAAACAGACATCGGAATACATCGCAGTTTCTTTAAAATATGCACTTTTGTCCTTCAGTATTCCACACAATCGTAATATTTCTCAAGCACCCCCTCGATCTTTACTTTTTACAATTTTTCAATATGAAATCGTAATCACCGTGCAGTTATCGTACGACAGCCTAGTCTTCGTCTGATTCGGAATCCTGCGATGAATCATGAATAGCCTCTACATATGCAGGCTAAGCAATATCCGAATGTAGGCAACCGAAGAACTGAAGCAATATTTATTTAATCGATAGATCATATCAAGCGCTACATATGAGCTTTTATTTTGCAGGTGATCATGTCCGATATTAAAAAGGAATGAAATGGTCGCAGTCGAATCTGGAGCATTCGATTTGCTGATCGATTTCTTTAGAGTTTTTATTCATATGCGTAGCCAATGAATCAGGCGGTTGAGGGACAAGCCTAGCAAAATCTCGGGAAATTGAACTGGATCGTACCTAAGCCGCATATAACATCCTATGGAATAATTTGTATGATAGTGACTTATAAGCCTATAATATTATCTGGCCGATGGAATTCCAACATTGACACGTCAACTCAAACAGTGGTTCTCACACAGGGCAGTCCCTACTGAACCACCTTAAACCTTGTTATATTATATTATATATTATTATAACTCATTTTAAGCGCAGAAATATCTAAAATTCCTTATGCTGATGTGCTGTATATGGCATATACAGGCCCGTAGGAAGTGGGGTGATTGAATGCTAAGCACTTTTGATCTACAAGAGATAGTGGCCTACTTTTTCAAAAAACTTGATTAGCAGGTGCTCTTCACTTCTCTGTTAAAAGTCCTATAGGCCTAGCCATTCACGCGTCTGTCAATACCATTCTCTGTAGTTTAAAAATGTCCTTTAAAATGTCCAATTTACGCATTAAAGAATACCACAGGCAAAATTCTGAATGCCAAGCACTTTTGATCTACAAGAGATAGTGGCCTACTTTTTCAAAAAACTTGATTAGCAGGTGCTCTTCACTTCTCTGTTAAAAGTCCTATAGGCCTAGCTATTCACGCGTCTGTCAATACCATTCTCTGTAGTTTAAAAATGTCCTTTAAAATGTCCAATTTACGCATTAAAGAATACCACAGGCAAAATTCTGAATGCCAAGCACTTTTGATCTATAAGAGATAGTGGCCTAATTTTTGGAAAAAAAACTTGATTAGCAGGTGCTCTTCACTTCTCTGTCAAAAGTGCTAGCCATTCACACGTCTGCCAATACCATTCTATGTAGTATTAAAAATGTTCTTTAAAATGTCCAATTTACGCATTAGAGAATACGACAGGCAAAATTCTGAATGCCAAGCACTTTTGATATAAAACTACAGAGAATGGTATTGGCAGACGTGTGAATGGCTAGCACTTTTGATTTCCCTACCCTATCCCAAGGGGTACCCCTACCCCTAGCCCTATGGGCACCACTACCCCTAGCCATACCCCTAGGGGTACCCATTCTCCTACCCCTAGGGGTACCCCTACCCTTAAGTTTATTCGAATGCCTCTGGACAGAATGTTACTAAATTATAAGAAGTGTCAATGTTCAAAATTTAATGCTTTTATCCACAAAATGAACAATCACACGGCTTATCAACTGTACTACCATAGGCTACATTGAGTTCACTGTTGGTAAAAGATGAGATCCATGCATCGGTTGATCTATATAACGAAACGGTGACAGATATTTTTCAAGTACGAATTTTAAATAGAATTATTCCATCAATTGATCGCAATTACAGCCAAGTCTTTCCGGATTTACTATTAGGTCTATTCGTGAATAATCCACATTGGCATAGCCACGGGGTGGCACCAGCGGGTCGGACCCCTATTAGACTATTCGGTCCCTATTAGGCCTCTGGGCTCGAGCCCGCTCTCCCTCCACCCACAAACATTTTGAGAGGCCACCATAAAGGGGAAGGAGAAGGTATAATGGTTAGGCCCCCACTTTTTCATCCAAGTTTACGACAATGCCGGACCCCCTATTCGGGTTGGGACAAATCGTGAGATTTGTGCAAAACCCAAATATAGAATATTCTGGGGATGGGGTGATTGTCAAAAAATCGATATATTTATTTATCACTTATTGTAAATTTTGCACGCTCTATTGTAAATCTCATTATGCATATATATATATATATATATATATATATATATATATATATATATATATATATATATATATATAGGTGTGCACCAGAGCTCACGATTTAACTCTATTGTTACTCAAAGCATGCTCGTCTGGTGCTCCACCCCATACCCCGCTGGGGAAACTCATGACGACAGAGGTAAGCTCCTAATCCCGGCTAAATGGGGCGTATAGGGCCTACGTGTCTGTTTTTATGGTTACCCTATTCTGGAACCCTGATTACACCAACGATTATTAGAATTAGCCAGGAGAGATACAAGAGGGTGGTGCTTCCCCCGCCCCAGTCCCTAGTCGGATCAAACCAAGCTCGTCTTTAGGCCTATAAGTGACGGTGCTCCCCTATTCTGGAACCCTGGCTAAGCCACTGGTAATCCATAGACGTAGATTCGTGGATTTGGATTTTCCAAGACACATTCGCCCACGAGACAGAATTCGTACCTATATATACGGTGACATTATTGTGCGTTTTCGATCGCTTATGAAGTCGATGGTGTAAAAATCACGGCCTAATTAGTATCGTTGTCAGTTGAACAGAAGGTCCTTGTAGCAGGACAGTAGACTGACGAGACTGGTCGTGTAGTTGGTCGTTGCTCTGACGACCGTCGATCGATCTGCGCGTTCGAAATTCGACTTGACCATTTCGAAATATTCGCCGTCGCTCAACGTCACTGATCGAATCAACGGACTCTTCATTCTGCAACAGTAAAGCACAATCCGACCGACTGCAAAATACCCACCAGGACCGTCATTTCCTTGTTTTCTAGTGGGGGGGCAAGACTTTCGACTGCAAGGCAGGCAGTATTTTAAAAAATACCTATAATAGGCCTATTTTATGCTGTATGCAAATACGATAGTACAGTCATAGTACATACCAGTGGTCGTAATAAAATTATAAACACAATTATTGAGAGCACAATGAATTTAAATCAGCGACTAAAAACGTCCGAATTCACCCGAGAAAAGCGCAGAGGACCTCCCGAAAATGACGACGAGGTCACTACTCGCACATTTTGCGCTGAAACGAGCGCAGAATATCGTCGAACTGCCCAGAACGACGCCGTTCCGAGGCAGGCACAGTGGCATGCTGGCCGCCGCCGTTAACCGACGCCAACCGGAAAAGATCGTGTTTCGTGTCGCGCGTCAACTGACCGGAGTTGGTCGATGAACTTGCTGCTGTTGTCGGAGTAGCGGATCGTGTCCGGATCCCACTGGACCTCGAGTCGCTGCAGTTTGGGACAGTGCTGCGCCAGACAGATGACGATCTGGTCTATGTGGATGCGAGTGCTCATGCGAAGGAACCAACCATTCGCCGTCCCACAGCCCAGTATCCTGGAATATAATAATCAAATAAGGGGACAAATAATACCAAACGAAGCGCATGAAATATATCTCACGGAGAGAGAGAACTAAAATTCCTCAAATGAGCATTAGTTATGTTAGAAGCTTATGAGAATAACGTTTTCCGCTCAATGTCCGCCTAAAATTAGCTGGATTGAAGCAAATTAATTAATTTAAACGGTAGTAATTGACTTAGATACCAAAAGTATAGTTCTAAAAATGGAACTCTGTGACTGGTGAAATTTTGGGGATGGTGAATATGTTTTTAAACATAATATTTATAAAGAATGCATTTCATTTATTTTGCATTATTATTAATTGAATTTGTACTTGTACATTGACGTATACGAAACCTAAACGCTTCACAGAAATCGAGTGAACAATGCCATTATCTTCTTCTTAGATTTTTATCGCTGAATCTGCGATTACGTTTCGCTAGTGGTTAGTTCATTCGTTAATATATCGTGAAGTGATGAAAGGCGTGATTGGATAGATTGGACGATTCTTTTGCAGTCTTCAGACCAGCCAGTGTTTTATCCAGACCACCACAGGCCTTTGGGGGAAGGGGCAAATTGACTTGGCCGGAGGGGAAGAGACACCGTTCAATGCAAACATTTGTGTCGCTGCTGAATTGGGGGGGGGAGATTTTGACGGTTTGGGAGATCCCCCCTAAACGGACTTGGATAAAATGCTGCCATAGACATTACCTGATCTTTTTGACAAATGGTATTATGTTGAGGAAGAACTGCTCAGTCAGTTTCGGTTTTCCGCAGACCATCAGACCTTCCAACGACCGACCTCTCTGCGTCAGGAACTGGTAAATGGCATTTTCCGTCAGACTGACCGTATGACTTAAGTCTATGGCTCGTACATGATCCAGCTTTCCCTTTTTGATCATTTCCTCTAAAATCTAAACGCAACTATATAGCTTTAAGCATGATTATACATAAAATGGAGGATTTAAAATATATAAAACCCTCGCGGTTTCCTGCAGGGCCGTCATTTCATTGTTTCCCGGGGGAGGGGGCAAGACTTTCAGCTGCAGGGCAGGCAGTATTTTAAAAAATACCTATGCAGTATTCAAATTGGTCTTTGTCCATAGTACATGCTACGTACGACACTACATTGATTTGACTCCGGGGATCTATACACCAGATAAGGACATCGGAATTGTCTTGGCAACTCTTTTGCTCGTTAGCACCTAACACCAAGATGGTGGGCGGGGGCATCCAAATGTACTTTGTCCCCTGGCATCCAACACTCTTTGCCTGTTTGCCATGCCACTGTTTATAAGCACGATCACATAAAGAGGGTCGGTCAGAGAGTCACCTTATCGTCGAAGAATTCGCAGTGTGCTAATCCAAGATACGTGAATCCGGTAGAGCGCAGCAGCATGTCCATCAGACAGTCGGACGTCAACTCGGTTGAGGAGAGATCCAACTCGTGAACACGTGATGCCTCCCACTCAACTGGCTTCATGTGCTGGTCCTCTAGGCCTTTCAAAATGCAGACAAAATCTGGGCTTAGGCAATGTCATTTGAATTGCCAATTCGGATGGTCCTATTCTATTTTAACATAATTTGTAGACCTATAATAAATAGTGTGATTTTAAGTGGTTTAGGAGACTAAGTAAGCCTGCGTGAAAATCAACTCGTTTACTGCATGAATATGGCATCTAAGACTGACAATAAAAATACTATATCTATATATCTAATTAATTCATCAGATGATATTTTCTGTCGCGTGTTTTAATTGTAATATTGAGGCATTTAGTTACGAATTGTTGAAGGGATGGTTCTTATAAGTCGGTATTCGCCAGTGTTTATTCTAGCCACCTTGACATTGGGAGGGGGAGTTTGAAATGTTGGGGGGGAGGTTTGTATGCCCAAAAACCTTGACGAGCAAAAAAGGTCATCACATCCTTCCTTATCTTCCTTATCTTTCTTCCCCTTCTCCACATGCTCTAATGCTCTTCTGAATATGGTCGTATCATTATATCCTTATGTTTTCCCCTCTCCTAAATAACAAACTCCCCTCTCGTCACACTTTTGAGGGGGAAATTTCCATCTCCCAATGCAACATATAATTTTTGGGGGGGATTTTCAAACTTGGGGGGATCCCCCAAAGGGTCTAGAATAAACACTGGTTAACGGTTGGAGGAAAAAGAGTTAGACAACCGAATTTCACTCGATTTTAATCACGTCATGATGTATAGGCTATATTGTATAACTTCTATTTGAAAAATATACTTAGATTCTGAGTTGAATTTATTACGAAAGGTTATAGTGGTGTAATCGACGTGTTCACAGCAGAGCGGCATACCGCAGTGCTGTAGAAGAAGCGTTTTGAGTTTCTTGCAGCGTTGAATGAGCGTCTTGAACGCGGCCCTTTCACTCGCAGACAGTAGTTGAGCGCCAGACATTCGAGATGAATGCAGTTGCTGACAGCAGCTCAAGATGGGAGTCGTCAACGAAGCTGATTCCGTAGAAATTGACGATGCGAAGATTCGGAGTGTGAGCTTTGATCTTTCCGATGTTTATCACTTCATAGACCTCCTCTTCTTCATCATCTCCCAGTTCGAACGTTCCTTTGAAAGTTAGAAGATAGCCGATAAACAGTAATGTAGGCTTCAGCCGAAGCGTATGACGTGTAGAACGTACTCTATTCGATTGTATTTAGACATAGTGTCAGGATATTTTTTACACCCCTAACTCCCCAAACCCGCCCCTCCCCAATTTGAGGTCGAAACCCCAAAATTTGGTAATGTGACAATGGTATGCATACAAAATGCATACTAATTAGCTCCGGACACCCCCGCCCCAATTTGAGGTCGACACCTCCTCCCAAATTCACAATCCTAGAAATATCCCTGAATAGTGTGCTCCAGGGCCCTGCAGAGGCTGGTTGATGCCCGTTGGCCAAGTTGCCCCCCACCTCCAGGTAGAGTGGCATTTTCAGGAATAGCGGGGGGAGGTCCACATTTTCAAGGGTTTCGGGTGAAAAGTCTTGAAAAAACGTCGTCACGTCAAACTCCAGCGCGCTTTCAATTTATATAGCACCTACCCATAGGCCTACTTGACCTCTAATAATAATAATAATAATAATAATAATAATAATAATAATAATAATAATAATAATAATAATAATAATAATAATAATAATAATAATGCGATTTAAGTGGTTTAGGGAGCTAAGTAAACCTGTGCGAAAAACTACTATAGTAACTCGATCTCCGCATTCAATAATCTAGTTTTCCGAGATAGCTTTTGAATCCGTTTACTGTTTCAACTGTCACTCCCACCTCGTCCAAACTGCTTCATTTTGTATACAACACTAAAAAATATATTTTTATGCCCCCATCTGGTGGATGCCCTGGGCCCCCGGCGCCTCACCGCCTCCACCCTCTGCACGCTACTGTTAGGCCCATATGCCCGGATGTCAATGTAGGTCCCTGTCTAAAAGATTCACGCTTCAGCGTAAGAATCGATGAATAACATAACATCAGTGTGTTTACCAGTTTTATTCGTTAATGTTACTAGCATAGATTTTCAGTTCGCAGGTAACACACTGGTAGTCTGGCCGTCAAGCGTGTGAACAAGATATTACGGACAATGTACAAAAAATGTCAAAAATATCTACTAAAATACGTGTACTTATAAACGTTTCAATCGTTTGATCACTACGATAAAAACGTTGTAAAAATAGGGCCTAATCGGCTATCAAGTCCTCTTTTATCTATTATTGTGCGTTTCATAAATAATAATCAGTACAAAATCATGGGTCGAAATAGGTAAGCAGTGGCGATTGCAGGATTTCTTTGTTGGGAGATGACTGAATTTATATAAAGTTGGTGGGGGATGAAAATAGAAGGGGAAAATGCAATAAACTTTGCTGGAAAAGGCTGAAAAGGGGAATTTATCCCCACTTTTACTGCACTTTTACCGAAAAATAGGTTGACAAGCAAAAAAGGTCACCCCCAGCTAGTTTTACTAGACTTTAACCCAAAAATAGAGTTCACAAGCAAAAAAGTAAGTTAAGTCCGAAAGTCCGGTGGGGGATGCATCCCCACTCATCCCCCCACGTGGAACCGCCACTGTAGGAGTGTACTCTAGGTGCGTTTTTCTGAATATTCTCCTGATTTTCTGCGATATTTTGCAGCACTTTAACGTATGTAGAAGCTACGACGTTGTTGGCCTAAAGAAGCGACCGACTTATCTCCTAAGCGATGAATTCCACGGTGCGGTGCTAAGCGTACGAAGCTACCGCGCTCAGGACTTACGGATCTTGGGGCGATAGGTGAGAGGGGAAAGAAAGGCATTAATAAGGCCACGTAGGCAGACAAACGGCAGCTGTAGCGACAGTATACAGACAACACGCGAGCGTTCCACGGTAAACGCAAGTAGGATAACATCGGGATGGAGGAGGAGAGCTGTTCTTGGAGTTTTTTTGCTGTTCGGTTTTGTGCTGATCTATCGCCTACAAACAAAGTATCTATCTGGTGCCGTTATCTAAGACCCGGTGAAGCCTTAGACGCATAACGTACACACACACGCGCACACACACACACACTTGCACTGTGGCTGTTGCGCCAAATTAAGCTCTCGGCTAAACATATATGTCACGTCTCTGGTCTGAATGAAGTCGGCGATCTGCTATAGGGATTATAGAATAGGTCTGCTATAGGGATTATATATATATATATATATATATATATATATATATATATATATATGCACAATGAATGAACTCTCCTGCTGGCTGCAGAGTTTCATCTCCTTCAAGCCCAGATTTTTTGCTCAGACCGAAGTAGGCTACTCGCGCAAAAACTGCAATTTGCGTGAAAAATTATAGACCTAGGCCAATACGAAGCGCCAAACATTGGATAATTAACCAATCAATCAATCGCAATGTTTCAGGTATTAACGCCTTTAACAATGATTATTATTCTCACACGACGTATTTACATGCATGCAAGACTTCTGCCCGGGGTCAAAATTTCCAAAACAAAATGTTCCGACTCAGTGGGGGCGGGGAGTCAGACACCTAGAATCCCAAATTTTCGACCACCAGACCAGGGGCATAGCGACGGGGTTATATCGGTGTATATATATACCCCACCCAAAAAATCCGACTACCTTAAAATTTTTAAAGTATTTTAAAAGATTCATACCCCCTCCAAACCACATTATCCCCCAAAATCAAATTCCTGGCTACGCCTCTGCACCAGGTCTTTCTCGATGGGGCAGGACGGTGTAAATCCCACTCCTGATAATTTCGTTTCGATTGTAGCAATTTCAACAGTGCACGGTGACGGTTTTTCGCCACAGAAGTGCTGTATGCGCATAATTTACGACACTACCTTCGTCCAAAGACATCAGCTGACGCCCCTACCGATGAGATGGAGCACCTCGACCGACGAGAGACTCTGGTAGACCTTTCTCATGAACCCCTCCATGAAGATCACCTCCGAAAGGCATATGGTCAGGTTTCTCAGGTTGCACGGAAAAGCGTTCAGGTCGTTGAAATCGTGCAGTTGCATGGCATTGGAAAAATCCAGGATCAGATTCTTGAGGTTCGGACAGCGATTGGCGACCTCGTGTAGTACGGCCGGAGTGATCAGCTCTGCGGACAGCTCGAGGTACTGCAGGGTACTTCCGAACCGGACGCTGATGATGCTCATGAGGGAATCGGGACTCATGACGTACAGACCGCCGTACTCGGGGCGTAGCGAGACCCGGGCCCAGAGCCGACCGTCGTAGGCCAGGAGACGCCATTTCTTGCAGACGTGCGCCAATCGACAGAGATCTCTCTGCTTCAGATAACTGAAGGCATGAAGCAGGATCTTATCCGGCAGCTGTTGTATCGTTTTCTGAAACAGCAATTGTTTCCGTCATCCTTGACCGGTAGACATGGTCGTCCGGAGGGGGATGCAAGGGGGTGCAATTGCACCCCCTGGAAAAATTGTGGAATTATAAAAAAGGTAAAATTACTTGTTTCTTTCGTCAGAAAACCTTGTTTGCACCCCCTAGAATGTTTTTTTCATTTCTTTCGTCACAAGATCTTGTTTTGCACCCCCTGGAAAAATTTCTGCGGACGCCCATGCCAGTAGGTCTCTAGATATTGAACGTCTTTTTAGAAATCACAACGCAAGTCTAAAATCCCAAGCGAAAACGGGAGAGAATTCGTCAGGACACAAGAACGCAAACAAGAACATTGTCTATTCACTTTCTGTAATGGCGGAGTCGAGTTTTAGGTAATTATGTTCACGCAAAAATTGTAGGCAATAGTTCGACGTTTTAGAAAAAGCAGTGCACCCGGGTCGGAATACTTGCAGAACAAATCTTCCCGACTCAATGGGTCGGTCGGTGTGCTGGTGAGTCGCTGTGGCGTAGCCAAGGTTGGAATCACGTGGATGGGCGAACCATAACCCCCCTTCGGAAAATCCTGGTTACGCCACTGGTGAGTCGAACATCTAAAACCCCTAATTTAATTTTCGACCACCAGATGGAGGGTCTTTCTCGATCAATGAGGCGAAATGGTGCAAATTCCATATTTCGGGTAAATAACACTGAAAACAAAGAAGAGTTTGCAATCAGCGATTGAATTTGAATTAATTATAAGGACATTTAAGTATTACAGTCCTCAACAACGTCTCTGTACTAAAACCATCGTTCTTTTTATCTACTCTGAATAAGACCAGATACGTTTAGCGTTCGTGGATGTGATCTGTGATAAGACAGACTAGATAGAGTTTCTAGAAAGAGATCAGCTGCAGTAAATTCACAAATTTCGATTGTGCGAGAGACATTTGCAGCGGTGTTAAGTGCTTTGCAAAGAAGAACGAAACGGTAGTTTGAATGGTTTGTAAACTTCTGTAAGTAACACAGATCAGGTCAAGGCTGTTTGCAGTTACACTGTACCTACAGTAGGCCAACCTACACAGTTTTAGATTGGATTATACAGCGCGCTGCTATGCGCCAAGACGGTCGAACCCAGTGATCTACTAACCAACGAGAACAGCTAGATTTAGAAGTTAGAGATCTTCTCTTGATCTCTCATCACCCAAAGCATATCTTCGTTCGTTCAACAAGCCAGAAGTTAATAAACGTCTCGATGATAATATACAGAGGACGTTCATAAAAATGTTCAGAGAACAACATTAGAAAATAAAATTGCAGTATCAATCAATCAATCAATCAACTTCTATAGCGCCACTATCATAATGCCCAGGGCATCAGCCGATGGCGCACCAAATCCAAATAGCATTAGAACCAGGTCAAGCCAGAAGATCAGTCCGAAACATATTAGGCCTATACCAGAAAACTATTCCTGTTCTGCTGCATGTCGATTTATGAGATCGTGTGAAATAACCCAACGTAAAATTATAAAAAATCAGGTAGTAAGAAGTGTTTTATACAGGCCTGTTAGGAGGGGAGATTCCCCCTCTCAATCTCAAAATCCCCCCCCAAATCCCAGCACTTACACTGTTACACAAATTTTGCATTGAACTGTGTCTTTTCCCCTCCAACCAAGTCGATTTTCCCCCGAAAGCCTCAATTTCCCTCCCCCATTCTGGACCCGCATTTGGGATATCTATCAGATATCTGACTGTTTTAAAGATTTGAAAATCTATAAAATGTATAGCCACCATTATTATATTTTGCAATATAGACACATTAATAGGGTGGAAAGTGACGGCTTTTTCTAGTCCTCTGACATCACTGCAAGGTGTTTGAAGGTTCTAAATAGAAATTTGGGTGAAATATCGACATGAATTTTTGGGTCGCCCGAAAATTTTTCATGGACTATATATAGTCCAGGGTGTTTTTTTCGAAATTTGAGCGAAAATTTGTGGTGTCGTAGAGATTTCATATTTGCACCGATTGAAGCCCCGTCGATGTCTACAATGAATCTGGACCCGCATTTTGGATATCTATCAGATATCTGACTGCTTTAAAGGTTTGAAAATCTATAAAATGTATAGCCACCATTATTATATTTTGCAATATAGACACAATAATAGGGTGAAAAGTGACGGATTTTCTACTCCACTGACATCAGTGGGGGCGCTTGAGGGTTCTAAAGCGAAATGTGAGCAATATATCGACATGAATTTTTGGGTCGCCCGAAAATTTTTCATGGACTATAGTCCAGGTTTTTTTTCGAAATTTGAGCGAAAATTTGTGGTGTCGTAGAGATTTCATATTTGCACCGATTGAAGCCCCTTCGATGTCTACAAGGAATCTGGACCAATGTTCTCTCTAAATTTTGTTGAGTGTGCGCGGAAAAGTATAGTGCCTGAGCGGCACACTTTCATGCCTGAGCACCTGAATTGTTTCACAGATGTCACCCAAGACAAAACACAACAAAATCAATGTTTTTCAAACTCAAAATCACTGCGCGGCGGCTGGAAATTGCTTCGCGGCGTTTTCTTGTCATGTGCGCGGCCGCGCAGGCGCGCAGGCGCGCAGCTTAGAGGGAACATTGCCCCCAAGGCCTGTAGTCTGGATAAAACACTGGTAGTAAGGGAATTCGGTCAGAAAACCAGTAGACAACCATACTGCAGACATTCATAATAGCAACAGCGACGGAAGTCACCTTTCGTCGTTATTCTCGTGTAAACTGAATCCAGCCATTCACCCCCGGATGGACTGGCTTTAGCATGACATTATCGTTGAACTAAGAAAATTGACGATATATATTGCAATGTTCATTCACGCCCAATCGTCGATATATCCTGCTACCCCTCCCCCGCCCCATTGAGTCATTGACCTACCGTCCACCCACGCATCCTCATAGGCATAAACTTCGATAAGACTTCTGGGCTCGAACCCCCTCCACTTTTTCTGAGACTGCCATAGGGAAGGTAGGCCTATAGGAGTTGGGCCTCCTTCTCCTCCCTTTTCATCTAAATTTGCCCCAATGTGCATCCGTCTATCAATTAAACCATCGAGTCAGTTGCAATTTCGTTTTTTCAGGGGGCGGAAGATGGCAGAGTGGGTTACGTGCTGGAGCGTCAGGCTGACGGGGCGGGTTCAAGCCCCGTTAGTACCCCCAGTGGCTTTCACACAGGCAGTAATGCCTCCTAACTTCCTAAGCCACTTTAAATCATGCTAAGTTCATGCTAAGTTTTCTTAATTTTTCTATGCGTTCATGTACGTCAATCATCCCCATTATAGAGTGATCATAGCACGTATATACTCGGATGGAACTGATTATACCGAGATCTGAGGCTGATGGTCGTGACTGAACCCGAACCTCGTCCTCCTCCTCCTCCGCCGCCGCCGCCGCTGGACGTAGCTCGGGCGCCGGTCTGCGCCGCTCGATCGTCGGTCGGGGTGGGTCGCCTTCCGCGGTCCATCGACGAAGCTCTGTTTTCGGTCGACCATCGACTGCGACGCGGTTTGCTGTCCTCCCTCGCGATGATGCGCCTCTCGACTGATGCTGTACAGGGAATCCATCACCAGGAGGCGGGCGCCGAGGGCCGCGGGGCTCGGGGCGCTGGGCAGTCGGTCGATGATCGCTGCTGCTGCTGCTGGTGCTGTGGCGTGGAATGAAAGACTCGTTTATAACAACAAAACGCTCTTCTCAGCAGCCGTGTTAACAGAACTGAGTGTAACGGGAGCCGAAGTCAATCGGAGAGAGAGAGAGAGGGAGAGAGAGAGAGTGAGATTCCGGGTTCCCGTCTTTCATAAAAACAGGCGCCCAGTGTGTAATATATTCGAAAGTTCGTATAGTTCGAAAGGCATCAATCATTCCAACGCATCCGTTAACAATCGTCTTCCTTTCCTCCTCGTCAGAGAGACAGAGAGAGAGAGAGAGAGAGAGAGAGAGAGAGAGAGTCAAGTCAGTCGGACGGATGGACGGTCAAAGACGCAAACTCCGAAAGATCATAATCTCACTGCCGAAACACATTCGCTCTTCCCGAGTCTTGTAGTAATTCAGGTAAGCCGCTTACCGTCGCTGCCAGCATCTCTGCCCTGTCCGTTCTAGAAGGACCCGTCAAACCGCAGTGGGTTGAGAGAGAGAGAGAGAGAGAGAGAGAGAGAGAGAGAGAGAGAGAGAGAGAGAGAGAGAGCTCGGTCAATGTGGTCTACAGTCTCAACAGATTCGTATGATTTTTAAAAATTAAAAAACCCTTTATTTTGCAATTAGAGAATATCGTGTTATGAAACCATCAGCATGCTTTCTAAGACGTTGTCCCGCTTTTGCGGTTTAATAAACCAGGCGCGCCAAATGTCAACGGGCGAAAGTTGCTTAGACGATTTTTTTTAAAATTAAACACGAAAGACGAGAGTCCTTAGTCCGGAACCCGGTGCAGTTTTCCTGTTGCCCGTCGAAGAGCGAGCAATTGAGCAGCGGCGGCGGCTTCTTCAATGCAGCTTCTATTTTAGCATCCAGCACTTTTCCTTATCTCGACCTTTCGCCCGGCACCAACAGACCGACTCCTTAACCAGTTCCTCAGTCGAAGCTATCCCCCGACCGAGGCATCATCCGCGCGCGCGCGAGCGCAACGTCTCCCTATCTCCAGCATCGGCAAACATCGGTGGCGTCTGAGGCAGGAAACGTGGAATCGATGTGCGATGGGGCGGGGGTCGGGGCGGGGCCCGGGGGCGGGGGCGGGAGGGACGTGGAAATGCCTGGTCGTTCGTGTCTTAGAAAACTAACCTGCTTCCCATGAGCAACGCCCATCGGGTTATAGAGGAGCCTTCGTCATAAGACATTCATCTGACTTATATCAACAGAACGAATCCGCGTTTCGAAGACTCGAGAATCGCTTGGTCGATGGAAACCATATGCCAGGACTGCTCCAAGCAGGGCTATTTCTGGGTTTGCGAATTTAGGGGGGCGTCGGTAAAATTTAGGGGTGTTCGGGGGCTATTTGTTAGCCGTTGTTAGATTAGTTAGGAAATTTGGAGGGGGTCTACCTCAAATTTGGGGGGGGGGCGGTGTTGGGGAAGTGTGTTATGGGGTGCAAAAATACCTCTGGCTCCAAGACTATAACATTACCACTATACTATCATATAATTTCGTTGACTTATTAAGAAACGATGCAGAACTTGACACTAAAATATTAGGCCTATGTCGACAGTAATTTTGTTTGACTAGTTTTAATTAGGCCTCATCTGATTGTAACTTAATTCAAATAAGTTATCTTGCCGTGCTGATGTTCGATTTTAATATGCTCAGGGCTTTTTTTCTAGGAAAAAAGGTTTGGGAACTCATCCTTTTTTATTCTTCAACAAAAACGGGTGTGGGAACGCAGTACCTGTACGTTCCCAAACGCATTATTACGTGCCCATAATTATATATACAATCTGGCAGAAAAGGTGTGTGAAGTTGAGAAAGCCGTTACCATGCGTTCCCACTGAAAAAAAGCCCTGGCCCTACGACACCACAAATTTTCGCTCAAATTTCGAAAAAACACCCTGGTCCATGAAAAATTTTCGGGCGACCCAAAAATTCATGTCAATATTTCACCCAAATTTCTCTTTAGAACCCTCAAACGCTTTGCAGTGATGTCAGTCGACTAGAAAAATCCGTCACTTTCCACCCTATTAATGTGTCTATATCGCAAAATATAATAATGGAAGCTATACATTGTATAGACTTTCAATCCTTTTACCTTTAAAACAATCAGACACCTGGTAGATATCCAAAATGCGGGTCCAGATTCTTTGTAGGCATCGACTGGGCTTCAATCGGTGCAAATATGAAAGCCCTACGACACCACAAATTTTCGCTAAAATTTCGGAAAAACACCCATGAAAAATTTTCAGGCGACCCAAAATTTCATGTCGATATTTCACCCAAGTTTCTCTTTAGAACCCTCAAACGCCTTGCAGTGATGTCAGTGGACTAGTAAAATCCGTCACTTTCCACCCTATTAATGTGTCTATATCGCAAAATATAATAATGGAAGCTATACATTGTATAGACTTTCAATCCTTTTACCTTTAAAACAATCAGACACCTGGTAGATATCCAAAATGCAGGTCCAGATTCTTTTTAGGCATCGACTGGGCTTCAATCGGTGCAAATATGAAAGCCCTGCCGTAGGGCTTTTTTCTAGGAAAAAAGGTTTGGGAACTCATCCTTTTTTACTCTTCAACAAAAACGGGTGTGGGAACGCCATACCTGTACGTTCCCAAACGCATTATTACGTATCCATAATTATATATACAGTCTGGCAGAAAAGGTGTGGGAACGCCGTTCCCATGCGTTCCCACTGAAAAAAAGCCCTGTTAAATCAGACATTATATGCTTAGCTTTCAACCTCCAGATCGTTATATCTCAATCAGTGGCGTCTCCAGGATCCCGGAATATAGGAGGGGAGGTGCATCGACATTTTCCGATAAAAAATCCTAGTCAACAGAATAAAAGTCGTCTTATCAAGCAATTTCAGCTTCTTGTATTCTAATTTCTCCTTAGTCTCATGTAGCAGCTACTCCACGACCCCCCTTCCCCCGACACCCCCCGCTCAACTACTCGACGCGATATCCCACGCGAATCTTACGACCGGTCTCAGTCCGAATAGGGGGGGGTGGGCAGACTCCAACGTTATGTCTCCAACGTTCAGAGGCGTAGCCAGGAGTTTGATTTGTAAAAATGGATTGAATCAGCGATTCTCGCGTCCGTTTGGTGCACAAGCCATAAAAGGTCATCAACATCACAGGATGGAATGACAAGCAAAGGAAGGTCATCAAAGAAACGGTCATCATCATTTTTCACGCCCGTCCAGGCTGTCCTGTACATTTTCCTACATTTTTAAAAAACTTTAAAACTTTCTGAGTAGAAATTTAAACTGAAGGGCATCATGGGCGGATGGGGGGGTTGGGCGCATGGGCGCAGTGCGACAGGTTCGCCTAGGACGGCAAATACCCTGGCGCCGCCACTGTTCCTGTATGCCTATAGGCCTACGTCTAAAGACTAAACTAGGTCTAAGCTTATAATAAGCATGCCCGTCTTTTGCCAATGTGAGACCTTTGGCGGTCTGCGGGGCCCTGGCAGTGGCGGTTCTAGGATTTGGCAAGTGGGGGACCGTTGGGGTGGCAACTTCTAATCATGGGAGGGGGAAGGGAACCATTTATTGTTTAATGTATGTAGCATTAAGTATAGGGTCGCAACTGGGGTCCAGGCACTCAATAGGGGGCATGAGCCCCCCCTGGAGCCTCTCTGGTGGAGCCGCCACTGGGCCCTGGATGGGTTGGATCCAGGACCGTTTTAAGGCATAGGCAAGGTAGGCACGTGCCTAGGGCCCCGCGATATATGAGGGGTTCCTGCGAGTGTGAAAAAGTTTTTTTGATAACAGTTTTTTCTTCTGATGCTCGAAAAAGTTGATGCGCAGATAAAAGATCATCACGGTTTTTGGTGTTTGATTTCTCGATTAATTTATTCTCCAGAAGTTGATAAGCAAAAAGGTCAAAACAAAAAGGCTGGAGCGCAGGCAGTGTTTATTCTAGGTCTTCTCTGGGAGGAATTCCCCCCAAGTTTTAAAATTCCCCCCAAAATGTTTGATATGTTGGCTGAGGGAATGGAAATCCCCCAAGTGTGGAGACTCAGACCTTGTCACCCCAAACATTTCAAAATCCCCCCAATGTCAAGTTGGCAAGGGGGGTTGTTTTGGTCATGACCAACTCCCAAAAAATCTTGACAAGCAAAAAAAGGTCATCTATAACCGCCAAGGGCAGGTGTTCACCCCAAAAATTGCCTTTAAAAAATAAAAAATGCATGGGAACACATAAACAAATTTTGTCCGCACCGTCCAGGGAGAGGTTTGAACCCCCAACCCCCCAGGCTACGCCACTGTATGCAACAGACTAACTCCAAGACAGAAGTTCTTTTTTTGCAACTAAAATAATTACAAGTTGAGTTTTGAAGGATCAAATCTCAAACACTATATCTCAAAAATCTCAGTCATTTGAGAGAAAAGATTTCAAATCCAAATAAATTCTGCAGCTGTACTCGAATCTCTTTCTACAAATATAGCAGTTGTAACTGTTCTATTCTAATCACATTTGAAACGAGTTTGCCACAACTGTAAAATATACATCACTTTTTTTAAGTGGCTAATAACGACTTTGCAGGTGTTTTAAAAAGTATCATTACATTTCACAGTAAGATATAACATCATTATAAATCACTTCTTAAAACTACAGTAAATGATTACTCTAAGCAACTACTGTAGAATGAGCAACTAATTCATACGATTACAAAACCAATGTAACACCACCGAGACTGACCGCCAGTAAAAGTTTTATGCCCTCAAAATATATTAACTGCGGGCAAAAACTAAAAGCTAAAACAAAACTAATTTTGAAGGAAATCAAAAGACTAGGCAAATTTCAAAACTAAAATAAATATTGGGTAAGCAATAAAGATGGTTCCAGCAGTCCTGGAACATAATTGACATGAAAGCACCCACAACTGCCCATCAACTTTTCATTAGCGCTGTAATCGTTGTCGCAATATCACGATATTATCGTGGAGCCAATCATATCACGATATCGTGACACATTTTCGCTGTCACGATATTGTAAAAGCGCTATAAAAGTTTTGGGTTCATTCGTTTGAACATTCTATAGTGCGGCGCTATAAAAGTGCTTATAGTAATGCGCTATATAAACAGTTATTATTATTACAGTACTGGAAAGAAGAACATGGCGCCATTTTCCTTTTCTCCCTACAACCAAAGATCATATACAGTATACACAGTATTGCACACGATCTTTGCCTATTGTTGAAATAACCACGATATTGCGACAGAAAAATTTCCTACGATTACCGCCCTACTTCTCATCTGTTAGACATTCCTATTTTCTAAACATTGTCACTTGTAAATTTGTTACCAGCATTCCAAAACAAAAATTAAATCACAAAATAACACGATTTAGCAAAAATTTGTGTGTGTGTATGTGTGTATGTGTGTACATCCATGCTGTAAGGACTTTGACTTTATTTATTTCAACTCAGAAATACATTTAATTGCCTGGTACATAAAATTGGTACATAATGCAACATAAACGTTCATACTATCGTTTGCATGTCTTCAACTGATGTAATTTAAAGGAAAGACTCAAATGCCTTGCACTAAAAGCCATAAGAAATATATATGTATATATATATATATATATATATATATATATATATATATATATATATATATATATATATAGCATCAGAAGCAAAATGGTAGAACAATTGTTAGACAAGGATAAAGTGTAAATTAGAAAACCGAATATTCTGAAGCTCATGCACACAACTCTGTCTGATCTGCAGTAAAAACCAGCATAACAAATACTTTTACACAATACAGTTCAGGAGACAAATAAAACTGCTTTTTTGCTACTCAAAGAAAATCAATTCTCAAAAAAATTTCAAGTAATAATACTATATGTCAGATTGTAATAAAATAATACTTCTACCACTGCTGAGTAAAATTCCACCACAATGCAATTTTTTTTAAAAGCCAGAAGCATCAATAACAAAGTATTATTGACTTTTAACAACTTCCTAGAATAACAAGGACACATTTTAATTCAGGTATTTAACAGCCACTAAGAAAAAGACACCAATCGAGAAGCCCAGCATATTTCAGTGAAAAACAGGTAAGAAATAAACAATCTTCTAAGTTCTTAAGTTAAGTTTCTAGCAGTTGCATCACTGAAACTAATCAACTTTGACAGTGCAAACTCTTGACTGGAAAGATATGTAAGATACTTTCATACCAGCCCAAAATATCAATTCATAATATACCTTAGCTTAGCAAATGATGCATGGTCTGCATTTTTTGCAGCTCGGATAAAAATCCTACAACTGGAAAACTTTTTCCGCAATGACTGAACTCAATAGTTTCCACATTCTTTTCAGAATCTGTTTCCACGACAAAAAGATTAACAGAATAATAATAATAATAGAAGGACAAACAATTGTATAAAGGATCTGAATTGGGTCTAGACTATTTCAAATACAGTAGTAATCATTGCTATCATTGTCCACTGATTGGAATCTATTCTTTACCTACATATAAGAAAATAGCTTTCAATGAATTCATGATATATGTTTATTAAAACAAAATTTAACATGGATAAAATCAAGATTGGGTTAGTTCCTCCACCCCATGAGCTGCATAACAGTGTGCCATGCTAATTAAGTACATACGAAAACAGTAACTACAAAATTCATCACATGCACACACAAGAACATCCATCAGGTCACCTGTCGTTAACATCAATAAGAATAACTACGTCAACAGGCATGAACACCTCAAATCATCACTTTCAATTCCAAATATGAAGAATGAGCAATTTCATTATTTAACTGAATCTATTATGAATACTGCATGGATGACATAGAGTGACTATTACTCTATTATTTTGTCCAAATTGGTCATCTTGTATGAGACAACATGGAAAGTAAAGAATCTAATCTGTGAAAGGTGAATTACTGTTATTATAGTCACAACTAACAACCTAGTCATTCTAAATCAGTCACCATTATTACAAAGTTCAAGTGGCTGTTTAAAAGCATAGAGAGTTTCAAATAAAACAAACAAAATCATCTTCTAAATACTACGGTAAATAGAGTCCACCACGGCTGAATGCTCTTAAAAAAAAACACAAAAACAGTCCAAGCTCTGGTCACGTATTAACTTCAACATTCCTCTCAGCTGTAGATGTCATGCTTCAGTACAAGCTTCAAAAACAATTGCTGCTTTGCATTTAAGTAAATTCATTTTCAACCTAAGAAACAAGATATGAAACCTACGAATCAAAACACTGAGACATATTGATATAATATTTCAATAACAGGATATGCCAATATCATTTGCACCACAATGACAAACAGGAACTCATTAGAGTCCGATAAAAAAGCAATCAAAATACACAATCATAATAATTAAAACACAATACTCATCTCCTCTGAATATGCAGATAATATCTAGATAGTTAACTTTAGCTACAAAATCAACAGAAGGAATAAAATCTCTTATACAGGATAAAAACTTACAGTGTCAGGTCAGAAACAAGTAGGGCCGCAAACAGAGCTGCATGGATTAGAAATTTCTTACTATTTAACCATACAAAAATAATGATACACCGACGATGAACAATAGATATAATTAAATTTTAAAAGCTAAAAAATTTTGCCCAAAAATATGACCTGCATTTAATTTAAGTGAACAGAGGCAAAAACATTGTTAGATGACAAATTGCCCTGAATTTGTTGAGGTCAGCCTAGTGGCCTCTTTCTCTAGCTCTTTATTTAAATGTCATAAGCCAGCCATTTAACTGAAAACTACACAGTTTGTTATTTTATAAAACATGATTAATGAATATGGAAACCTGTTTGGGTCCCAGAATAAATTCAAGCAGGTGAATATCAAAATAGTTCCAGTATCATAGCAATAACACAATAAAATGAATCAAATGTCTATCATTCAAAAGTCGGTTTATAAATTCCCTTAAGGGCAAAACCACATATTACAAACAGTATTTTTAGCTATTCGTTTCAAGGATTTTCTATTCACAAACTGCATTATATCAGTCAGGATTAAAGACATAAACAAATGATAAATACCCAACTGACAAACAGCCACTGTTCAACTTGGACCCATTAACAAACACAAAAGGTTTGTTTCCATAGAATGTGCAAAATAAAGTAGATTAATTAAACAACAGTCACTAAAATAAAAATTAAGGAAAATATTTATAAAAGCAGCAAATTGTATACATCATCTTAAAAATAGCACCAGAAAGTCTGCAATTAATGTTGCATTAATTAATTAATTAATTAATTAATGCAGCATATGCTCTGTTTATGTGCAAGTTCAGTTTTATCATTAACATCTTAAAAAATCTTGCTTTCACCTCCAGATAGATTTACAATTGCTTCTTTCTTTGCATTTATTGCTAAGATAATAATGTTGATAACTTATACGCATGCATCAGCTGGTAATTTCTAGAAAGCTCTAAAAAATCCTGTGGCTCGTCAACCACTGAATTAACATGAAGGCAATTCATACTTGCCAAAACTCAGCTGTTCAACATACGTTAAATACACAATTATTCAGAAAATAAATTCACCTCATTACATAATTCAGTCTTATAATTCACAATAATTCACAATTACACCGATGAACTAAAATTAATCATAGCTAGTCGCTATTCAAACTGTCAGCTGCAAAAACAAATCATCACAGAAAATCCAATAAATTAAACAAAAAATTAAATCTTTATCTCACAAATAGAAATGTACAATTACGCAAAAAAACAACGCTAAAAAGTAATCTACGTAGAAATTTACTGTATTAAGCAGGCCTGTGAAGCAGTTTCACCACCACATTGTGCAGCCTTGGCAAAGCATATCGCCTGCATCCAGTTAGATTGCGTGATAGTGTCAGTGGCATACACGTAATAAGTTCTTTTGCCCTCTTTGATTCGAATACGGAATGCATTCTCTTTGTTATCTATGTTGCTCTCAGCAATTTCAGCAGCCTCCAGTGGAATTTTCTTCCGTGCATCCTGCAAATATTTTCACATACAACAAGATCAGTAATACAGATGCAATGCGGTGAGGACAAAATCAATCTGTTAGTACTTGGTATTTTGGTCAATGAATCAATGCAAAAGCGCATATGCATAAGCACTCTTGACCCTAGCCTCATATGACAATAGCACTATGCAAGTTACATGGAGGGCGCCACAAGCCAAATATTGGATGGGCCAACATGGCCTGTTTGAAATTGGACAATGCAAGGACTAGTGCCACAGTAGGCTATAGATATGCAAAAATTCAGAAGACTGATGAAACAAATTAAACCCACATATTCTAGTGTCCCCATCTTTGCTGTGTCAAATGGTACTAGAATTGTCAATATATTCTGTCTCAATATTTTTCTAGAGCTTTCAAAATGCCACGAAAAATAATTAGCCATTTGAAATGACTCTATACAGAGTCTTTCAGAAATCTGTCAAACGTCTAAAAAATCAATCGAGAGATAAGATGGCGCTTAAGAGAGCTGGTTTCTTCTATTACAGGTTTTATAGACTACAAAAATATTATAAAATTGATACCCTGTTTGAAATTGGACAATGCTACAGTAGGCTATAGATATGCAAACATTCAGAAGAGTGATGAAACAAATTAAAACCACATATTCTTGTGTCCCCATATTTGCTGTGCCAAATCGTACTAGAATTGTCAATATATTCTGTCTCAATTTTTTTCTAGAGCTTTCGAAATGCCACGAAAAATAATGAGCCATTTGAAATGACTCTATACAAAGTCTTTCAGAAATCTATTCTTTGTCAGGTTTTACAGACCACAAAAATATTATAAAATTGATACCCTGTTTGAAATTGGACAATGCTACAGTAGACTATAGATATGCAAACATTCAGAAGAGTGATGAAACGAATTAAAAGTTCAAGTTAGCCCATAACTAACTAACTAGCTAAAAAACGTTACAGGAATTGCATAGGAGATACTGCAGGAAAACCTTTGGCAGATGGTGACAGGTTACAACGATTAATATAAATGCAAAGAGTTACGCTAGATTCTTGACGAATGGAAAGAATGTGGAGTTGATATAGTTTATACACTTTTGTGTATAAAAATTTGTAAGTGGCTGGTAAGACAAAGACTATGCTGATAGATCAATGCTTGCTTTAAAAAAGACTTAGCAGATACACAGCATAAAAAGGTGAGAATGGTTGGCTTAATAAACAACTCTTTAATGTAATGCATTAATAGCAATACAGCACCAATGTAATACAAAAATCGCCCCACGCAAACTCATATTCACGCAATTCATGGTGTCATTCTCAATTAGCTTTTTCACAATAAATAAATGGTTTCCAAAACTTGCTTAACTTCAGGCCCATAGAAAGTGGGGGTGCAAGTGCACCTCCTGGAAAAAATTAGGGGTGCACTACACCCCCTAGAAGATGAGGCTGTATTTTTTGCTTATGAAGATTTTTGAAGACATATCTTTATCATGCCACAGTAGGAATAGATGAAAGCGTATAGATTGATTACTTAATCTCGCTTAGATTTTTGAAAAATAGTTCATGCGGAGTCCACCCAGACCCCTCCGTTGGTGCTTGACGGGTTAAGTACTATGCCCTGCACTCATTGAAATGTAACATGGTGTACTTAACAGTTCGCTGGAGATAGAAGTTATGCAAACTGTGGCTCCACCATACCCACCAGCCAAACCAGTCACCGTTACTGTTACAAAGTAACATTTCAACTATTCTATATATAGTAACAAATTAACAATGATGAGGTATGAAGACTCGAAGGGCTTAGCTGCAATACAGTGATCCCTGTAAACCTCTCAGCTGAAAGCCTTCTACCACTCTGATTCTTCATCAAACTGCAGCCTGATTGATGCTGGGGCATGCATTAAAACCCCAGTCAGGGATCGGGGCTCCGGTGGGTCCCTGGATCCGGTGGACCGGTGATGTTCAGTGACACTGGGCGCCGCAACTGGACCTAAAAGAAACTCTACATGTCAACCGAGCGCCGGTGTTACTGGTGATCGTTCTACCTGTTCGGTGTGACCGTAGTATAGGTCGGTGTTCTTGAGACAGAACCAAGTCCTCTTCCACTTGTGCGACAGTCGGGTCCTCTTCATCAGCCAGCCGCTCGTCTCCGACGATTCTTCGGACTCCGTCGGGAAACGACTCTCCGAATTATTCGTTGAAACGCTCGACGAATTACAACGGCCATTCACCGTTTCATTCGCCATCTAAAGAGTGCTATTAAACACAATGCTTTCTGTCTTCAATTATTTATTATTATCAATATTTATTATTATTATTGTTATGGGATTCGATCATAGAATGTTGATTAAACATAGATTTATGGTATAGCCAAGCGATCATATCTTATAGCCATAGTATTATAAAGACTGTGCTTATAGCATTGCGTGTTCAAATCAATTTTATATGGGATTGTTCCAGATTGAGGTGGCTGATGTTGATTCTATCGATTGTTAGATATTATTTAGTAAAAGTTGCAATGTAAATTTGATAATTTTTTAAATTATATTTTAGTAGGTATTGTAGTAATGATCCGGTTCTACTAATGGCACCACAGAAGTTATCTGAATCTTTTACTTGCAATTAGAAAGACTACCCTTTCGCTCGATTAAAATTAAAGCCGGGAACGGCGGGAAGTCTTGAAGACGGGTAACTTTGCACTGGCTCTCTCGCAATTGCAATGAATTTGGTGGTCAAACTCAAAGCCGATTGACCAAAACAACCTAGTGATTGACACATACATGTAGAGCAGGTATAATTCGACACATGTAAGTTATGTAACTAACAGCAGCGATTGTCTAATTAACGTCTGTACGTCGCTAGATCACCTGGCGGCCGGCACAAAGCCCAGGTATTGTGGTAATTACAGTGTACGATGGACTTCCTGATGCTAGACTTCCTGATGCCTGAATTCGCTCACTCTTGACACTGCGCAGTTAGGCGCAGACGTCATGCATTCTGCATCTAGCGCCGACGATGCGCGATGTAATGCGTGACTTCCGGTCCACTGCATTGACGTAATGTACGTTTGGGCGTAGATCGAGATTTTCGCTGCGAAATTCGCTCTTCAGTCGGATTAAGTCGATAGCGAAGATAAAACAGCGTGTCGTTCGTCCTACCGATCGATTGCCCGTCGACGCCACCGAGCCGTCCTCGTCTGGAGTCTCCGTCGAAAGCCGAGAGCCGCCGTGAAGGTTAATACCAGCGGAGCCCTTTCGATCTAAGCACTTGTGACAGTATAGTTTATTTTGACACTCTTGTCAAGCAAAGGGTTGATGGAAGTTATTTTGATCAACTGTGGAAACCGTGCTATGGGTTCTAAATGTTGTCGTATCTAACAGGGCACACTGGGATTTTGGTTGAAATGGCAACGAAGAGGCCAAATTCTCTATTTTGTAGTGTAGCAATGTGACAGGACATTTCATGGATGTTCGTATTACACCAGTTTTATTTTAGAAATTACAGGAAGCCTTTTTAGGTAAATATTTCCTCTAGCATCCCAGGGTCACTGACAAGATTTGAGCAAGAACTAGACTGGCCAAACCGTGATAATCAGGAAGTTGCCAAAATGTTTTTGAGCTTTGCAGGAAGGTTTCATATCCTTTTGATTTTGAATTATGGAATATTTCAAATTCTTGACTGTCTGATATGTTGTAACTTTATTAAATTATTATCACGGAATGAGGTAACTTTATTAAATTATTATCACGGAATGAGGTAAGTGGGGTGGTTTTCTGTTGCCTTTATCACAGACAATTAGGGTTGAGCAACTTGTTCAAGGTCATTATACTGTGACTAAGGTCAGATTCCAAGCAGTGACCCTTATTTTGGTAGGGTTTTTGCATAGCATAAACCCTACGACTACTCCACCACGCCCCAGTAACTCGTTAAGAGGTAGAACTGTTGTTTCCAGGAAAATGAGTGACTTTATTTATTAACGGTGTTTTAATTGTTTTAATTAATTAATTAATTAATTATAATTAATTGTCTGTTTTATTGTTAGTCGCCAAATGATTAGTGTTAAGAACAGGCCAGTCAATGGCCAGATATTTTTAAAGTAATGCAAGGCAGTGTCAAAGGAAATGAGAAATTATATCTGTGGTGTACATCATCAGAGAAAAGTTCATTATTAAGGGGAAACTGTCTTGAGTTTTGAAAATGGGCAGACTACAGCTGTGCAAGTCAATTCAGTTTAGTACTATCATGTGATTATTATTATTATTATTATTATTATTATAATAATAATATTATTATTATTATTATTATTTTACATGGTTGTTAATGCATATTAAGTCGTTCACTAAGTGAAGAATCATAAGTGCGGGGTGAGTCACATGACCTAAACAGTGTAGGCCAAACTGCAGAATACAGTTTTCAGTCGGCATTTAAAAACAATTAATTGTTAATTAATCTTAATTATGTATGATTTGGTGTGATTGGCTATCCTAAATTTAAACCTGGAAAGTCTATGTATTTTAATATATCTGGTGTGGCATGTGGAATCTCATCTCGATGCATAGATTCAGTTGTGCAATTCAATTTCTGGAATAACGTTTTAGATCAAGATGAATCGTTTTTTTGGAGGAAAGCAGAAAACGGCTCCAGAGCTTGTGAAGAGCTTAAGAGATTCTCTTCTTGTTTTGGCAAGAAACGAAAAAGAAGACAAGAAAGCACAAAAGGTGAATGGTCTTTTTATTTGTCTCACATTATTCCTCGATAATTATAATATGGTTTCAATTAGTTTGCACCATATCGGTAATTTTCAAGTTTGAATTAAATACAGCGTTGGTGGCATATTGCTTGGGAACTTTCAAGACAAGTTAAGACTGAGTTTCAGGAATATACTAGAAGGTTGTTTTTGGTGATTTATCTTGATGAGTGCAAAATCACTCAATTATGTAACGTATTCAAGCAGTTGAAATTTATTTGTTCATTGTCAGAGGTACTTGCAAATGATTTGCAGATCTAGCATATTGAATACACCTTATTGTTATGTATTTTGTATTCTTAATTAGCCTATAAAGTTTCATGATTGAATTCAAGATGAGATACTAACATTCTTGTCTGAGTCATAATGCATCTAATTTGAGGCAAGATTGATTGTGCTTTTTTGACCTAAAAAAATGATTTTCCACTTTTTTTCTGAAGTTAGGGTATAAGTGCTAATTAATCATATTCACGATTGTATTCTGAAAATTTGAGCTCACTGTCTGATGACGTTTCTATCTGCAAGTTATGGGAATATAATGACCACAACCAACATTTTCTTAACTTGTTCTGCACAGGTTATTGCTATTATTATTATTTTATTTCATTTATTTATTTTATTTATTTATTTTATTTATTTATTTTATTTATTTATTATTATAGTGTTTTGGGCTTGGCAAAGGGTTAAGGGCATGACTTGAATGAAATGCAGAATGAATGAGTCTTGAGGTTTCACTTGAATAAAATAAGTGTTTGTTTTCATAATGTTGTCAGGATGTGTGTGATGTGTGTGTGTGTGTTACAACTCTGTGATTTATATTACTATGGCACTGGTAAATTGCCAGTTTCCTCTGAATAATACAATCATTGATCAATCAGAAAATTGTTAATTGTTAATTTTGCAGAAAATTTGTAATTGGCTGGTCCTGGGTTTGGTTTTTTGTCGGTCATTGTGCTGTCCGAATGCTTATGGTCTGCAATAGTTGGAATGGCACTGTAGTTACACTGGAGGCATGGTTGTTGATTAGAAAGAAGGTGTACTGTAAAAAGCAGTCAAGTCCCTTGATGCAATAAACATGTTAAGTATTTGAGTGCTATATAATACAGGGTGTGTGTTTGGGTTTGAAAGTTGTTTTGACAGAAGGAAGTGCCGTTATGGCTGTTTACTTTGTCTGCTACTCGGGTTGTTGGGCGGAATTGAGTGAATAGTGCACAAGACTTTCTTTGTTTCCATCATAGAACTCAACCAATCAGTGATTTATCAAGTGTGTGCATGTGTGTGACAATACGAGATTGTCACAATCTTGTTAAATTAATTGAATGGAGTTATAAGAGTTGGTGTTTCTAGTTAGTAAAAGGTTAGGCATGTTCCTCATTGTCTGGCATGCCTTTTATTGCTTATTCACAGGCTCTTCCAGCATTGGAATTGCATGACAATAATGTGTGCCATTTAGCCTTCAGGACAAATTGAGTGGGGTAGTTAGAAGTGATTCATTGATGGATGTAGGCTGCTCATTCTAACCAGAGGGTCCAGTCACTCTGAATGCTTGACCCTGAATAGAGCAGTACATGACCTAGGAATATAGGCAGCCTTGAAATCAGTGAGGCAGTGAGCCTCAGTGAGGCAGGTCAGGCAATGGTGGTTTGATTAGCTCAGTTATGTAAGAAGGTGCCCTGACCTTGAAGTACTACAGAAGCAAAAATTATTTGTTTGAATTTAATTCCATCAGAAATGGAGGCTGTGTGTTTTGTGCATTATTCTTCTTCTTCGGGTGTCTTGCTTTGCTGGGTCGACAACTATGGACTTCCACGTTTCTCGATCTCTGGTGATCCTGAAAGCTTGATGTTGTTGTCTACTTCCATTTCTTATCTTAGTTTGTCTATGAATTTTTATCTCTGTTTACCTCTTGATCTTTTCCCTTGCACCACGCCTGTCACCGCTAAGTTCTTCAGTCCACCTTTCTCATGATATGCCCAAAGACTTCCATCTGTCTTTTCTTTATGATTGCCATTAATCTTAGCTCTGTTTCCATCATCTGCAAGAATTCTATATTGGGTCTTTTGTGTGGGCATTAGATATGGCAATTTGCCAATATTAGAACTCCTGTTTGCAGCGTTAAAATGAAGAATAACTGGTGATATTTATTTTAAAACACATTGTTGTGTATTATGGTCACAAATTGTTTGTCAACTTAATGATTAGGTTTTCATTAGCATTGTGGTTAACTTAGTGTTGTTTGTTGTTGTTGAAGTCAATCGAAGAAGTGTCCAGCCATCTGACTGCCATTAAGACAATGCTTTATGGAACTGGAGACCAAGAACCACAGGCAGAAGTCACAACTCTGCTGGCACAGGATATCTACA
Source organism: Metaphire vulgaris (assembly GCA_018105865.1). NCBI lineage: Eukaryota > Metazoa > Annelida > Clitellata > Crassiclitellata > Megascolecidae > Metaphire > Metaphire vulgaris. The sequence goes on from CM030844.1 coordinate 1,981,897, forward strand.
CTAACAACCTGTTGCATCTTATGATTGAGAACCTGGCCAAGATTGACTTTGAGGTAAATGACGAATTGAATTAATATTATTAACCCCTTAACTGGGGATCCGGATATATCCGTCCATTTTACATTGAGTTACAGTTAAATACACGGTTAAGGGTTAATGGAGAGTCGTTTAAGGATACAGACCTTGAACAAGTTTCTGCAGTTATTCTTTTATTTACTTTAATGTTAATGCAGATTTTCTGAGTTAACTCTCAGAATTCGATGCTTTTCTTGCTTAATTTAACGACTATGCTTTAAAATGCTATGTAGAAGCATTGGCCCACACCAGTTTTGTTGTTGATAGTGATTTGAAGAACTTTTTACAAATATTCAAATGATTTGGTTGAACGCGTTGAAACAGCAGTGCTGATCTGTTAACAGGGCCACAAAGATGTGGCGCAGATTTTTAATAATCTGCTTCGCCGCCAGCTGGGGACTCGATCACCAACCGTCGATCATATCTGTAACCACCACGAAATCATTACAACGCTGTTGGCTGGGTGTGATATCAACGATTCTTGCAAGATTAATTATTAAATGTTGAAGCTTTGACAGTCAGCATGTGGTTCTGATTATTAGTTAGGTAGCGGCTGAATTTGTTAGAAAAATTAATTTTACAGTATATTTATAATTCACGTTTTACGGTCCATTTTATCCTCTTGTGCAAAGTTTTTGGATACTGTTATTGCCTTAGATGCTTTATTTGAAGTAGAGAGTCTTGTAATTACTTATAAATGCATTACATAGACATTTTGTCGACTGTATTGCAGATATGATGTTCAGGAAATTGCACTGAACTGTGGAATCATGCTTGAGAATGCTTTCATGCATGAAGAACTAGCGCCACGCATGGTGCTTCATTCAGAAGGATTCTACAAGTTCTTCGATTACGTTGAATTGTCTACATTCGACATTGCTTGGATGCCTTTCTGACGTTTAAGGTATACTATTATTATTATTATTATTATTATTATTATTATTATTATTATTATTATTATTATTAAAGTTAAGATTACTGTGGTAACTAATCCATAAGGACTATGTGAACACATTACAGTGTCAAAACAGAATCATAACTAGTTTGAAATAGCCAGGTCTTTAAGCGCTTCTTGAACGTATCTAGTGATGGTGAGAGTTGAATAGCCAGTGGTAGACCATTCCAGACCCGTGCTGCAGCCACGGGAAATGCGCGATCACCCACGGTGGAAAGACGCGTTGGATAATACTAAATACAGACCAGTGTATCGATTCCTAATCATTGATCAATGTTAACAGCTTCATTGTGCTTTGGATGAGATTTGATTAAACTGACAGCTGTCTGTCAGTTTAGTGGAAATTAAAAATGTTGTATTGTTCGCTTGTCAGGACCTCCTGACTAAGCATAAAATTCTTTCGGCTGACTTCCTCGAAGCTAACTATGACAAGGTCTTCGGCCACTATCAGCGACTGCTCAACTCTGAGAATTACGTGACCAGACGTCAGGCACTTAAGGTACTGGGGGGGATTTTGAAATTGTTAGCTGCATTGCATCGGATTATGTACTACGCAAATGTAAATTGTCCTCTGATGCTGCTTATGGTGCATTGAATTCTGCATAGTGAACAATTTTAACTGATGACTTTTTGCTTAATTTTTTTATTAATGATTGGCTCATTAACCCCTTTACCGGTAACCCCGAATATATTCGTCTATTTTAAATTGAGTTACAGTTAAATACACGGTAAAGGGGTTAAGTCAGGTTAAGAAATGTTATGTTTGGGTAATGAATTTTAACACGGTGACATTACCTTAAAACAGATTTTAACTTGACATACCTTTTTTACTTGACATACCTGGTCATTACTTCAGCTTGAAAATTTGTTTTGTACAGTAACTAAATAATGATTTTTTTGTGATGGATAATCAAATATTATTTTTAAAGTTAGTTACATAGAAAATAATTGCCATTATGCTAATTTATCTTCTGTGTTACATTTGTTCACCACCTTTTCATTTCAAAGATGTCTAGGTTAAGTTTTGAGAAATTCATTAGAAAACCAAGGTGTTGTTTCAGCTTTTAGGTGAACTGCTCCTGGACAGACATAACTTTACGACAATGACTCGCTACATCAGCAATCCAGAAAACTTGAAGCTTATGATGAACATGCTAAAGGAGAAGAGTCGTAACATTCAGTTTGAGGCTTTCCATGTTTTCAAGGTATTTAATTAATTAATTAATTGAATCAACAGAATATTTCTATAGGCATTAGAATATGCATATACGTACATATATATGTAAACACACACACACATGCATCTAATATAATAATTTACGATGTCTGTTTGTGACCACACAGTAGTCCAAAATGTTATAATGGATAGAGCTTTACAAAGTGTCCTGAATGGCTGCACGTTGTATGGCTCCACAGGGGGCACAGCCCCCAAAGCGTGGGGCCTTAGACCCTACTGGGCACACAACCCCTGTGGGAGACCAAGCCCCTTTGGGGCCGTAAGCTCAACATAGACCCCGCTGGAGGCGCATCTCCCAGTGGGAGACCAAGCCCTTTGGGACCATAGGCCCAAACCGGAGTCATAGGTTCTGTTCTGCGGTGCAGCACCCATGTGGTGGGGCCAGACAACCACCCATTGAGACTGTAGGAAAATTTTAAATGATATTCAATGTACAGTTTCCGATTTAAAAAATTTGTACATGTAATAAGAATCTATGCAATAAATCGCGGTAGGAAATGGCCAATCTCCCCCATCAATTGTGACCGGTTAACAGCTAGTATATAGTGTTCATCTGGGCTGAATGTTTCCAAATTGGCGTAGTGCTGTCATTGATTGCAGTTTGTACGTCTTCATGTCTTCTGCTGTAGATTTAGATTAATTTCTATCTGTTTCTGCTGCAGTGAATATGTTTATCATCAATGGTTTTGGTTGGAGATTTAACAATGAATTGCAAACCTAATTGCTCATTACCCAATGATAGATGTTGGAAGTGACAGCTGTGAATGATCTAATGCTGCTTGCATTTTACATTTTGACGATTTTTAAAATGCACTTGAAAATGAAACATTAATTATTATTATTATTATTATTATTATTATTAACATACTGTTGGTTTTAATTAGAAATTACATTTTCCAGTTATTGTCGCATTTTCATTTTATGGTCATATTTGAATTCTGTTGCCTGAATTTCTTGGTGCACTGAACGGTTTTGGGAGAGATATGTAAATGACTTTTTTGTGGTTGTTCTTGTTGCTAGGTCTTTGTAGCAAATCCAAACAAGCCGCGTCAAATTCAAGACATCCTTTATCGCAATCGTGAAAAGCTTGACGAATTCTTGAGCAAATTTCACAATGACCGATCGGATGATGATCAGTTCAATGATGAGAAAGCATATCTTATAAAACAGATCAGGGATATGAAGCCCCCTGCATGACTCCCATTAAAATACTACATCAATCTTCCAAAAGACTTGCTTTCTACTATAGTAGGATCAGGATCACAGTATGTAATTGTTTTATTAAACATTGGCTATATATTCACATGGTTTTAACTTTTAACGTTTAAAATTTGCAAGAATTTTCCAGGCAAAGTAAAGGGCTATGAATCGTTTTAAAGGCAAGTCTGCTGAAAACTGGCTATTAATTTTTCTTGCGTGTGTTTTGCTAAGAGTTTCGTGTCCACTGAACTAAGTTTTCCGGACTAGATCATATTCTGATCTTAAATGGATATTTTGCCATTACTTGTTAATATATATTTTGACTAGACGGTAATAGCATCAGCACTGGGTCTGTTTAGCTTTTGCTGCCCTGCAGTGACCACATGGTTTTGCTTTGTGAATATGAATTTGGCTTTTGTTTCTTCTGCGATATGTTGCCAGCTTTTGTATGACCTGCATATCCTACTCATGCTTTCGTGTCTTATCTATTTTGAAAATTGTTTGGTAGATAGGGCCCTCTTCAAATTCTTTGGCATCTTTCCTTTAAGCCTTTTCAGTTACGAAGCTTCAGTGTTTGAACATATCTTTGCGTTAGGAACGTGTATGAAAATTTGGAAATTACTTTGATTTTAGATGTTCAGTTGATTTTGATATTGCAGGCATAACGTTTGCATTATATAGCAGTGAAACAACGTGTTCTTTCCAAGTCATAGGCTTGGTGGAATGTGTTTAATACTTTGGTCTTTGGTAGCTTTGTGTTATACAGTATAGCGATAATGATAAATACATCTGCAACTAAATTATGCTGTTGATCGATGTTCATTGATGATGGTTGCATTTCAGAAGCTTTGCATCATAGAACAGTAATGCCTTGATGTGTTTTGGGAGCTGTGCTAATTGTAAATAAGTGCCACTTATTGATTGTTGTGAATATTGCCATAATCAATGTTTGTTATTTGATTATAAGGAATTTTTCTGCTCGATTCTCTCTTCTAAGTTGCAAGATTGGGTTTGTTTGCCATCTTAGTTTGAGCACCAATTTGTACAGAGGTTCATTTTGCTGGCAACCTTATATTGCACTCTCCTGGCTTTAAGAAATGTTTTTATGTAGACTGATATCATATTGTGATTAAGCACTGCATTTGAAGCAGGATTTATTTGGTAAGGAATTGATCTTGCCTTAGAATGTGATTGTGCTGTATGTTTTAATGTACAGATCATTTTTTATTTTGAGATTACAAACAGAATTTCATGGTACTGAATTGCTTATCGAGTTTAAATTAAAATTTTGTGTTTCCATCCAAATGGCAAAGTAAATGTCACTGGGCAGTGGTAGGTTTAAACATAAAGGTGGTTGTTAATTGGTTTTATTCAGTCTGCAAATATAAACCATTATTGGATTTGTAAGCACAAGTAATTTCTAATAGTTGGATACAATTTCAGTAAGACATACCTCCATACTGGTCATACTTGTAGTACAAGGTTAATATGCAAAATTTTGCTGTTCTGACTTTTGGAAATAATGTATAGTGCATATCTGTCCAATTGTCAACGTCCATGATTGGCATCGGACTGGACCTGTCGGGCAGTTGTTCATTTAGTATTGTGTAACTAATTGGTGTCATGGATTGTGGGAAATGAGTTTGTATGATTGCATATCTATATTGACTTTTACTTGTCTGAATTAGAATGATTAGTCATGATCAGGTGTAAATTAGCAACTTATTTGCGGTTAGTTTGTTCAACTGATCATGTCACATTTCTCTAATTTGGCTTGATTTCATGTGTTAAACCTGAACTCAAGGTCACAGTGTTGTCCTGGTGCACAGACATGTGCCATATTTATTGTTGCTTTCCATTAAAGGCTTTATTTTACTCTTAACAGTTATATTTTGCCTACTTGAAGTACATGTTCCAATATTGTGTTTGTTTACATACAGTGAAACATGTTTAATATCAAATCCAAGCGACAGTTCCAGTTGTGTGACATTATGCATAACTGTTGCTGACTAGACTTGATATAAAAATGTGAATTAAGTGGAGTATATTAAACTTTTACAGCATTCATATTGTTTCAAGTTTACTAAAAGTTTATATAACATACACTGGACTGGGAAGTTCTTGACATTTTAATATTCATGTTCTACTTCATGACCCAACTTCTCAAAATTCAACAAAGTTACGTAACATTTAGCACACGAGACCTTTCATAGATCCTTAGTCGCAGCTTTGTGCACCTCCTGGGAAATACAGATCAGTTTGAGAACCAGTAAAATAGAATGACATGCAAAATTCTAAAAGCTGCAGTCTAAACTGATTTGTGCTAAATGAAGTAAAGTATCAAGGATGCCAAATTTTTCAGTCTGGATGTACAGAGAATGTATTCACAGCTGGCTTGCTGAATAAATTCATTGTAGGTAATGATTGTTATATAATATGATATTGAAGTCAAGGTTTATTTTTAAAACTTAAATTAATCCTGATTAATACAAAAATTGCATTGTTTGTGCATACTATTGCAGTTATTTATTAGTATGGTATAGTATCATTGCAACATTTATTTATATATTATATATCATTTGTTCCAGGTGCATTCATATATATATATATATATATATATATATATATATATATATATATATATATATATAATTTTTATATATGCACACAAAGTTTTTAAGTAGAATTTTGCACATTTTAAACTAATAATTATTAATTTCTATCATGTTACTCAGAAAGATGGACACAATGCACTGACTTGTTGACATTTGTTCAGTTACAACATTTACAAGATGGAATTTTACAAAATGGCCTTTTATTGCCCAGGCCCAGTCACATGACAAGTTTTGGCTTCTGGTATTTCCTTATCTGTATGATTTTCCCTTGATAAGCATGATGCAGATTTAATGTTCTAAGTTAATTTGTTATTTTCCAGTGTGTTGCAGATATTCTAGTATAATGGATGTAGCTTATTTGCAACAGCTGCTGCATTCATTGCATTATATATACTGTACTGCACTGCAGTGTGGCAGACTGTCCACTAACACAGGGTTTCCCAAACTTTTTGGATCTGCACCACTTCAACATCTTTGTAACGTGCCGCGACCCTGCAACTAAATTGGGTAAAACACTAATCGTTTTAATATAAGCCATGTATGGATGATTGCAGGCATATAAATTTCTTAGAACCTAAGCTTACTCGCAACTTTCAAGGCTTGTGACATTGTGGTATTGGTTAGAAAATAACGCTTTTGAATCTAATTTCGTGCTAACCCGCGACCCACTCTTGGGTTGCAACCCACAGTTTGGGAAACACTGTACTAACACTTCTAAAATAACTGGCTCAATTCAGAGTTGTGAATAGATAACCAATACAGATTCATTCAGTGTGTTAATTAAGTCACCATTTAATGTTTCAACAATTAAATAAAAAGAAATTTCAGTTTCACTTTGCCGTCTTCATTTTTTGTCTCAATTTCAGTTTTAGCCATTCATCTGCATTGTTTATCTTGCTATCACTCAGTTTATTGATATGTTTTATCAAGTAGTAATAGTGTGTGAAGCTGACAAATGTTCTGATCATAAAAAGATGAGAAAACAGTTTAAACATTAGCTCTTACTATACTGTATGATCAAAGTGACAATATAAAAGTGGTGCATAATAAAATGACTTAAGCTAGCAATTTTTATGCTTAATTCAGCTCAGTGGCATAGCCAAGGGTGGGGTTTGGGGGGTTAAAACCCCCTTGGCTGGCCGACGAAAAAATGGTTTAATGGGTATTAGTATTATAAATCGGGTTTTAGGTAGCAAAAAAGGAAGAAAAGAAACAAAAAATATACCAATATAGCGTTCATATAACTACATAACAGCTAAGCAGTGAAGTTTTTTTGCTTGTCAGGATTTTCTTGAAGAAGTCATATCCTCCCCTCAGGAAATCCTGGCTCGCCACTGATTCTGCACATATTTGCAAAGTGTTACAAGCTGTGGTTTTGGTCAAGTAACAAGTCCATTGTTGCATCGTTGAAATAAACTACTGTAAGTTATATCTTACAATAAGTGAAAAATAATGCAAGATGAGTGCAAATCACAACATTACAATGCCAAGTTTTAAGTAATGGTGTCAATATTAGCTGTAATAAATGCCAAACTTCAGACCCAGTGACTGTTTTAAGCAAATTTACAGTAAATTGGATCTGGAGAAAAACGCACCTAAAATACACGGATATGAACTTTTAAACAACCCTTAAATCTATTTTAGCCAACCCAGTCAAGCAAAGCACCACGTTTCCAGACATTTTATAGTGAAATCCTGTGAAATTGTCAGAAGTTCATTCTCGAATGTTTGACATTGTTATCTGACCGTGATACAGATTGCCGTCAAGCCACAATCCATTTGAGCCCCTAAGATCACAATTTCAAATGTATCTACAACTTACGCTAACAAACTGGTTTTTCATACAAACAAATCTGCTATTAAACTGCATTATGCGACCATTTAAATTAAATTTTTAATACAATCTTCTGGTGTAATGCTATGCCATGTATGTCAAACAAAAGGGTGTACAGTAAAACCTCTTTAGCTCGCCACCATTCATCCAACATCAAACTTTGGTGAGAGGCAAATTGGCGGCTTAACAAATACAATGCTCACTACTGAAACTAGTCTATCATCCCATGGGGCAGAGATGAGGATTCCAGGTGCCCCCATGAGAGTGGGGACTAACTCCACGGGTCGGCCGATCGGTTCTGAGAGGCCGTAAACTTGTACAAGGAAATGTCTCTGAACTAGTTGGCTGCGTCTGTGTTTCATAATGTTTACATGAAGACCAGAGTACATGCTGCTGATCTGGGAGGTAAACTACACGGTGTGGAAATCCGTTCTTAATCCATCCATGACGAGAGGGGAGTTTGACGAACTAATGAGGAGCGAGCTAAAGAGGTTTTACTGTATAGCAATAGATGACTCACTTTCCAGCACCAATTGCCAAGCTATCCTTGTCCCCCTTCACAAAAAACGAGTTCAGTCCAGTCCAACCGTACTTCTGCAAAACAGAGAAAGATACAAATAATCACATGCTTCTAACTCTTGCTTCAAAGTTCAACTGACAAACATGTCTAGGCAGGTTTATTCCTCTTCCAAAAATTTCAAGCTTGCCTACAAAGTTCTTAAGGCATGGAATTCTTGTACAGGCGTTTAGCATTTAAAATCTGTACAATGTTAACAAATAGAGGTATAGGAAATGTCACAGATTTAAGTAAAGAAAACACACAAAAAAACAAGATTCATGCAGATTGTGCAGAATAATCTCTGAAAACTAAAAATGTTTGAACAATTTAAGGCAATAATTGAAATCAAAGTCCTGTAAAAAGATTTAACCAATTCTACTTCTGGACAAACCAGTGCACTTACTCACTTACTACATATAGTCCTATGTAATTCTAGTATTGGCACGATAATATTTACTTTTGAAAGGAACTGCTACAGGAAAATACTGAGGACTAGATGGGTTGAAATGATCAGAAATGAGGAACTATAAACACCTGACTGTCAAATTGTCTGTCTGTCTGTGTGTGTGTCTGTTTATCTGTCTTTATTTAATTTTTATTACAAATGATAAGACAAGCAGTGACATTTATGTAGAAAGTACAGTAGAGTTTAAAACCTCACAGTAAAGTTACTGTTACAAGATCTGTTGCTAATATAATTATTACCAAAGCTTACCAGATTGCCATAAAAGTCAGGAACAATATATAACAACCTTTTCACAAGTCATGAAAAATTTCATTTTATCAACCATATATACTGTAGCAATTTGACCTTACCTTAAATTCTGGATAAAATGTAAATAAGTATGATTCTCCTGAACCATAGAAGTGATCACTCATCTTCAGCGTACAAGACATCAATGCACCAAACACCTATTACCAAGCAGATGGTTTTAATAAACAATGATGATTGTTGAGTCAAGCTAGTATACAATCCATAAAAGTTCACTACTGCAATTGCAAAGCAACTTTTGCATCAAACAGAATTTGCTAGAACATTATGTAGTGATTGAGACTGGGGCATACATGTTGAAATATTAACGGGGAGTGACATTAAGCACTTATTTCCTCCAGTTTAAACGTGCAAGAGTTGGAAACAATGAGCACTCTACTCCAGAATAAATGTAATTTATTTTAAAATAAAACAATTTCCTCAAAAATAAGCAAAATCATCCAAGGTGAAATTCACTAATCATTATAACATATTTCAACACTGAATTGAATAAAAAAAAACACAAAACCTGATCGTTGACATCTTGGACAATAAGAAACACCGGAGAATCCACGTTATTCATCTTGCGATACAGTGTGCTTAAGCTGAAGCCATGCTTGCTGGTACTGTATACAAGTCTCCATGGGCTTCCTTCAGCAATTGGTGGCAAATGGCGAATAAGCTGAAAAATAAGTCAGTTTCTGACTAAAGAAATAGACACAGGAAGACAGAAGAGTGGCAATAACAGTGGCCTGTAGAGCTGATGGAAGCAAGTTCGATACCGATGGCAAAGAAACCGGGAATCAGCACCTGACCCTATTGGCATTGTGCAACAGGAGGCCATAGATATGCCAAAAATCAGAAGAGTGATGAAACGAATTAAATCCACATTTTCATGTGTCCCCATCTTCATTGCATCAAACCATACTAGAACAGTCAATATATTCTGCCACAGTTTTATTCTAGAGCGCTCGAAATGCCACGAAAAACGGTGAGCTATGTCAAACGACACAAAACGAAGTCTTCAAGAAATCTATTCTCTGTCTACAAAGTCGATTGAGAGATAAGAGGGGTCTTAAGATAGCTGGTTTCTTGTATCACAGGTTATAATATCTTAAAATTAATACTCTGTTTGACTGTGCATTCGGGCATTGAACCTATGGGTACACCTTTACTTTTAGAATTCAATAAAGAGTGAAAAACGCCTCCAAATAATTCAACCACAGTCAAATGGCACATATTTAGCATTACAGGTTTTACCAATAAATTGTAAATTTCTTCAACAACATAGGCCTTCCGTAAAGCGCTACACAAATACAAAACACCAAAGACTGCATGAAGTGACAGCTGTAATTAAATCAGCCTTAAATATTTCCACAGCAAATACAAAATTTGTTTTTCCGAAAGAAAGCCAAATACTGATGAACAAGTCAAACATTAACCCATAAACAGGTGGAACTGAGTACACTCGGTTCACATTGCATATAGACACAAATCAATTGGCAGTTTAAGGGTAAAGTGAATTGCCGTACATACCATGGAAACATGGGAAGTTCCCAGTATAGAGCTGCTCTCCGAAAGTTCTGGCAGGGGCAGCCTTTTAATTTCTTCCTCTGACTTCATCCTCCGGTATTCTAGGCAACTCCAAAGCTTAAATAGCAAAGTTACCCAGATTACAACACAAAACCGAAATAAATCAACATATTCTCGGCACACTGTGAAAATGACAGCAATATTTTTAGCATTCAATATAAAGCAATGTCATTTTTCATGAAAATTAAAGCCAAGAAGACCAAAGTAATGACCAATATCAATCAAACTTTTCAACTGTGGATGATGATGATGATGATGATGATGATGATGATGATGATGATGATGATGATAATAATGATGATGAATTCATGCAGGTCAATTATTTAGCATTTGACTTTGATGCTTTTTAAAAAGTCTGTTGAGCTTCTATTACCTCCCAATCTTTGATGATCTCACAGACAAGTTTTTGGCCATCCACAGTGCTGTATTTTTTGTACTCAACAGTGGAATCAATATCTGACACAATAAACCCTTTGCTCCCATCTTCGGCCACCCATTGCATAAAGAATGCATACAAGAGATCTGCCCTGAAAAGAAATTTAATTACCGGTAATAGCACCATGAGCAATCTCATTGTCTATTTTCTGCTAATTAATCAGAAATGCAAAAATTCTTAAATATGATCAATGCATCAGTTTCTTATAGGTACAAATGATAGATGACATCATAAACAAAGCTCGTTTTAAACCTTTTCATCATTTACTAAAATATTTTAAAATAGTATTACTAAAATAAATTCTACATTCCCTGATGTCAAGGCCATCTATAGCAAATTTGAATGCAATTTTCTGAAATACAAAATAAAAGTGAAATGTCATGACATTCAAAAGTAACAGTTAATCTCTATACTTGGAACAGTATTCAAAAGTAACAGTTAATCTCTATACTTGGAACAGCAAAGTTTCAGTGATTTCTTTTTATAAAGTAACCAAATAATATTTGTATTTAACAAAAGAAAACTACCGGTAACTTATTTCCACTCACTTATCACATGGAATGCTATACCAGTATTCTGATTTCACAAGACCTTGGACACCCCCAGTTGGTGGTGAATCGCTGCAAAATCCCTTCACTGCATCTACACTTCGATCGACTTTCACGCACAAAAACACCGTTACTTGGGTTTTAAGATCTGCTGCTGTGTGACATTTGCCTGCACAAATCACAGTTCTTCTTAAGACAATAAAAGGGATTAAAAGCATTTCATTAAAAATAATTTATTAACAGGACTCAGACCTATTTATTACAGTCACATTGCTCCATGTCAGTGCATCTGAGGAAACTAATATCTCCATTGATTTCAGAAAAAGAAATTACATACATCACCAACATGATGTCAATCTGTAACAAGTGTCGCAAGATTAAATGTTTAACATGCTAACGGTAATCTATATTTACCATCATTTATCAATACAACATCTGTACTCAGAATGGTATTGAGAGTCACACCAGTGGAGGTGGGAAGAATCATACCAGTGGGGGAAATAATTTTTATTTGTTTGTTATGAGAAATAAGTTAGTTAAACGTGTGCACGTGACTCTCGTTCCGGTGAGACGCATTTCTCGTTTGAAGCATGTTTACCGCGGTTTATCGGAGCTCTGACACGTCTTTCCTTCCCATTTTCGGCAAGTCGACTCGTGCCGATCACGAACATCGATTTTAACTCTTCCCGGCGGATATCTTGGTCGAATTTCCGTGATTTTAGCGTTTTTTTGTTTCTTGGATAAAGGTATACTGGGTTTGTTAGTCCGCCATTTCACTCTTCGTTTCAATACCCCGCATCCCCGCACTAGGTCCGACTATTATTCCTCCTTACACCTAACTTAATTATGCAATTGTTTGTCTACACGCTCCAATGAGCACGGACCTATCTCAGTTGTCTCAGAAGAGCACGGGGCTTTGCAGCGTATGCAGGACTGTGAGACGATTGAAGCTTAAAGATGGCAACGTTCATTTGCATGGGCCGCACTCAAACCCATGCCCTGGGTCAAATCAACCCCCCCTTGACAAGGCAACCCTACGACCTGTTGTGGACCCGAGCGCAGGAGCTAATCTGAAATCTTCACCGACAGACGTGAGCTCGCCAATTGCAGTCGAAATCACTAGCATAAGAGAGGATGTATCTAGCAGCCCAACCCCCTTCCTCCACCCTGTCACAAGAGGGCCAACAGCTAAACATATTCCCAAGCCAGCTAGACCGGCCATAGGGCAGCTGCTTACTAATATCATAAACAAAATCATAGCAGCACCCTCGATAGTCAGCCACTGGCAGAAACTGATGCATTTTGCCCGATTGTGTTAAAACAACCCACTAGGGGAGGCAAAAGGCATAACTTATCCTCTGTTTTCAAGGAAAGGGCGCAAATTTCACCGAGACACTATACTCGTGCCTAAATCCTCAGCCACCTGGCAGTGAAGACCCCGCTATAAAGCCGGTCAAGAAACGACCGGATTAATGGGCGAGCAGCCGCAGTGTCCTCGAAACTGGAGGACGGGAATATTAGGGCGGCGGTGCGAATCCTGATGTCTGATGAGGACCCGGTAACTCCAGATCCTCAATCACTACAGGAATTGTTATCAAAACACCCCATTCCACCACCTGACAGATTACCTGCACCGTCCCCGAAAATATGTCCCGCCCTCCAGGTTTCTGAGGATGAGATCCGGGAGCGAATCCGCTCGTTTCCAGCAGGATCCTCCGGGGGCCCGGACGGTCTAAGACCGCAACTAGTGGCTGAACTTATGGCCTGTCCAGAGGTGGGGGACAGACTATTAACAGCCATTACAGGGCTAACTAATATTCTGCTCTCAGGTGCATGCCCAACGAAGGTCCGCCCCATTCTTTTCGCGGCGGCACTTTGATGGCCCTGAGGAAGAAATCGGAGGCCTACGCCCAATCGCTATCGGCTATTTCTGGCGCCGGTTGGCATCCAAATGCGCTGCAAATTTCGCTCTACCAAAGGTAGCAAACCATCTCGCACCCCTTCAGGTAGGCGTAGGATGCCCTGGAGGGTGTGAAGCAGCGGTACATTCAGCCAGACGATTCGTAGAGAACATGCCAGACGATCACATTCTCGTAAAACTTGACTTTGCGAACGCTTTCAATAGCATGTTTAGGGACGTCATGTTGGCGGAATTAGGCGCATCCTGCCTGAGCTCGCGGCATACTGCGAAGCATCATATTGCGAACCAAGCCAGCTCAGGTTTGGAAGCTTCACAGTGATTTCGCAGATGGGTCCACAACAGGGCGATCCTTTGGGTCCACTTCTTTTCTGCCTCCCCCTCCAGCATATCCTGAACAGCCTATCAACAACCTTTACTATAGGCTATCTTGATGACTTGACCTTGGGTGGGCCAATAGATGTGGTCACATCCGATATCGAAGCCATCGAAGGGGGTGCATGCAGCTTGGGCTGTCCTTGAACCACCGCAAGTGCGGCTATATGCAGGGGTCAATACCAAAGACCAAGACTGCATTGGACCAGTTTTCGCAGATCCAGATCAAGGGCGCCCACTTTGCTAGGCGCAACTCTAGAGGTAGCAGCAGCTTTCGGGCGCTCATGTCCTGTCGCATAGAGGAACTACAGACGGCCTTCAATCGCCTAAGTTCAATCCCAAGACAGGACGCCCTCATTCTTCTACGGAGCTCTCTGAGCCACTCGAAGCTGCTCTATCTATTGCGCTGCACCCCTGCGCTGGTCATCCTTTGCTAGAGTGCTTCGACGCAACCATGCGCGAAGGCCTAGACAAGATGCTCAACATCCAGCTCTCTGACAGTCAGTGGCTTCAGGCGACACTCCCAATCAGGGGACGGCGGCCTGGGGATCCGACGGGTGTCTATGCTTGCACCTTCTGCCTTCTTGGCTTCTGCTGCAGGCACCGTCCTCTCAGTCCTCCATCCTCGAAAAGGCAGGCCTGAGCATGGATACTCATGAAGCCGGGTTAGGAATGACTGGTGCTCCCTGAGTCAGCAGTCAAAACCGTCTTCCGACTTCTTACACAAACAATCCACCTGGGACCGCCCGTTAATACAGAGGGACATAAACACCTTGTCCCAAACAGTCCAAGGACAGTATCACCAGGCACGACTCAAAGCAGTCTCGGCAAACCACGCCAGCGATGGCTACACGCGCTGCCATTAACCGCCTGCGGCCTGCGCATGGATGACGAGACTGTTAGAGTCGCCGTTGGCCTCCGTCTCGAGTCAACGTGTGAGAAACATCTTTGTCCTTGCGGCGTCCAGGTATCGGAAGACGGTTCTCACGGGCTGTCGTGTCACCTGGGTCCAGGCCGTGTCCCTCGACATTCCATGTTGAATGACCTGATCCAGAGGGCTTTAGTCAGGGCAGGGATCCCATCCATTAAGGAGCCTGCTGGTCTCTCTAGATCCGATGGGAAAAGGCCAGACGGCATGACCCTGATACCCTGGCAAGCCGGCCGCCTTGTCTGGGGCGCAACGGTAGCAGACACCGTTGCTCCAACATACCTACCCACCACTTCGCTCGCTGCAGGAGCCGCCGCAGAAGCCGCTGCTGTCAGAAAAAAGTCCAAGTATCAAAATCTGGCAGCCAATTACATCTTCCTGCCCATTGCATTCGAGGCGCTAGGCCCCATCAACAACGGCGCTCTCTGTTTCCTTCGTGAGCTGGGCGACGTTTAGCTCAACAATCCGGAGACAAAAGGGAAGGCAGTTTCCTCTTCCAGCGCTTGTCAGTTGCAATTCAACGCTTCAGCGCAATCGCCTTCGAGTTCTTTTCCACGCCTCGACCGGACGAGAGTTAGCACACTATTTCTATATGTCTCGGACAATTTTTCATAAGCCCCTCGGGAATGAAGTACCGAGGCAAAAAAAAAAAAAAAAAAAAAAAAAAAAAGTTAGTTAAATAAGTTATAAATTGGACCAACACAGAGGGTCAGCAAGCAGTGACCAGGAATTTTCCCCCTTTCCCCTACATCCACCACACTGACTGTGTGTGGTATTTATAACTTGTTTAGACCAATACTACAATTTGCAACATTTATAACTTAAAAGGCTTCCAATGTTTACTTTTTGAAATTCAGAACTAATTCCTCATTACAAGCACCTGACCTGACCAGACTCAAAACTGGGAAAACCAGAAAGAAAGCAATAAATTAACTGATATAAAAATATTTTGTGACTGCATAGAAAGAGAAACAGAGACACCGACACAAAGGAAGAAGGACAGAGGTAAAACTGAATAAAACATTATTTATGTGCTAGGCCCATGCTGCAGCTACTATCAATTCAGTTGACTTTATTGACAACTTAGTCTATTGTTGGTACAAAGTGTATGCTGTCAGCAAAGACTTTATTGCTGGCTTCTAGCTCAGTTAAACAAAGCCAGGTGTCACTGTAGACCATCTCTGCCTATAATTACTGACAGTCTAACAGTGGAATCTCTGTTTAATACCGATACCAGGGTAGACATTGTCCCATTCATTACAGTAACACAGGCTCAGGAACTTCTACCAGAGAATCTCTAGACATAAGCAACATTCACAGTTCTATCAGCAATAATTAAGCTTATCAGTGACCAAGTAAAATGTAACCAAGTGTAGGAATTTAAGGGTGTGCATTATATTCATGAAAATCGATTTTACCTTTAGATCTGCATCCCAGAAAGCCATGCACGTTATACTCGGTAATGCATCACTATACTCGAGATTTTATGGCATATAGCATTATAAAATGCAACAATGAAATTCACTTTTTATTAAGATCATAATATGTAAGTACCAACCCTTTTCCAGACAGAGAGATCGATTTGACGATTGAAACTGTGAAGAAGGTGCCTCGCCTGAAGAGAGTCTTGATTCATTAGCAAAGTTCAACAGGTCATTTCTCTTCTTTTGATTGGCCACAGTGCTTTGATCTTCAGCAACAATGTCCTTATTCTCTGTCCATGAAACTAATTCATCTTTCATAGCATTAGAGACAGCACATCTATTATTTGACATTGGCACTGTATTCTGACGGGATCATCGTCAAGCGCCTGGGGTATTATAATATTGTCCACCCGTGACTGACTTCAACTCAACGGCACTTTCTCTGTCTGCATTTTCTTTTGGTGTAAACCGACTGAACAGATTGTCTCCTGCACCGTAACCTTTACCAGTAACCTCTTCTTTGGAAAATTTGGTGTCTGACAATAACTTCTCCCTGCATGAGTCGCTCATCATCGAATCGATCCTGGATGTTTCACGAAATTGCAAGTTTGAATCCTTCGTACTGTCATCAGAAATCACCTGACTTAGTCTGTTTCTGTTTGAAGCATTATCATTCACATCAGACTGAATATTCACATCGGTTTCATTATAAGGACATCTAAAAAATTAAATCCTCAGAATCATCATCCGCATCCAGTGGCGGCTCCAGGATTTGGCAAGTGGGGGGCGGCGGCGTTGGAGTGGCAACTTCTAATCATGGGGCCAAACATTTGTTGTTAGGTATGTAGCATTAGGTATAGGGTCCCAACAGGGGGGGGTGGCCACTGGGAGAGCCAGGCACTCAATAGAGGTGGGGGAACGGGCCCCCTGGACCCCCTCTGTGGAGCCGCCACTGTCTGCATCATCATCGCCATCGCCACCATCATCATCATCATCATCATCATCATCATCATCATCATCAGTAACAACAACAACAAATAATGAAATGGAAACTTAACCAGAATGGAAACAAATATGAGGGTTATGAATGTACTGAGATGCATTGAAAAGAGGAAGAAGAGGGTTGGGGATAAGCAGGAGGACAATGAAAATGTCTAAAAAGAAATTGCCCACCGAATTCCTAATTGAGATTCCTAACATAAACATTCTGCATTAAATTTCCTAAATAAATTGAATTCAATTAGGAAATAACTACCTGCCAAAGTTCAAGGTCGTTGTGCCATGATAAACAGTGACCAACGTAATATTCAATATGGAAGTCATAAACTGGTACGCTTCTCGGCCATTCCGATAAACCAAAGGATGACTATCATTGGCATCAAAGAGCAATGCATCAGGAGTGACTAGTAGAACACCTGGCACTTCTTCCTGTCACATCAATATTACAATTAGGGGTGTCAGCGGGTACACCAGGCATCTGTTGGCATCCTATTACCCGGGCAGTAAAATTTGGTACGGGTACTGTGGAAACATTGTGCCACACTCCCCTCTGTTCACAGCAACTACCGAGAGAGTCATTATTTGCAGCACCCAGAGATTGTGCTAATCCGGGTACCCGTTAAAATATTTGGAGGGTACCGGGCAGCGTTTAAAAAATTGAGAGCCCTAATTTTAACGTCTGCATAAACTTCATGTTTACTAGGAAAGTTAATACCTTAATACGTTATCAGAGCAAAAGCTGCCAAGTGATCATGCAGAAGAGGCGCTATATAAATGCCTTGATACAGCACATACCAAAAGCAATACACATTTTATAAATTCAATTACAATACCAAAACTTCATCATCAATGCAGTCGAAAAGACATGGGAGCCATTAGTCCTGGACCTTATATAACCCCAGAGCCCATCAAGAATTGACATTTTTAAACAAACAAAAAAAACACAAATCTCTGCAAAAACATCTGCACAAATCTGGTAATGACCAATTGCAAATTGATGTCCGCTCCTTAGTTGTCACCATCCACGGTATACAGGAATGCTCACAAATTCTTAGCCAAATGCAATCAACAGTTCCATTTTGTAAAAATTGCTGACATGCAACATTTTGGTACAATCTTCAGGGCCCAATATTTTGTAACTAGGCCTTGTTGGCCTGAGCTTCACACTGACTATCATTATCTATTAATGTGCCTTGTATCATAGTTAAATAAAATTCAAATCTTATAAAGCAGAGATAAAAACTGTTACTTTTAAAAAATTGAAGACATTTGTGATTTTTAATTCATGAAATTATATAGTCAATAATTGCTAATTACTTAGGTCATTCTAAAACTATTATTATATTAACAACTTTTCAGGTCACAAAAACTTCTGTCGGACATAATAATGTCTTGAAACACTTACATCTTTGGGTTCAATATATTTAGCATCCATTTTGACAAAACGCTGGTAACACTCCTCGTCGATCTTTTTAACCTCATCGTCGCTCAAAGCCCTTGGCAACGTCACTGATTCAGTTTCTGGTGTCGACTGCCGTCGTGCATGACCGGGTACAGATTTCATAGGAGATGCGCTAAGCTGAAGTTTCATGGTGTCAAAACATTTTCAAGCAAAACATAAGCAGCACAAGATGCAAAAGTATCAGGAGCACAATAACCTAAATGAAGTTGTAATAGTCAAAGTATCTCTAGCAACATGACCAATTTTTCACCAATAATGGCTAAATACAGGAAAGGAAAAAAAACAATTGGTTTGCAAACCAATGACTTCAACATCACAAGAAAAGGTGTGCTTGAATGCGTGCTTGAATGCATATAAGAAAAGAATTGTCTAATGAGACTAAATAATCAATGCATCATTATCTTCTTGTTTTAACTGTCTACCCCATCTTCACTTTACAATGGAGAACAGGACTATACAGAGAGAATTTTATAATATCAAAAATAGCATTCTCATGATAAAGTACAATAACTCCTGTCTATTATCATAGCATTCACACAAGTAACAGTAGAATACCGGTAACTGCTCATTCCTAAATAAGTAGCATTCATAAGTAATTAATCCTAAGATCAAATTAAGCAGATCGAAAGATGTACCGGCACAGAAAAAGTACATGGAGATTCTGGCAGAGTTGGTGTTCTTATGACAGTACGCGCACTTGAACTGTGAACAGAAGGAGACTTTTCTGTATGTGAGCTGAGAGCAGCAAAATTTAACTGCACATAATCTGGCCCGGGGACGTATAGGACCTAAAATATTAATACCAGTACTCAAGTTGGGAAAAGATAAACAATCTTGCAAGAAAATTTCTTTAATTGAATGCATTGGTGAAAACTAAAATCAAAATATGACAACACAAAACTAGCTGTCTTGGATTAAGCAATACAAAAATTAGTAATTAGACATGGCAAATCAGAAAAGAAACTTTCAGAAGTGTATCAAGCCAAAAACTACTTTCTAACTAGAAAAACAATATCAAAGACCAATATTATTTTAATAAATTAGATGACAAATGGTGAATAAAAGCTATTAAGCAGATTTGTTACATTTTTCTAATCCATATCACAGTTAAGTCTCTGCTATCAAATATATCTGAAAATTAAAACAGACTACTACACACCACGGGGCAGCCATTTGTAACATGCTTTTACTGATCAGAGCAATACAACATGAAGAAACATTGAGAAAAATCAGGCAGCAAATGATCTCAGAACCACAACATTGGTTAATTTGATAAGTAGTATCAGATTCTGCTTAACCCCTAAACTGGGGATCCCGGATATATCCGTCCATTTTACATTGAGTTACAGTTAAATACACGGTTAAGGGGTTAATATGACTACCAAGTTAGAAACAGAGTATGTTATCAGACAGTCCCTCCTTCGAAGAAACCATCATGACATAAACATGAAAGGCTGCGCACTAACAATCAATCTTTCAAGCAGAATTGAAGCAAATAAAAACTAACCTGACCAGCAAAAATATTCTCTGACATCAATCGATTAATTTTTTTCAAGAGACCAACACTGATGTCGCGCTGTGCTGCAATGCTAACCAATGTATCCGACTTCTTAACCTAAAATTTTAAAAATCAAGCCACTGATGACTAATAATTGACACTGAGACTAATTGAACATTTTGAATTGAATTGAAAGTTGAATGACAAATTGAATGAGACAACATTGACTAATAATCTAACCAACCTGCTTTTAAATATATAACCAATGCCACATAAAGAGTATCAGAAACATTGAAATTAAACATTAAATTTTAAGGACAGTGTAATGCAATATAGAAATCTTTATTCGCAAATGCAGACAACACAAGATAAACATAACTCCTCATAAATTTTTTGAGGACATGTGAAAGCTGACTGAGCAAAAGTTACCCTTTTCTCCTGACCTGTATATGGAGTTGATGTACCATCGATTGATACTCTTGGGTATTAGAAATGTTGTCATAGAAGTGCATTATTATTATTATTATTATTATTTATTATTATTATTATTATTATTATTTATTATTATTATTATTATTATTATTCTCCGGCAGTGTGCACGTCTACAATACTCCAGCCTCAACTGTCCTATACGTGCCAATATCATTTTGCATGGCTGCTTTGTCAGACCTATATGTATTATGCCTTGGTAGACTACTAGTTACACTATCCAGTGCAGACTATGTTAATATCCACTTAATATGTAACAGACACATAGCTGTCCATAAAATAAAATCATCTTTTATTCCTTTGAATTGAAACCAAATAGATGGCCCATCCCAGTGCAGAAGTGGTGCTTTGGTGCTCAATTGGGTGGGCTATTGAACCAATCCAACAGGACAACTGCTATGCTACAGATCTTTTTAATAACATGTATCTCAGTAAAATATTCTATTCTGATAGACAGTCATGCCATCAATAGTTAAAATTTAGAAAGATTTCTCTAACAATTTACAGTATAGGCATATGCAAACTGTCAATACCTCAAAAGCTATGGTACCATCAGGTTGTGGAAAGCCATGTTTCTTCATACTTTCAATGTTGCTCTATAATGCTTTCATCTGTTATATACCAAAAAATTAATTAATAATTGCAAATAAATGTTCTTTAATGCATGTCAGGAAATCAAAGCACTGAATGTGGTTTTGGGGCAGTCCTAATCACCACAGAGGAAGAAAAATACTAGGGGTGATTATGAATAAAAGTATAAATTGATCTCGACAATGTATGGAGGCACGAGAAATGAGCAACCGGATGTTAGGAATGATAAAAAGAACAATAGTGAGTTGCACGAGATCATTGTAAACCTATGTAAGACATTAGAATGCCTCATTTAGAACAGTGTGTGCAGGCATTTGAAATAAAGTGCTACAGAAACATCCTAGGAATCGATGGTTTGACAAGATCAACAACAAAAAAGCAAAACAAAGAATGAGCATTAAAAAGACATCATCCAAACAGTCATTGAAAGGAAACTCTGATTATTTGGCCATATCTGCAGAATGAATTACGAAATATTGATAAAAAGCATCATGCTCGAAGTAATGGAAGGTGAAAACATCTGAGGAAGACCATGAAAAGAATGGATAGACAATATTAAAGAATGGTGCAACATGAACATACTGTATATGAAGATTACAAAACAGCACAAGACAAAGACAAATGGAAGAGGTGAACTCAAATTGCAATAAACACCAATGGGTATTGTGCCCATAGAGACAAATGATGATATGCAGCCTGTCAAATGTCTACAAAGTCGACTGAGAGATAAGCGGAGTCTTAAGATAGTTGGCTTCTTGTATCACAGGTTTTATAGACCACAAAACTATCTAAAAATTGATATTCTGTATGACATTAGACATTGAACTGTAGAGTGACTACTGCTACAGAAGGCTATAGCTATGCAAAAATTCAGAAGAGTGATGAAACAAATTTTATCCACATTTTCATGTGTCCTCATCTTCATTGCATCAAAACATACTAGAACAGTCAATATATTCTGCCTCAGTTTTATTCTAAAGCTCTCGAAATGCCACGAAAAATGGTGAGCTATATCAAACGACACTATACGAAGTCTTCAAGAAATCTATTCTCTGTCAAATGTCTACAAAGTCGATCGAGATACAAGAGGGTTCTTAAGATAGCTGGCTTCTTGTATCACAGGTTTTATAGACCACAAAAATATCTAAAAATCAATACTCTGTATGTCATTAGACATTGGACTGTAGAGTGATGTCGCAAAGAAGATGGTGGGATCAAGGGAAAATTGTTAGCGCTAGGGGTAGTGTATTTATGCAACAGTTTGGGTAAAAAGGCAGTAACAGCTGAAACAACAAATGTATTCAATAGTTATCTAGGAGCACTTGGTTATTAAATGTTAAGCGTAATTATATTGGTTTTCACGCCGGCTAATGCCATCTAAACTACTTGAAAAATCATGCTAGTACAGTATTATTATTATTATTATTATTATTATTATTATTATTATTATTATTATTATTATTATTATTATTATTATTATTATTATTATTATCGCTACTATTATATACGAATATTTTTGTTTCTATTTGGCCAATGCGAACCATGAAGACATCATTTGACTGTTGCGATTACCTTGGGCGTAAAAACCTTTCGCAGTGAATAACGAGCGTACGTTAAATCAGCGTTTCCATTTGGCACGAACTGCTGATGAACAGCAACCCTCCATGTCACAAGTACTGGGTTTTGTCATGGAGCCCGGAGTCTATAATTTGTAAAGCTGGAATTTTCGAACACAGAGTGGAAGCTACTGTACCACGATTATATAGAGCTATATGTTTATGTGGCAAGTCCCCTAATGGAATTATGTCAAAAACTTTGAACTCCCTTCCCTACAAGCTTATCTAGTTTGTAATGCTAAAATAGCATTATGGGAATTCATTTTTTAATTTATTAAGCATATTGTGAAATAAAATTGTTGACGTCAATTTATCGTGACCCCCTCTTTCCCCACTGTCAACAATTATCAAAATTTTCAAACCAGTGTGGTATATGAAGGAGGAATGGGACAATTCCTAGTCACTGCCTACGACTTTCCACTCTTTAAATAACAAAGGAGAGGGGAATTCAGAAAATGGCAATCTTCTCCAACCCCCCTACTGGTCTGACTCAAATACCATTCTAATATAACACCATAATATAACACCATAGACTAAAAAGCTATTTCAAGTAAGTTCGATTGGCAAATGGATTGTTAAGTAAAATCTCGTGAATTCATATAGTGCTTTGCTGTACCGCAGTAGCTACATATTCTCAGGCACTTAGCCTAAATTTTAATAGCTATAGCCCAAAGGTGGGGTCAATCAGGTAGCCTGAGGATGGTAATGTTATCAAAGGGTCTTCATGGTCGGGACATTACAGCTATGGAGGAAATATTTTGGAAAGGAAATGTTTTTAAGGTTAGATGGAAAAACTCGAGATGCTGCAAGTGAGGGAAATTGTGACTGAAAGTTTGGGTGCATCATATAAAAAAGCACATGAAAAAGTATAGCTGCAAATATTGAGATATGGTTGATTCAGAGGACATAGGAAGGTGACATGAGAAGAAGATTGGGTGGATCAAGAATGCTGTGGCATTATCAGTGTGGTACTGTGGTATTTAACTACCCTCCTCTGGTCGAGACTGACTCCTTGGTACAGTCGAACAGTCTGGGGTAGGAGTAGTCAAGTCTCCACTGGTTTTAAACAAAATCAAACACTGTTCACAAATCCGATAAACATTTTTAGTTTCACCCAACAAGAATCACACAATGCATTCAGTTATTCTTTCCTATAGGGATTAACACATTAACAACTAGTAACCATTGTACCATAGCTTACACACATACTAAAATCTCATTTCTGGAGTAGATATTGTATTATATTAAATATTAAAGCAATTAACTTCTAGCTAATAAATAAACTAATAAATTAAGGCATGTCAAATTTTAGAAAGCTTTACATCAATCACAATACTTTTAAGCAACAAACAAATCAATGGTCAACTTGCATAATACTCGGAAGGATAAACTGTAGAAAGAACACATACGTCATAGACTACACAAGATAGTGCTTGAACAATTACATCTGACGAATACATGAACTTTTAATTTTAACAGTCGAATTAGAAATGTAATGGTAAAATCATGCTATGGTTATTTACACAACCAGAGATATTTAAACATAGAAAGCAATAAACCTCGACACCACTCAATTTTAAGATAAAGAACAAGAACAAACAGATTACGTAAAAACATTGATTATATATCATAAGCAAATAAGCAACGCTACTGCTACTGTGAGACAATGAAAAACAGCTGAAGGTAGCTGGGCCTATGAATAGTACAATCAGACCAATGCTGAGATGAGATTCTGTCCAAAAAATCATGACATATTTTAAATGCAGTGTACCGGCCTGTAAGGATGAAATTTGCCATTTCTCGTAAAAGCACAAAAAACCGACATAGAAACCATTATGTCTTTAAAGTTATGCATAAAATAACACAATATTTAAAATATGTTGATAAGAAAGTAGGAAACATCTGTGATACATACTTATTTGGTGCTCAGAATCCTAGGATTATACAAGGTTCAATAAAAGGACATAAGAAAAATCTCAGTAATAAGAAAGAAAAATATAAGCACAATTCTACAATAGAACACAATATGATCCTATTAAATTCCCTCAAATACATCAGCATACAAGTGAATCTTGACAAGAAATTTTACAAGATATACAGTAATTCAAATTCCACGCCTGCTTCTCATATTACAACAAAGTACCTCATATTTGTTAAAAATTCATTCAGATCTGCAGTGAGCTATTTAGTTTAACAACTGATCTACAATGTACTTAAGCATTAAAAATAGAATTTATAACATTTGGTTGGTCTCACACCTACTGCTACTGTCGAACAGAATTTTTAGTTTTAATAAGATGGGTCCTCGTCTTGCAAATATAAGCATACAAGATACTACAGTATTTATAATTGTTAGAAAGTGCTTTTTATACGACACATTTAAAGGAAAACATTAAGAAGACATATAAATTGTAAATATTTCTAATGTTCATGCTATGTTGTAAAAATGGTACCAAATCTATAATCTATATTTTAGTAGTTACTGTGAATTTTTGAATTTTGCCTCAAACTGTCAAGTGAAACAAGCGTCAAAAACAAAACTGCTAAAAAGAAAATGATGGAACTGAGCTCTCTGGAAAAAACTGACATTTTAGAATAACTTTACAAAAATATCTCAATAATATTTGTCATGAATCACTCTTCTTGTGGTTTCTGTGCAAATCAAAATACAACACTACAATCCACATCAAATGAACATTCATGGAAAAAATTCACCTAAGCACAATGTACCGGTTTGTGAAAATTGAAATTGTTATCTAAATTACCGGGTAGCTGGTCAACTGGAAGAATCAGGGAATTATGGGAAATTTTACGAGCTGAAAATATTCCTGACGAAGACAAGATTTCTGCCATCGATGATAATATAATTTAGGCTTTTCAATGTCCAGCTAGTCTGTCACGCATTTCCCGACACTACATCAGCACTCTTGCTACTCTCTTAGATGGCACAATAAGTATTCATATACTATCTAAACAGTTACATCTTAAAGCCAAGAATAACCTAAAGATAGCAGCTAAGGAGCACTTTTATCAGCTCGAGCTTCTTCTGCACTTAACGAAGCAACTTGAAGGCAATGGCGTCCACGCAAACTGCTTTCTTTGCCTTGTCCGGAGATGGCGACGTCGTTGGGGCGTTCATCATTTTGAGTCACTCCCGATTTTTGACGACGACTCGGGATCAAAGTGGTTCTTATCTTTGTCATCCCCCTCCTCCTCTACCGAAGACCTTGAACAGCGGTGCCATTTGCAAGATCAGACCGCAGCCCGGCGCCAGGAGCCTCATCATCATCTTGAGACTCGACAGCGAAGATGTCGGCGATACGAAAGTGGTTCCTTATTCATCTGCTGCTAACCAAGAATTCGTGATCCTCTGCAGTTGCCTGAATCAAAATGCTGATTCGCTTTAACTGTGCCTCGCTGGTTTTCTTGGCGTGTGACCTAGAAGAATTCTGTTCGTCTTCCGCTAGAAGGGCTGTTTCAACAGCATCGCCGAGTAACTCTTTAATCTCATTGTTTTGAGCTCGGTCCTTTGCCAACTCACCTCTCTAAAAGGGAGGATATACTAGAATTAGAAAATTACTTACAAATAGTTCGTTTAAAGTCCAAATATGAACTGGACTATAATAACTCTCTCCAAATCACACCGCTATGAAACCCAAAGATGGGATAACTGATTAAACAGTGTTTCACCACAGATGATCCTGATGATGATGATGATGATGATGATGATGATGATGATGATGATGATACTAATCGTAAAAACAGCAATAACATTTTAACCAATGGTCAATTTGTTAAAAGATGACCATGACACAAAAGACTGAAACAAATTGCTTCAAATTGATGAAGAAAATTTAGGTACAACTAAAATACTTCATTTGCTGCAAAGTTCAGGCTATATAGGTATGTACGAATATGTACCAATAGGTACTAATATATACTAATGTCGTTTAATTCTGATGCTCAAGCAAATGTTAAACTAGCACATTTGTTTTGCACAAGTCTTCATAGATCTATCTCAATTTTACCAAATTCTCACGAACAATAACATAGCGTACTTTCAATATGAATTCTTGAATATCACAGCCATTCAAAATCCCACTCAAGCCTTGGTGCCGACTTTTGCAGTAAGAATTTAAAGCTAAATAACCAAGACTGGTGTTTTACAACCATCTTACTCACCCGTCCGGGATAAGAGGATCAACGCCAGCCTTTAGCAAAACACGAACAACTTCAGACTGAGAACGATCAGCTGCCCAATGCAATGCAGTCCACTGATTCTGTGTCATATGAAAAAATCTGTTACAATAAGATCCACATAAAAAAGTCGTCTTATACGGCGAGATAATCGGTCATTTAAATCAGGGATAATATTATCTGTTCACTTTCAGTGGCTGAATAATAATAATAATAATAATAATAATAATAATAATAATAATAATAATAATAATAATAATAATAATACAGAAAGAAACTTCTTGAACCTTGTCAAATCAAGAATGGTAATCTAGTATAGTAAAGTAATCATTTAGTAAAATAAATATCAAGGAATTTCAAAACATAATCTAATACTAATAACTAACTGGTAATCTAGTACAGTAAAGTAATCATTTAGTAAAATAAATATCAAGGAATTTCAAAACAAGAACAAAAGCAGAACTCACAGAATCCTGGGCATGAATATCACATCCAGCGTCAATGAGAGCCTTTGCTACTTTAGGATGTCCATGATAGGCACAGAAAATGAGTGGAGTGAAGTCTGCCTGTAACAGAGACCAGCAACTTTAACAAATCGTGATTACATGGACTGCACAATCAGATGAAAAAAGAGTACCGTGTGTTGGTCACAATACTCACTTCACACAACCATCTTGACAGAAGGTTGGCCAATCATCAGAAAGGGCTCCTGAGCTATAGTGCACGATATCTTTTCACAAAATTGTCAATGCGTCAAAAATGAAAAATCTGGAAGTGACCGTCAACATCAAATGAGTTTTACTAAATAGTTCTGCTTGTTACAAAGGAAAAATGAGAAATTTTCCACAACATGGTCTCGAAAGGTGAGTTTTCTGACTCCTAAAAAGCTTTTTCCAAGGTTCCATATATCTTTCAGCTTCAATCCGAAATTGGGGAAGGACACATTTTTATGACTATGTGGAATATGTTTACGATTCTTCTCATCTAAACAGGTAACATGAATTCCCGTATATCAAAGGAAATTGTCCCAAGTTGGACAATCATACAGACAGTAAAACCTGTCTCCAGTATGCTTCCTATAACATCTATCTAGAATAAATCCACCAGAGAATGCATTGTACATAGCAATGACAAGAACATCAGAATATAGAAAACTTCTGGAAACTTCTATCAAATATTAATCAGATAATTTTGCAGGAATGTGTCACAGGATCTTCAAATCCCTATAAAACAACCTGTAGAATTCAGCTAAGTGCTGTCTTGAAACCCAGAAATATTAAGAAAATTAATAGATGGAATATTCCAAATTTTGATTAGTACTATATAGGCGATTTGAGAAGTATCAAGAATATTCCTTTGTTCTACCAATAATCTTGCCATTTCTCTGTAAGAAATTACTGCATTTGCACACATAGTAACATGTATATTGTTCATCATAAAAGTATAGCTGGCCATAAGAGTTCTGTAAATAGAGCATAATAAACAGTAGGTCAAAAGCATGGAAATACAACATTCACAAATACAAATATCAATGAAGGCCACACAAGCTATTCAATACCACATTCATCCATGCTCACTTCTAAAATTCATCAATCTACCCTCTTCAAGTTTGATATAAACTAGAACATTTTCTTGGGCCCTAAAATGGCAGAAATAAAAGTCTATAATTTGTAACCATGATTACACAGTAATCACAACTGTAAATATACTCACCTCTCCAGCATCGCTACTTTTACTATTGATGTCGCTTCCGCTTGATCAACACTTGACTAATTCTGTACAGTCCTTCTTCGTGCGCTCGACTGACTCGACATGCCTCATGCAGAGCAGTCCTAGAATCCTAAACATAATTGACCAAAATCAGGAAAATATTTCCTTAATCAAACAGAAGTAAATGCATTAATGCCAGCATTATTACAAAACGGCAATTTTGTAGCACCGCGATCACACAATGCAAACGACTTGTAACACTTAGCACCAAATTACCTCACTCATTTATCACAATTTCCAGTCAACGTCACCATCACAGTCATCATCATCATCATCATCATCATCATCATCAAAAAACTTAATGCATCATTATCTATCTATTCTATTCAACGTATCTACTCAACATCTCGTTTCCACGCTCTTTGTAAAGCGCCCTGATTTTGGCCCCTGCTATGTTACGACGCTATATAAATTGTCATGAACAATAACAATAACAATCATATGCAAATTTTAAAATAAAATTATGAAAATCTTTAAAATATACCTATACCACAAAGTAAGATATGTAAGATATTCATAAATATTTTATCAATAGAGCTACAGCAAAAGTAAATACTGCTTATGAATGAAACAGAAATAAGATTTTAATATTTTAATTATATATATATATATATATTTATTTATTTATATATCAAAACTAGCTAAAAGAAAATAAAATATATAAGGGAATGCACCTTACTTTTAGAATCCTTTCAAAATATTAAAAGAATGAGAAAAAGGTTAATTTTAAATGTGATACAAATATGTGATATCTGAGTGATTTTGAAATCAACATGCAAAACACAAAAATTACTTTATTCTGCAGATGAACAGAACACTTGTTGTCAATAAGAACTTGTATGGCCTCTGGCTGACAGAAATAAGCAGCATTAATCAGAGATGTCCAGCCATTCTACAACAGTGACCATCTTCGAATAAACAACCTCTCACTCATCCATCATTTGTCGATTAAAACTGCTTTGATTTCAAAAACAAAAATTTAGAGAGACCATTCTGACATGCCACTCATCATAACTTTAGCATAAAATTGACTTTTCAAAGGCTTAGAACAATGTCTGACAAGCATGAAACAATTTCTGAAAGTAAGAAAGACCTATTTATTATCTTTAATACAGATTTTACTGCTATAGAAAACGGCCAACACAAGACAAAGGTGAAATGGTATGGAGACAACTACAGTACCTATAACATACCACTTCAGAGCATGATTTATCAGAAAGTAACAAACATTTTCTACAGTAGATACTATAGAAATAAAGCGATAAAAGTAGAAAAAGTTTCAAACAGCAAAAGACCTTGTCCTGAGCATCGATTTCTGAATGTGCATTGATAAGCATTTGAATAATGTCCGCATGCCCCTTCATTGCAGCATGGTGTAGAGCCAAATTACCTCTCTAGAAATATAATTATAAAAACAATCAATCATGCAAGTTCAAGATAGTAATCTGAAGAAATCCATTACAAGTAATTCTGAATACTGACTTAAGTACTTCAAGGTCAGACACTTCCTGATTTCACCAAAGATTTTCACCTTCTTTCCCACTACTTCACATCACCTGCTCCACTCCACTGATAACTGGAATGTTCATATCCCTAGATCATCCATCAGCCTAATCCAGCGCTAAGTAATCAAAGTAATTTGACCCACACTCTGGTATGGATTCTTTCCATCTACTCATGCCTCATTTCTTAGTTTAGCTTAGGTTTAAACGACAATTTATATAGCGCAGTAACAAAGTCAAGAGGCTTAATACAAAAGCGCTTTACAAATTGCACTTGTATGAGATGTCGAACAGGTGCGTCTTAAGTTTTTTCAACAAATAAATCGATGTTAGTCTCATTGGTCACAGTTTTCGGCAGCGAGTTCCAGAGCAAAATCAGTCTAATGTGAAAACTAAAGTCTCATTTTCTTGCTGCATGATGATGAATCAAAGAAACACAATCGTGAAGCACGCATCCAATTTAGTAATAAAAAAACTCACATCATCACAAGCATTTACTTTGCAGCCAGCATCAAGCAGCATCTGAACAATTTCTTTCTTCCCCTGTGAGGCAACATGAATGGCACAAGAGTTGTGCTGCAAAAAGCAAACAACATTACACAAAACAGAACTACAACAGATTGAACAGTTTCAATAAGAATCTAATAAACGCTAGAGCCCTTTACATATGAATCAACAATATAATATCCTGCTCAACATCTAAAATTGCATGATAATCTATTCTATAAGGTGCCCCTATATAGACATAGACTAGTTGTGACGTTCATGCAAAACAGATGAGAAAATTTCATTGGGGTGTGACTGCCAATAAATTGTCATATAGACAACAAATTGTCCCAAAGTTCAATACATGAATCTAATACTGTATTACTGTCCCAAATTTTGCACCAGGGGTTCCACCTCAGACCTCGCTGAGAAAGCAGATCAAACCAATTTTGCTTCCATAAGTGATGGTGCCCCTATTCTGAAATCCTAGCAATGCCACAGATTTCTATACAAGTTTGAAGTTTCTAGTGATCCTGGTCTAAAAATCATTCACAAAATGACAAATACTAAAGCATTCTCAACTCTGCATGGGAAATTGACCAACCGGGACCCATTAATCCGTGAGACTAACCTACCTAACCATCTGGTCACACACAGCTATATTCCAACTCATTCTCTTGATGTTGCAACTTACTTGAGATCTATATATGTTGAAAGCCCAAGTAATTATTCCAATAATTAATAATGAAATAAAAAGGACCTATGGAAGCATTTACAATTTCAAACGTCTCTCTCTCTCAATCAAAGATCATCTGCTACATGACATTGCACAATTTACATGTACACGAGATCATAACCTGATCATAAAATCAAACATTGCTCACCGTATATGAAACCCAATTGACATCTATTCCTTCTTGAATAAATCGCTTCACTTTCTCTTTTATTGCCGAAACCACACGCTTCCCAGAAAGCCTCTTGCTTTGTTGCAGCCAGCCCCATTTTCTGAAGTGCAGCATATACAGATAATATGTATCTAAATGTATCCAGAATATGAATTATTATTATTAATACCGTAGTAGTAGTAGTAATAATAATAATAATTATTATTATTATTATTATTATTAGCATAATATGAGTACTAGCAACAACAGTTGGGACGGGAAGTTAGCAGAATGGTAACAACGTTGAATGATAGAACACAAGATCGCAGGTTCGAGACCCACAGCCTTACACTCTAGAAGGCGGTAGTAAACGAGGAGCAGTGGTAAGAGGCTGCGATAAGTCAGGTACACTACGGGATGCACTAGCCTGATATCCGTGGTATTTCACGACTGTCTGAGGGCTATAGAAGCAGAGATCAGCACCGCCCGTGAGGCTCGGGAAGGACTTTGACTGAATGATTCTTTTGAACAGCAGCGGCAGTAGCAGTAGGGGCAGTATGTGACACCGATGTTAATTAATAGGTCAGGATGTTAGTTAGTTAGTTAGAGTATGTTAGTGAATGTTTCCAGATTGGTGGCGTAAGTAACACTGTCTGGTAACGTGTTCCATAGAGTGGGGTTTACTCGAGTAACGGAATGATTTATTCAATATTTTAAAAGCACCGTGTACTTGTTGCAAAACTATTAAGCTACGATCTAAAAGCGCTATAGAAATGTAAATGATGGATACCCATAGTTCGTTAAGGTTAGTGTTAGGGTTGCGCCAAGAGAGTTCCTGTACCTTTTATCACAGACTTTCAGCGCTGATTTTTAGCAATAATAATAATAATAATAATAATAATAATAATAATAATAACTCACTAAATGCAAAATAAAATCGTAATCAGACCACAGACTATAATTAATTAAAACCCATGAATCAGACCCAGTCGTGTTACCACTGTTGCGTTAATAAATTTAAAAGCGTCAGTTCTAACATATTAATTTGTATGAGCTCTAAAATATTTCTAACAATCGGTTATAATAAAAATTCATTCTCAAGAAGATCCGCTCGAGGCCAAAGAGAGAATAAACCTTCTAGCGAAACAGACAATTGAGGGAAAGACAACAGCAAGTCAAACATAAACTTCTGTGGCACCAGTATCATAACGCCCAGGGCATCGGTCAATGGCGCACCAAATCCAAACTGAATAAGATCCAGGTCAAGCCGAAAAGATCAGTCAGAATAGTGTTTATATTTACAGTGTCAGTGCAACGTTCTCAGTCAATTCTAAAACTGCTATATCAGTGTTAGTTTTAGCTCTCCTGTTTATACTTCTGTCGATTGCTTAAAATCAAGGAGATTCCAGAAATCACAGCAGTAATATAAGAATTTATTTGGGAAACAGTAAAAAAGTGAGCGTTATGCTTGAATTTATTTATTATAACTTGGAATTAGCATTTACTTCAAAGTTATAAATTCATTTGTTGATCTCCTTAGATCAATATTTACTTAAGAAAATCTTGGATCCTTCAATGCTCAACATTTTATTATATTATTCATTTAGTCATTTCGTTATTTTGACATAATTTTGCATCGGAAATAGAAGTAAAGATTGATAACCATAATTGAAGACGCAAACATATGTTAGTTAAAGTTGAAGCATTGGGCTATAAGATATCCGCGGTTGTAGACTGTAGTTCATAGTTCAGGCAGAGCCATAGATAAGAGCAGAGTGCAGTTGGTCAACTTGGTCTTATTAAAGGTCTATTGGGGCCTATTTCATCGAGTGCCGTCAGTTTCTTTGCGGTTTTATCTTTTAAATGATGAGTTTCTTATCGAGGAAGTCGATACTTGATCTGGCCAAGAGGTGAGGTCGACGAAGTTTCGCTTTAGACTAGAGACGATCGACTGTAATGCTTTTGAAAGACACTGTTGTCTTTTACTGCAACTGGACACTGCTAGACCCTCCAGTTGATTGAGGTCCAGTACAGTAGGCTATCCATGGCAGGGTTATATTACCGCATGTCTGTCTATAAGCCACAGTCGGACTGTAGTTTAATTGAGGTTATGATGATCTGAAGGCTTTTAGTTGAGAAGTTTACAAGTGGGGTCGGCGGGACCGATGTTCAATGACACCCGCTAAGTTGCATAAATGCACACGGGAATCTGGATGCGCGTCAATGGCAGTTACTGGGTTTATTTCGGCTTCGGATGGACTTGATGATTGAGCAAATGTACCTCTCTCATTTTATCCATGATCGTAATGCACATGGAAACAGCTCTGGGGCATGTTTTATGCTAATGTTACAGTAATGCCACAATTATTGGTCATCCAGGAGTTTGACTATTTAAACCAGGATTTAAGGTGGTTGATTCAATAAATTGACTTATTCTATTAAATAGTTAAATTTTTAATTCACGAATGACTGATCAAAGAAGTTCTGGTTTTGTTGGATTTTGCTTTGAAATAATTATAGTTTAATAGATTTACAGTTATTTTGGTTATACACAC
Source organism: Metaphire vulgaris (assembly GCA_018105865.1). NCBI lineage: Eukaryota > Metazoa > Annelida > Clitellata > Crassiclitellata > Megascolecidae > Metaphire > Metaphire vulgaris. The sequence continues at coordinate 2,016,394 of CM030844.1, forward strand.
TGAATCTAATCCAGTCAACGGTACTTGTCGGTTAATTCACCGCCAACAAGGGGTAAATGTAAAGGCTTGTCGGTTCACTCTCCGCCAACTTAACCCTAACCCAAACCCTAACACTATACCTAGCCCCAAACCTAGACTAACCTTAACCCATACCTAAACCTAACCCTATTGGAGGTGAATAAACTATTGGCAGTGAATTAACCGACAAGAACCCAGTCAACTTCCATAACACCACTTGATAATATATAGAACTAGTCCAACATGATGTGAGGTCAGACAACTGGATGACAATCTGTAGTGGATGAGCTAGGTTAAATGATAGGTTCTGAGTCTTGATAGAAAACTTGATGGACTATTTGTCATGTACACAGATTGAGGTGTCATGTTTCAAAGCCTAACGGTGGCACTGAGAAGCATCAGTCAGTGTCACGAACTGTATGAGAGAGTGAAAGAAGAACTGAAAGTACAGTGCTTAAATATTTGCAGATTGTCTTATTTGCAATGTGAAAATTTAAAATTTAGTGTCAGTAAATGGCAGTTGCTGTTCATTTTCAGGTGTTCAGTGCCTCACCTTACATATTCCAAACAATCGTATCGTGCAAAAAATGAAACGATTTATGGATTTGAGCCAGGCTCAGAGCAGCGTTTGGCATTGGATGCAAAATTAAAACAGTACAACTCCGAGCTTTTCGATATTCCACTTGTAATTGGAGATGAAGAAATTAGAACAAAAAATGTTCAGTTTCAAGTCAAAGTATGACATTTCTTTTATATATTCTCTGAATTTTTCTTGAATTTGTAAATTTATACAAATTCTTTTGGCAGGTCTTTGGTGAATCAGTTGATGCCAACAATGAAATTTTAAGCATTTATGAATTTGTTTTTTGCATATGAAATACAACCCATGCTATTAATTTCATCAGTGTAGGCTTTCTTTTTTTCAAGGACAGCATTCATTATGAGTCATACATTCCAAAGTATAGTTTGCTCCATAGCAAATAAGAGTGACTCTGGTAAATTTAAAATGTTTGGTTTTGAGTATTCTAAATATGCTTTTATGTGTTTCTTTTCATGATTTGCTTAAATGTTGTAATGTTTGTAGCCTTTTGATCACCAAAGTAAACTGTCCAAGTATTACTCTGCAGATTCAGTAAGTCATTTGATAAAAGTTTGGATAATTTCAAAAGAAGTAGAAAGACTCTTTGAATCTTGACGTAAAATCTTTCTCAGTTGCAAAGTCTATGCGTAATGCACATTTGTTGATCTGTTGTTTTGATGTTATCTTGAGAGAGACGATTTGTAGACAAGATTGTTAGCAGTATTTTTTGTCAGATTATGAGATATGATTGTATGAGATTGTTTATATCTCATAAGTTTGTTTATATCACATAAGTATCTTACTGAAGTGCTTCATAGTCAAACATGGCAAGTCTTACCATGTTCTATACTATTGACCCACTTTAATGTACATGTATGGTGCAGTGGCAGCTCTAGGATTTGGCAAGTGGGGGGGGCGTTGGGGTGGCAACTTCTAATCATGGGAGGCCAACCATTTGTTGTTTAATGTATGTAGCATTAAGTATAGGGTCCCAACTGGAGGGCACTGGGGGCCAGGCACTCAATAGGGGCACGGGCCCCTGGCCTCCGGTGGAGCCGCCACTAATATGGTGTTGCCAGAAGGTGTGTACACAAGCGCCCAAACGCACACACACACACACACACACACACACACACATACACATTTGCGCTTAATTGAGTTATATTGTTATTGTATGGTGCTTGCTGGAATGACATTATAGTCAATGAGTTAATTCATGTCAATCTTATTATGACAAGGTTCTGTTACATGTACCTTAACCCTTAAACCACCAGATACTGTGTAACTACAGGCAATGTGACTGATGATACTCAGTTCCAGAGGTATAAGAGTTAAGCACCAACATAGGGACAATTGAACTGTAATAATATTTGTCTATTTAGTTTATGAAAAGAGCTTATATTGTCATTACTTTATGCATTGGCCAGTTTGAGAGAGTTACTTTGACAGCTGTATTATTTAATTCAGTTGAGCTATAGTTAATTAGTTTTGATTAATTTGTTGTAGTTCAAACCACATGAATGATTTTACATCATGTGCAGAGGTGATTTTATGCCTGAGATGCCAGCCGCAGAGCTAGTGAAATCTTTGAATTTTTAGGAATTTAACTCTTGTACTGCTAAGCGTTGACATTTAGGGAAACCAAAGTAGTGGCAATCCCACCTCATTATTTGTGCGAGGGTTAACGGATCGGCGAAATTGGTTTCGGTTATGCTGCTGATCGACCTGATTCCTTCTGTAGGGGATCCTGGAAAAGGCAATACAGGCCAGTCAGAAGGCATTTCGTTCCTGGGATGCCACACCGCTGGAGAAACGCGGGAGATCTTCGTGACGGGCGGCTGAATTGATCCGAGAAAGTACCGGGCGATATTTTGGCGGCGACAATGCTTGGTCAGAGCAAGACAATTATTCAAGCAGAGATCGATGCTGCCGCTGAACTTTCTGACTTCTATGCATTTAACGTGCAGTGGGCATTGGTGAGATTTGGTCATAAATGCATTGTAGTGACTGTACATGATAAATTTAGGGCATGCATTATAACCTTTTATGACTTTTATATGTGTGACCTTTAACAGCTTTGCTTTGCAGCCAGCAAATAAAAATATGATCTTGTCCATCAACTGTAGGAAAATATAAAGCATGGCTGCGACAGAACCAGACTTGTTTTGTTATTTTACTTTTTCTTGGTAACAGAACCCTCTGAGGACTTGTGGAAGATAGTCACAGTCAAGCAACCATTGCCAAGTCTTGAAAAGTCATAAATTATTAATCACTTTTTATAATAAATTTAGTAGAAATTCACTCCAAGGTTATCCCATGCAAACATATCTATAAAAGAAATTGATAATTTTCTAATAAGGTATTTTGCTTTGTGGCAATTGATTTGACTCCATAACATGCATAATGTTATCTCACTTTTGTCAGCATTCTTAACCTGTTGTTATCAAAGAATGATATTGCATTTTATTCTATTGTAATGTCTTCAACTATGAATGAGAATATAGTCTACAGTTTGATTGAGATTCAAAACTTAATATGGCGACATAGTTTTCTGTTACATGTTATTTACATGCTAAATTCATGAATGTAACATGATTGTAGTAAGTTTTAAGTGGGCTAGTGTATTAACAGTTATGTCACTGTACAAAAGTTAAAATTTTTGCAGGAGAAATGAATGAAAATTGAAATTGAAAATACACCTATAGGTATGAACGGAACTCTCCGTCCTGGTATATTCAGACAATGTGTTTTGGAGAAGCGGCCTTCCACTGGAGATGGAACTCCAAGCAAAGGGTGGAATGGTGGTGGTTCATTCAGGTTTTAACCCCCTTAACCGTGTATTTAACTGTAACTCAATGTACAATGGACAGATATATCCGGGATCCCCAGTTAAGGGTTAATAATGGGCAACTTATAACAAATGCAAATGATACAAAATGGTGGATCAGTTGGCCGTGACTGTGAATAATGCACAGCCTCAAGAATGATGGGGAGACCTAAGAGACCAGAGAAACTAGGAACTTCTAGAAACGACAAATAGGCATGAGTTACCACGACCCACCCAAAAACAAGCACAGAATGTCGATAAAACGCACACACGCGCACATGTGTGTTAGCAGAAAGTAAACCTGTTACTACAATGAGCAATAATTTGAACTATTATCAATTATGTGATTTCTTGCAAAAATGCTTTTTATTGCCTCTGTTTTCTTTACTTGTAGGAAGCGCAGAAATGGACTCCGTTAAGTGTTGATGGTTGCAGTAATGCACTTCACTGGAGAGGATTTGAAGTAATTACAACGTTTTGCTGTATTTTACATTTTCTGGTCATCACGACCTATTTAGGCATAATGGCAAGAAAGTTTACTGCAAAGTAGAAATATTTATGAAAGCCATATCAAGTAAGTTGCTATTGGTTTGCTAACAACTGGCTGATGTTATTGGTATGATGTATTTTCGAATGATTTACGCTGATGTCATTTAGAGTTTGATAAGCTAAGATAAGATACAGTAAGTGTTTAGTGTCTGGTTGGATATCAGGCTGCAGATTAATTATGTCTTCAAAGTATTAATGATTCTGTCTCATGACTTTTAGTAGAGTTTAGAAGGCTAATATTTGATTTTTAGTAACTTTTGATGGAAATTTGCATTATTTTACAGCACACACACACACACACACACTTTAACAGCTGCCTTGCATAGCTGGATGTTAAACCACTGTTGGGTGAGTTTTCTAGACAGTAGACATTTTGCTGACATGGCAATTTGCCAACAAGCCCAGCTACAGTGGATGACTCCTTTACAAAGTCCAAATGACAAATGCCTTTCTTCCAGCATTGTATAGCTGATTCTAAGATGACATGCATTTTACTGGTGCTTGTCTGCAAATGGGGAGATGGCTGTCCGCATATTGCGTTGTTGGTGAAACGTCCTGTTAACTTGTGTAAATATTTGTTTTTATTTTAAGGGTTTCTGGGCAGCAATTGCCCCATTCAATTTACAGCCATCAGTGGTCATCTTGCTGGTGCACCGGCCCTATGGTGGGTTCATAACTATTTATTTTGCGCTAATTTTTGTTGCAGGATATTTGCGACTAATCTTGTCTTAGAACGTCGCTGATGAGTGAACACATGAAAGACATTCACCGTGCCTATATTATGCGACTGCTTTACTTTGAGAAGCAGTATTGATATAATTGAACTGTTTAAGCAGTTAATACATTGATAGCACTTGAATGCTCTGTATAACGGACAATGAAATTAATCTTATAACTGAATAGCTGTGAAATGATATATTTTGCTGTTGAGTAGGTTGACTTTTATATGCGTCATTTGCTGTTTATTTGGCTGGAGTTAATGTGAGACGTAATGACATTTTCTCCAGTATTCTTTGTTTCTTCAGGGAAATGTTGTACTGTGGAAACCATCTAGCACAGCTATCCTCTCTTCATACATCAATTTCAAAATTCTTCGTGAAGCTGGGTTGCCTCCAGGTGTTATCAACTTCGTGCCTTCTGGAGGTTCGGTGTTTGGTCCGGTCATCACTAAATCACCTTTCTTGGCTGGAATCAATTTTACTGGAAGTGCAGGGCAAGTGTCTTGTTGTTGTTGTTCTAATATCAGTTGCCTTTGACTCCAATTAAGAGTACTTGAAGCGTAACCATTGGTCAAGTTATAATAATTATTATAATAACAATAATAATAATGAAAAGATAACATTCATAAATTTCTATACCTTGAAATGTTTCTGTTTAATCTTTGGCCCTGGCAATCTGTATAACCAACACATTATGAAGTTGAAATGTTGGCCCTATGGGGCTAAATTGTTAATAAAAGCTATTTTGGTTGTCATGTTGTTTAGCAGTGCTCTGCCATTATTAGAATTTCCAATAGGCATGGTATTTAATTTTCATGATGTCTTATGTTGGTATTTTTACGACATTAGAACTTTCGAATCTGTGTGGAAGGAAGTTGGTAACAATATCAGTTTATACAAATCGTTTCCTCGGCTGATTGGAGGTAGGCTTCGTTTGAACTGGACTTCTTGATGCATCGCGATAAAAGTAAAGTTTCGCCCGCCTGAAAAATTATCATGCCTTAACCCCGTTACCGGCCATTTATTTGTAACGTGACGTAATTGGAGTATGGGCGTGCGTGTGTGAATCACGACCAGTAAAGGGTTAATGCGAAAGCAATAAAGCGGCCAGTGGTTGCTGATAGGTTTTTGATAATTACACTAGCATACAGACTGGTTTATGATAATATAATGGCACCATTTACCGGTAAACTGTACTGTGTAGAGTATGGTTTGTGAAGGTAGAAAGTACGTGAAAGTTAACGATGCATTGACGCAGCCGCTTGAATTACGCATGTAGTGGATTTTCCTTTGGCATGTTTGGCCTAGAGCAGAGTAGCAGACACTGACCGTGTTAACCTTTAACTCTTAAACCAACACTTTGTACCTTTGTGTACTTTGTAACTTTATGCAATGGAACCAAGTATACTCGGTTCCAGCAGTTTAGGGGTTAACTGCTTCACTGTATTATCAGTAGTTGAATGTGAAGTGAAGTGATCAGTGAAGTAAGTAAGTAAGGAGAGTCTTATCTCCAAGTACCCTCTGTGTAATTAGTCAATTATTGACAAATTAGGTTCAGGCACTGATGCATTTTACTGCTTCCATGATCATGAAGATCATGGAAGCAGTAAAATGATTATCGATGATTTATTAGAAATGCCAAAGAATATCATATATTATTTGGGTAGACCTATCGAATAGAAGAACCATGGGAACCAAGTACAGTGGTTGCACCATTATCAGAAGTGCCTATTTTTAACCGTTGACATTTTTGAAGTTACTATTTTAATCGTGTTTGCTGATTCCACATTATTCTGCTATTCGAAAGGTCGTCCTATTATTTGTTCATAGCAGCACTGGTTAAATTAGATGCTGTTTAATCTGTTTTGTACTTTTTTTAGAATGTGGTGGAAAGAATTTTCACTACGTCCATCCGTCTGCCAGCAATACCGCTCATATTGTCAACAGCACAATTCGATCGGCGTTTGAGTACAGCGGCCAGAAATGTTCCGCCTGTTCTCGTATGTACGTTCCCAAGAGTAAATGGAATGGAATTCGCGACGGCCTTGTCGCTGCTATAAAGCAAATGAAGGTTGGCTCACCGCTCGAATACGACACGTTCATGACGAGCGTCATTGACGATAAGGTAAGTTAAATGAGATCTGATTTGGTTGTCTGGTCTGGATAATCGTGTATTGGGACCATACAGTTATATTATACAATGCCAGTTTGCAGTCAAATTCAACCAGCCAGTGATTCTTAACCTTTTTGTGATTACATGCCCCTGAAACAAGTATAAGAGAGCGAAGTACCCCCTACCAGCCTACGGTACCTTATCTGAGGACAAAGTTTATGTTCTGTAATATACTGAAAAATTGTAAATTGCAATGTGCTTCTGTCACAGATTGTGCACAAGCCAAAAAGTGGGATTTTTCTTTTACAGTTTCTAATTTATTACGAACATTTTTACAGTGTCTGTACAGTGTACATCGTAGTAATAGTAATCGTCTTTTAAACAGACTTGATTTCTAGATAATTCTGCATACCCCCACAACATCCCTCAAGTACCACCAAGAGGTACAAGTGCCCCCCGGTTAAGAACCACTGTATTAAGCAGAGTTGACAATGGCAAATTTTAAATATTATTGTTTTGCTAGTAATTGAGGAAAACAGCTTTGAATAATATAAAAATAATGGATTTGACGGTTTGTAGATGTCAGTAGAACTCTTCTCCAATTGAGGTCTTGATTGCATAGAGAGTGAATTAATTTGAATTGAATTTGAAGTGTATTTTGTGGAATTTGTTTTCGTATACAGATAATAATAAATTTGACAGATAATTATAATAGTTTGTACTTAGGAATGGCAATATGTTGTTTTAAAGCGCAAGTATGCACTTGTGCTGCATTTTTTACTGTATTTTGTGAGGTCATGCAGTACCTGCATATTCTGGAGTTGAAAAATGTGCTCTTTAGGTATTAATTTCGTGGCCAGACAAAATGTCACGGGTTAGGGCTAGAGTTAGGCTTTGGGTTACATTTTATCCCTATTACATCTTGTCCGTGACATTTTGTCCCCATGACATTTTTTCCAGGACATTTTGTCCTAGGACATTTTGTCCTAGCACCATTAATTTCATGTCATAATCATGCACAACATCAGAAGTGTTGCCACACTGACTTGTTTTAAATTGTCTTTCATTTTAATTTCAAAGTTTTCATTTTAGTTCTCCATATTTGTTCGATATCTCATGATCAGTGTTTTCTGTGTTAAATCCATTTTGTTTAACTGTGGTTGGAATTTTTTAAGGCTTTTGTCAGAATCAAGAGTTACCTGGATCGTGCAAAGACGTCTCCAAACTTAAAAATCGTGATTGGTGGTGGCTGCGACAAAAGGTTTGCAGTTGACTATATGACTGTCTGTTTACAATCTATATCCTAAAGTTTTGATGTTCATTTGCTTTAATTGTTGGTTACAAATGTTTGATAGGCTGCTAAAATGTTTAACTAATATTTGTGACGTTATCAAAATTGTTTCTGTATGTTTTAAAGCAAAGGGTACTTCATTGAGCCAACCATTGTTGAGACAAAAGATCCCAATGACCAGATGATGCAGGAGGTTAGTACAACCATTCAGATTAATTTTCATTTGATATTTTAAAAAATGACTTTATTTGATATTTGTGTAATAATATACATTACTTAAAGTATAATGCAAATAATCTAATCTATAATCACAAATAATAATGCAATTTCATTGTGTGATACAGCACTTACATAGATCTCCAGTATTGTTGAGGTATGGATGACATTTTTAGGCTGCCTATCATTACTTCACGTTGCATTGTAGATTAGCCATGACTGACTAGCATAAAGTATTGCAGTCTTGGATATGATGATTGATTATGCAGTGTTGGAATGAGACAGTTCAACGGGGTGTGCACAAGAAGCTAGACAATAATGATGCTTTCAGCCTGTTCCAGAATTGCAAATTTTGAGCAGTAGCTTTCTTGTCGTTAAGAAAATATTACAATAAAACTTAGAGTCGTTATTTATATTGAAAAATAAACATGTTAATTAGACCTAAATCTAAGCCATACCATTTTCAAGCTTCCACTGTTTATATTTGAATTACATTATCTGAATGACATTGAATACCGTTTATGTATTGTCTGTAATATTGGTTATAATATTGGTTGACAGTTACTGTGGCTTGTGTTTTAACATTACTATGGTGTAGTGTTGATAGTATAGTTTATGTCTCATTGTGCAGGAACTCTTCGGTCCGGTTCTGACTGTATATGTTTATGAAGATCGAGAAGCTGTTGATGTCTTGAAGCTAGTTGATACTACAACTCCATTTGCACTAACTGGGGCAATTTTTGCTGATGATGAGTAAGTTCTACTTAATTTTTGTTTTTGCAGCCATTGCTGAAAATGTAATGTGCCGTGTTATTTAAGCCGATATCATCCTCAATTACTGGTTGTTTAAGGTTGTGATTGGTCTCGGCTACACTTAATAAGAATCTAGCAATATATGAAGACATTTTTAAAAAGTCGTTGACCATAGGAGACCTATTTGTAGAAACTTGAAATGAATTGAATTTCAGTTAGGTAAATTGCAGCCACGACAGAGTTAAAAGCTAAATACCGTGTTACGTAACAGTTATTGCATGGAATGTAGTAATGTTGTGCTAAAATTACCAAGTGTCCATATTCAGGAAAGCAATCAAGGAAGCTAGTGACCGTCTGAAGTTCAGCACGGGCAACTTTTACATCAACGACAAGTCCACTGGATCTGTGGTTTCACAGCAGCCATTTGGAGGAGCTAGAAAATCTGGTAATATTATTTGTTAGAAGTTAATTATTACCCATTTTGTGCCCTAAGGCAGGTCCAATTGGCATTTATGCCATTCAAATTTAAGAGGAGTGACGTAGTTTCCCATTGCCCTCTCACAGACAGTTAGGGATGAACAACTTGTCGAAAGTAGGTTGCAACGCATTAACTATGGTCAGATTCGAACCCACTACCCTCCAATTTTATGACAAGAATCTCTACCTTGCCCCATAATGGTCACTGCTGTGACCTAGTAATCAGAAATGATTTTACGTTATTTTATGCATTAACAAAATGAAGTCTAATGGTTTGCTTAATAAGCATATTCACCCGTGTGTGTTTGTTCAGCACAGTGGTTAGGGTGATTTGTTGAAGTTCCAGGGGTCGTGAGTTCGAGTCTCGTACATAGATAAAACTGTTGCCATAACATAAACATTTCATTTGATTTAATAAGCTTAGTATTCAGTAAATACCAAGAAGCGGTAAAGACATGCTATTATTCTATCAATGATTTTTTAATGGTCGAGATAGATGTTGCCATTAGGCATACCCAGATGCTTTGCTTTAATACAACATTTCCAGGACATTGACATAATGATATTCTATAGGTTTTTGTGTTTAGAAAATATGGGAAAGAATGAGTTGTGTGTGATACAAAAAGCCTATAATCACTTCTGATACCAATCATTTGCATCTGCTAAATATAAACAGCAAATTATTATTATTATTATTATTATTATTATTATTTAGGACAATTTATACAGCACAGTAACATAGCTGGGGCTAAAGTCAAGAGCGCTTTACATATGAATCACATGTAAGATTTGTTAAATAAGTGGGTTTTTAGGAGTTTAGGAGCAATTGAGCAAAGCATCTTGACAATGAACTTGATGACTACGCTGCCTCATTGAATAGTTATTGTGTATTGATGTAATTTATTATATGGTATGCTATTACGATTATTGCCGCTGTAGTAATCTTGGCACACATTAGTTTCACTGTATGTGCAAACAACAGCTATATTTTATTGAAAAATTATTATTACTTTATATCTTGGGAGTTTTTGAAACAATCATCATCTGAGGTGTAAATATAATGGTACAATTGAGCAGAACTTGAAATTTGTTGTAACAGGGACAAATGACAAGGCTGGAAGTCCTTATTACATTCTGAAGTTTGCCAACCTATTGTCGGTGAAGACCCAGACAAAGCCTTTGGAAGATTGGCGTTATCCATATATGTCGTCTGCTCCAAGTGAAAACCTGAGCAGTAATCAGTATCGGTGCTGATAATTCACATAATAGTTTTTAACTGTATCCAAATCAAGGTCCATGATCAGTTTTTAACTATTCGACTACACAAGATCTGGAGCTAAAATTTTGATACAGCATATCATTTAACAATAATTTTATTTGTTATTTCAGTAGCACTGGTGTCTTCCATTATCATATTTAAACACATAATGCTAGAAATGCAGACATTTGTATTTTCTTAAGTCAATGTACATTGTACATATAGAATGACTTTTAAAATTTGTGGTGTTCTCACTTGCTTCTGTTACAGCTGCTATGTGCAATGAATCTGTTTCTAGTTGTTCTTTTGGGATCACTAGTAATATAGTATTATTCTTTCTTTTATAGAAACATTTGTGTTGCTCTACTTTATCTGCTGGTTTGGCTTGCCTATAAATTTTTGTATTATGCATTACTATAGGCATTTACAGCTTAAATGGATTTATTAGTTGTCGCATTATGTTCTAAACCTGTTTTACGTTATTTTCATTATATTATCTAGTGGTATTCAACATTTATTAATAGCTACCGGTGTTTAAAGGCTATTCCATGTATTTGTCAAACAGCATTTATTTTGCTAAATTTGATACATTGGTCTCTTTTAAGTGTATTTATTAAATCTGCTGCATCTAACTTAGAAGTTAATATTTAAATCATAAGTATGGTAATTGCTAGGAAGTGAGTTAATTCGTAACTGAAATCAACGTATTGTTTGATCTATTTTGTCAGTTTTCATTTTAATATCATGTGCTTGCTGTTAAGTTACGGATTTTCAATACGAAGACAGAATGTTATCTTAACAGGTTGGGCTAAGACGAGTCATGTGCTTTTCATTTCTGAACGTTTCAATTTTTGTTTTGAGCAGGTGACATAAATTTCAGCTGAATTACTTTTTTGCTAACTTACTTACTTTCATGTTTAGTGTGTACTAGACCCTAACACAGCTGTTCTATTTCGTGTTTAGTCCTTTAAAAATTTTCATTTAGACAGGCTTGCCACATTAACAGGATAATGTACTGTGTATATTTGTATGGGAAGAAAATAGTAGAACTCTTTTGTGTTACGTTGATATTGATGCCTGTTATTACGAGTAAAATTACTAAACAATAACACTGGTGAAATTTATAACAGTCGTATTTTAGCTCATGCTACAAGTGTTTGTATAATCTCTTAGTACTTTTCAAAGTAAATTGTGTACTTAAAATTACTGGTAAAAGAGCAGTGGCCAAAAGACAGTTAACAACTGAATCAAACTGTTACAGTGTTACAGCTGCAACTAGAGTCAAACCCATTTAACTTCATTCATCTTGATGTTCAAACATTTTCTGGTCCTCTGCAACTACCAATACCATATTGTAACGTGCCTGTCTTTCACAATAATATATTCAGTTCTTGTTAATGTCAATTCTGCTTGAATACAACATTAACCCCTTAACTGGAGATCCCGGATATATCCGTCCATTTTACATTGAGTTACAGTTAAATACATGGTTAAGGGGTTAAGCATTAAAATAATTACTGTATCTACTATGCGGTCTTAGTGTTGCTGCAGTGAGCTTTAAAGTACTGTAGACTGTATTGAATTGCTCTTCCAGTGTTAAGTAGCAAATGATATGTTATAGTGCTCAGGAGAATGAGTTATGTGAATTTATGTAACAAAGCCCGTTTAGAACTGCGTTGTGACATTGTTAGGCCCATTTTAGTAGAACAAAAAATAGTTGCTTTGCAGGAAAGTCCATCAAGCAGAATGATTCTTGTAACAAAACGATTCAATATGAGAAATATAATTGGCAATTAGGTACGTAATTTAACAACTATACAATGTTTGTAAACATTGAAATTGCAGTACCAACTGTGATTCCAAAGTGACATTGATTCGATCATCACTAACTTCTTTAGGCCATATTTCCAGATCTTCTGAAGAAGGCTTCAAAAGCAGTGGTCGATTTATAAAAATGAGTGGGGTCTAGCCCAAAATATTCAATAATCAATTTCCAGCTGGGATTGGACAACTAAAAACCAAAATTTAATATCTCCACTGCAGGTGGCCCCCAACAGGTGAGAGTTACATATACCTCGATCCCCAGCAAAATTGAACATTATTCAAAAGTCTAGTTATGCATAGAAATATCTTGTCTATAAGCACTGTCCATACATGCAATAGTAATATATATTCATACTGCTGAAGCACAAAGCTTTAATTTGTCACTGTAAACCAGAGGATTTCACTTGAAGGAGAACAATTTCCAATGAGATCTATTTGTCCATCTATCTCTTCCGGTATTACCAGATGTAAAGAGATCCATCGGCTGGACCGATGTAACCGGTGGCAACGAGCACCACGTCAACCAAAGTCCAGACTCCGAGGCCACCAAAGCTGAACAGTTTTCCAATTCCTTCCCTCCAGAGTCCAAGATAAAAGCGATCGGCACCAAAACCCCCAATGGTGATGCTGCAAAAAAATAGATGTAGGAAATTATTGTTAATGCATCTGCAGCCACATACAATTATATGTTTCAGTATTTCATTTTAAGTGACCTTTGTAAATGTAAAGTGCCCCGACTTTGGTCTTTGTCATCTCCACAGCACCATAAATATTGGCTTAATAATAATAATAATAATAATAATAATAATAATAATAAGGAACTAATAATAATAATAATAAGGAACTAATCTAACATTGAACATATTATATTTGCGGCAGCTTCGTTAGGTCTGCTAAGTTGAAAAATACCTCAAAATAAGGGCTGTTGACCAGCGCTTTCCTGACGTCCAGTTGCAAGGCAGCCTCTTGTAAAAAGTTCTTTTTCCTAAAACATTTGCATGTTTTATATAAAATACCCGTACAACTACCCTATAAAAGACTGAAGAGATATTTTTAAAAATTAAACGAAATACCAAGAATTTACTACTATAAAGCACAAGAGTAAAAGATTCAAATTCCATTGCTTGTTGCATCAGGCATAGACATAGCTTTATAATGCATGGAAGTAAAATCCAACATTTACCTTGATAACTCAAAGTGCCTTAAGCACCATAAGACTTTTTAGCCCAATCTAGCATATTGATGCAAATATGCAACCATATATTTAACATCACTGGCTCGAGTAACCAATAAACATAAAACGACATCAAAATTTAACCTAAACATTGCCATCAAACACATTTATCATCTAGTGCTGAAATTTCTTCAACGAGCACACATTCCAGTAACAAACTTTTTAGCATATGTCAAAACTATAGATATAGTATATTTATCATAAATGATTGTCTGGTAAACACCTCCCAAGTGTGGAAATGTGAGAGTGTGCATTATAATTGTGAAAATCGATTTTACATTTTGATCTGCACCCCAGAAAGCACGTTATACTCATGTGCGCACTATACTCGAGATTTTACGGTATCTAGCAATCAGATCAATTTACAGCCATTATGCTCAAAGACTTTGTAGACATTGCCAGAATAATCATATTTTGCATTATTACAGAATCTCAAACACAGCCAATACAATTTTCGAACGTTAGTCACTAAATACACGAACATATCAAGAAACGGAACTGACCGAGGCATATAACATTTTCATTCACTGTACAATTGGCTTGGTACATCGGTCGTGGAGCACTGATCACTTTGCAGGTGTCACTGGTACAAGAGTGCAAGTAAGAAGCTGACTGATAGCAATATTGACAAGTAAACCAACGAGTAAAATTCTGATTACCCTGAAAATAATGCCAAAATTCAATCAGTTTCTGTAACAAATAGTTGTATTTAACAAATTCACTATTGGAGAAAATTAATTTAGTGCCAGCGGGCATAAAGCAAAACTGACAGAGGTATAAACTTTATTTTGGCTGTTCAAGTTGACAGAATTCTTGGTTTCTTTATGAAGCTATTTTAAAGAATAACTGTTGATAAACCTTATTTTACATCCTACAGTTCCAGGCGCATTTAGCAATGATTCTCAAGGTTTCACCAGACTCATTAAACTCTTAAATGCCTTAAATTCCTCTAAAGCAGAAGTCCTGGCAAAAATGTTTTCCAAGTATCAACATCCTAAATTTTAACAGATCCCCTTGGAAAAGCAAAACACATGTACTAATAACTCACAATCACCTCTCGGTACATGGCAGAATACACTAGGTAAAATCGTTGATGCTCAGCTTCAAGGTATTGTTAAAAATGCTGATAACAGAACTTACCAAACAAGAAATCATGTCTTTAGCACGACATACAACGGATGTGTTTTTTCCATAAATACACGTTTCGTTGAAATCACAGTTAATGCATTCGGCACTCAGCCTATCACAAGCCACATTCGATGGACAGAATTTCACATATCCTGGCCACGTATCGTTTGTCGTGTCGGCTGCTACAGTTGTTGCAGGTGATGTTGTCATCGAAAATTCTGTCTCTTTTGTCTCTTTTGTTACGTTATCAGATTCTGATGTGGTATCAATCGGCTTTTCTGGAGATGAACTGTTCTGTAACTTCCCCTCAACCGATATTGTAGAATGAAGTGAACCATTTTCGAGTTTCTCTGTCACGTGTGGGCTTGAACTTGTTGTCTCTAATATCAACAGATTTGTATCACATATAAATAGACAGTGATCATATTTTAAAGAATACAATACCTATACATAAGTAGTTTAATTAATAAAAAGTTCAAAATTTTTCCACAGCTTGCCTGCAAAATAACAAGGTTAATTTGATGTCAAATTTGCAAAATTGAATTAAACAAATTGTTTAGATATGATGAGGTAATCTGTCAGCATAACACAGAGAAAATGCCTCTTTTTGGCAATCATATACTGCAGCAGCAAAGAGAAGACATTTAAGTCACGTCAAAAGACTGTTGAACAATCAGAAATTGCTAAATTAGATATATTGGGGTCAAGAGCATTAGACAGGACTGACTCAAAACCTCGTTCCATAAATAAGGAGGTTCATGCTTGGGGAACACTAAGGAGACCTTGAGTTGTGGAAAAACAGACATAGCAGATCAGGGATAGAGCAAAGAGGTTGGAGTAGCTCTGGCAGTTATGATGGGAAATACCAATAAGAGAAAGTGCAACAGTTACAAAGACACAAATCTTAACTTTGGCAGGATATGGCAGCCAATGTAAAACTGATTTCATGTAATCACTAATGGGGCATAACTGACCACACAATCAAGCCTTATCTACAAACTATGCATGGTCATTTCTTCTGTTGTTGAGAGATGATATACCTCCTCTCCCTCAGTGACAACTGCAATCAATATCAATCAATCAATCAACTTCTAGAGCGCCACTATCATAATGTCCAGGGCATCAGCCGATGGCACGCCATATCCAAATTGAATTAGAACCAGGTCGAGCTGAAAAGATCAGTCAGAACAGCGGATGAGCAATCTATGGAGGATATGCCAAGTCAAACAGGTACGTTTTAAGACCGGTTCTGAAAGACGATAAATTGTTAGTTGTGCGAAGTGATAATGGTAATGAATTCCAGAGCCTAGGGCCACACAGTGAGAAACAACTAATACCAATGTCTGTGCAAAAACGAGGAATGACAAATGAAAATCCTGCTGAATACTTAGTGGAGTGATTAGTAGATCGAGAGATAAATTGCATCTTAAGATATTTGGCTTCATTATATAACATGGTGCTATATACTAAAAGGAAGGTTTTCTGAGCAATTCGCTGTTCTATAGGAAGCCAATGTGACTGTCTAGCTGGGGATATATGTTCAAATCTGGGAGTCAAGGATATACCTCATTGTATATCTGGAGGCATGTCGGTATTCCTGTATCTGTTGGATTTAACGATGGGGTCGAATGGTCCGGTGGGGTCGTGTGACCTGATGGGGTTCATGGAGGAGTGTTCAACGACCCAAAACATGAGTACAGTATCGAAAAAGATGAGTTTGAGTCTTTCCGAAAATCCATAGAATAAGTTTGTTTGATTCTTACCCTGGTCAAGCATAAAAGCTGTACTAATTAGAACGCAATAATACACAACATAAACTAAACAGTCATGAGATTTTATCATTTTAGTCGCAAAATAACGTCTTAATAAAGGCCAGCCACTAATAAACAACAACCGAAAACCATAGCTTTATACTCAGCCTTTATAGTAACAACCACAGAAGTCTAAAGGCAATCGTTCTTTATATAGCGCAATTTGTCTCAATATATTTGCACAATTCTTCCATTGGTACCTAAATATCGCACGTAATCACAAATCAATCATGAAAGACAGACTTTTGTCGGGCATATTCAAACAATTAGAAGTTTGACTGAGCGGAACTATTACATTTGCGTTGTTGCATTAACCGACTGCAGAAGTAAGATATCGTGCCACGAAAACGGACGAAATGGCTAAAGGTCTGCAATAGTAGGGCGTAAAACGAAATTTTACTAAATAACTGTTGAATACCATTTGTTCTACTAGATCCTAATGACCCTGAAAACTCCGCCATAGTCTGCGGCAAGCCCGGTTGAGAAAGAAAGTACCATAAGCAACTCGTCTTTTTGTAAAGATTTTCTGTATAGATTTACACAGTATTTATGGGCGGAAAGTTATCAAAGTGATAACAACACTGGATTATAGGGCAGAAGGTCGGGGGTTCGAAGTCCTAAAGTCGATTCAGCCTTACTTTTTAAAGGCGGCGGTAAAATGAGGAACAGCGCTAACCTGTATATATTTTCTTTTGCTACTTCCTGTGTTGATGTGGTTTCCTTCTTGTTTTCCCATACCGAGAGAATGGCTGTTTGTTGAATTTGTTTTATTTTTAAAATGCTATCCGATGAATTTTATATAATATTGGACTAAGTTTGGCAAAAATGTTTTAGGGTAGTAGTTGAGTAATGCGCTGAATACCTAATACTGATTTGCGCTAGGCTAGATTTTATGATCGCGAACGTACTATTGAACGTGACTTTACAAGACACTCGTGTCGGTTTGCCTGAAGACCGACTTCCCAACTTTTGCATCAAAGAGAGAACTTATAAAAATTGTTTCTAATTCCAAATTTACTGAAAGTAGTGTTGAACGGTCTTTTCGATTGTTTCAGGCTGGTACAGACTCAGGCGCTAAGGACGAAAAGAAGAATCTTATGCGAAATCTGAGAATTCAGAAACTGTCTCTTAACATTTGTGTTGGTGAATCTGGCGATAAGCTTACACGAGCGGCTAAAGTCATTGAACAGTTAACTGGACAGTCACCTGTATACTCTAAAGGTTTAGTTTTGTGGTTCATTTCAGTATTCATTATAAAATACAAATTAGACATATTTAATTTGACAATTTCTGGTTTAGTTGTAATAGCCATGTTTGGGCTTTGGTGTGTGCTGCTCATTCAGAATCATCCATGTGATGATGTCAGGCTCAGACCTTTACTCTAAAACTACAATAGTTCAGACCTTGCCATCAATATAGTAGAAAAGATAACAGCAGTCAAGTCTGGCTATTGTGGATCATACATAAGGATTCTTATAGAGTACAACTATGAATGTGCAGATAAAATCCTGTACAGCTGTCATATTGCCATGACGCAATACAGTGGCGTAAACATGGCGTCAACATGGGGGGGATAGAATCATCGATAAAGTCAGGTCAGACCCCGTTTTCGTCTCCCAAAAGTCTTGAAAAAGTCTTGACGAGCAAAAAACGTCATTCTTATATTTTTCCTTGGCCAAATATCCTAATGAGCAAAAAAAGGTCATCTGTAATGAGTGATTTTATTTTATTTTTCGTAAGGCACAAAACATTGGGGGGGGGAATAATTGATACTCTTTTCCCCTCTTACTAATTATTGGGGAGCGTCCCACGCCGTCCCCTCATGTTTTACACCCTTGATGCAGTGGCATAAACTGGTGACAGATATGTATTGTATTGGCTTTATAATGGAAACTAGTTCCAGTGGAATTGGTTGTGATGCAACGCTAGCTTGATTCCGTCTTTAACTATAGAAGCAGATAAATTTGATTTTGGTGTTGAAGTTATGTTCCCTCTAAGACAGTGTTGGCCAACCGGTGGGCCACATGCTGTGCGCAGAGTTTAACCCCTTAACTGGGTGCCCCGAGTAACGCTCGTCCATTTTATATTGAGTTATAAATAGTTGCCCAGTTAAGGGGTTAAATTGATTGTGTGGCAAGTTTAAAGCTGTTGTGTGTTCGTGCGGCTTAGAGGGAACATATTATAGAGGACTAAACTTTAAGGGTATTGTAACAGACTTTTCTGTTCTAATGTGCAATTTGATAATTAGTGTTAATTGTGAAATAATTATCGGTCTTTTGCCATAATTTTGAATTAAATATCGGTCTCTTGTCGTAGACCGTAGACAGTAAATAATTTGGGTTCATGATATTCGTGAAATTGCCTTTTCAGCTCGATTCACTGTGAGATCGTTTGGTATAAGAAGGAATGAAAAGATTGCTGTTCACTGCACTGTTCGAGGTGCAAAGGCAGAAGAGATTCTGGACAAAGGACTCAAGGTGTGATGTACTTTTTAGCATGGATGCTTTCAGTGTTTATTCTAGTCACCTAGACATTGGGGGGGGAGTTAACAATTTTTAGGAGGAACAGACATTGGGAGGTCATACTACTTGCCAAAATGTCAAAAAAATTGGGGGGAAATTTCAAACTTTGGGGGGGAACCCTCCCTCCCGAGAATGCCTAGAATAAACATAGGATGCTTTTGAGATCGGTTTTGATTTAATATAAAATGTGCCTGTTAGCTGTATGCCTGAAATGTTTGGTAGTTTGAAAGAGACCCGTAATCAATTGTAGAGACAGAAGAAATTTTCATTAGCAGGTTACAATAGATTTTCAATACTTTTTTGTTGTGTTGGCTTAAGAGATGAAATATGTTTTGAAGGTTCGTGAGTACGAATTGAAGCAAGGCAACTTTAGTGACACTGGTAACTTTGGCTTTGGAATCCAGGAACACATCGACCTTGGCATCAAGTATGACCCAAATATCGGAATCTATGGAATGGATTTCTATGTTGTTCTTGGCCGTGCCGGTGAGCCACTGTATTTGCACAATGATACAAATGTACAATTTTGATGTGACTGTTCCACGATCATATGAAAACATTTTGAAGCATTGCCTTGATGGAACACATGGATGTTTGGACATCTCTTCAATAGAATGTGCCTCTTTGTTTTATTCGTTAATTTCTGCTATGCTAAAAATACCAGCGACATTTACGTAATAGTTTGCTGCTGATCTTTCTCTTTCCATTTTTACTCATTAACAACCATGCTGGCAAGAAACACTTGCTTCGTTTAGCATGAATATCTTTCTTGTCTTTGGAAAACTTTTTTATCCATTAGTGTCTAACAATTATTAGAATTTGCTTTATGCAGACCTCAAGAGCTGAAATTTCTTCTTGAGTTTGTTTCAGTGCTACTGGCAACTTAGTTTGGCATTTATTATTTTTTAAAAGATGGAATGCTGCTGTAGCAGATGCTTTTAAGTTGAAAACTTTATTGCTTTTCACTTTCACAGAAGTCAGACAGCGTTTTGCTACTGCGTTTGATGGAAGACATGCATTGTTTATTATTGTATTATGATTGTTAGATTTTAAAAATTAGATGGTTCAGTTTATAAATTTAGTGATTTTTATTAATTTTTAATTAATTTTTATTAAACATTTACATGATCTGAATATTGCACTTAATTGTCTGCAAATCGATGATGACAAATCACTGCGCAAAATTTAAGAGCCTGCTCCAGAAATGTGCTTCACAGTATCTTTGATATCTGTGTTGAGCTGTTTTGATTATGCAGGATCGGTGTTAAAACCCAATTGCTGATGATTTGCAAGGGATTTGAAATTTTGATAGCGTAGATTGGGGGAAAGATATGTAATTAACTAATTATCTGCAATTATATATATATATATATATATATATATATATATATATATATATATATATTATGCATGCATTTGTGCATGTACTTGAACACTTAATTATCGGTATTCTAGTAGAGTACTTCTATATACAGGGCTCTATGGGACTGTCAGGTCGAATCTGTTTTGTCGAGAATTTAATGTAGATAATTTTATTTTGGTTTCCTTGCGATCGTATTAATAATCAAATTTTATGTTTTGAGCGTTTGCTTAAGTGTTTATATTGCTTAAATTGTAACATTTCTAGGTTTCAGCATCTCGAAAAGAAGGAGGGCACGTGGTCGCATTGGCAACAAACACAGAGTTACAAAAGCTGAAGCCATTAAATGGTTTCAACAGAAGGTACAGTAAATTTGGCATCCATCCTAGTGAAAACTTCGACTGTCCTTCAAATAAATTCTGCTGCCATTTAGTATCTCTGTTTAGTGATGGCATTTAGCTTGATCTTTATCCGTTTATTGTTCAGTGTCGGCTCCAGGATTTAGCAAGTGGGGGGGCTGATGGGGTGGCAACTTCTAAACATGGGGGCCAACCATTTGTTGTTATGTATGTAGCATTAAGTATAGGGCCCAAACATGGGGGCCACTGGGGGGGCAGGCGCTCAGTAGGAGGGCACGCCCCCCTGTGGAGCCGCCACTGATATTGTTGATGGTGAAGCTTTTATGATGGGTGTTTGCGTATGTGACAGTTCCTGTGGGTGAATTTTGTAAAGTTGTCACAAATCTGTTGTTTTTTAGTTTTGTTTGTATTATTTTCTAATATAACTTTTTTGTTTTTGTTTTTACAGTACGATGGCGTGATTCTACCTGGAAAATAATTAAGCAAATGAGACTTTTGGAATTAATGACTGGCTTTCATTTACAAATGAGAATTTTGAAATAAATCAATTGAAATTGATTGTCTTTTATTGGTCAGTATTACCCCAATGAGAGTAGTTGGTTAAGTTGTTTGTAATGGGTTTGAATTAATTTGTAGGATGCAAAAAAGGAACCCTGAACTAGGTTATAGAATATAGATTGTCTGATGATCTGAATTTCACTAAAATGTTACAGCGACATTGTACATCTGCAGTATAAAACATGTAATGATCTTACAATTACCAGTTAATATAGTGTGTGTGTATTTGGGGAACTAAAAATCTGTACCCAGTAGGTAAAATTTGCATCAAATTGACTTGAGGGGGCTATTCTGGATTTGGGAATTGCACATTTAAGCCATGAAACTTTTGGGAAGTACTATACAGTAGAACCTCATTATATCGAAGTTCAAGGGACCGTGATAAATACTTCGGTATATCCGAGGTTCGATATATTCGATTCCTGTATCATTAACACTGTTTTGGCGGGACCGGTGCTCAAACTTCAATATAAACATGATTTCGATATAACGAGGTTCTACGTACTGTAGGTAGCATGAGCAAAGAGAAACACGACAAGTGGGAGGTTCTTGAGCTATTGCTTAGAAACATTTCCACCTGAAATGTTTGTTTGTGTCCCCATTCTTAAATTATGGCTGTGTCACAGCAGATTTAAATACATGTAACTGTAAAGATGGATGGTGAATTTTGTACAGAGTCGCTGGATGATTGACAAATGTATTGTACGTGTTGCAGTACTTGTTCATACACAACTGCAAATGACAAGTGCAGTAAATGTACTTTGATGAAACCGAAAAATGCTTCACTTTTGGATAACAGTTAATTCAATTTAAGTGAAAGTATGAATACTGTGGTGGGAAGTTAGAAAAAGGGTTGGAAGTTAGCATTGGTAATAACTAATAACAATGGACGGTGGAGCAGGCCACAGAACGAAGCGACTCAAGCGAGGTTAGCTTAAGACAAGACAATATACAGTACTGTATAATACATTTGACAGATTATCCAACTCTTCATCATCAATGGCTGTAATAAATTAACATTAAATAATAACAAGGTTTACAGTGGTTCACTTTCACAAGGGTCTGCCCTGTCATCTCTGTGTGAGAACTGAGAAGTTAATAACTCTACTTCTTTTTTAAAATTAACTCTAGCGGTAACAGTCGTATTTCAGTGATTATGCAAATTTATGTTTAAAGATATTAAAATAAATAAACTATTTTTTACTGTCGAAAACTGTGTGCATATAAGAAGGTAAAGTTTTGATATGCGGTCGTAATCTTTCCGAAAACAAATTAAAACTATTCTTTTCAAGAAATCTTATGGCGAAATCTTGTCTATAGGCCTACTGCATTCTACCCACAGCAAACCTAGGGTAATCTTCAACTGTAGCGTCGGTAATTATTTTCCATTGTGGGGTCATTATTTGTTTAACCACGTGTAGGCGGAAAGCAGAAAGGCGATTTTTTGTGGGTAATAATAATCCGATCAGCGGCTATAGAGCCATGCTGGGGGGAGGGGATCAGGGGAGATGGAAGGGATAACATAAATAGTTGTATAGCCGGTCATCTGGCCCCAGCACCTCTCTATAGCCGAAGATCTGAGCACTATAGCCGCTGATCTGACCACTAAATGGATAAATAAACGGTAATTATTTTTCATTGTGCAGTCATTATTTTTTGACCGCGTGTAAGCGGAAAGGCAGAAAGGCGCTTTCTTGTCGAGGTTTCTGATCGTCGCGCAAACACTCTGCAACATTTCATAGAAGAACATATTCTGCCTGGGTCACACATAATTTTAGACGGATGGCCTGCATAGGGCAAACGTCAAGCAAATTGGACACGGAATTCACGGATGAACGAACAAACACGGAATTTACATACATTCCCTTGTGATACACCATGTGTCTTATTTGCACAAGTTTGTTTATTGCAACCGTTTCCGTGCAGAAGACTTGCTTAAGATTTTCATTGTCAATCTATGTGATAATTATGCTTAAGAGGAACATTCTCCTGTGAATAAATAACAGTTTTGGTACTACTCTTTAGCATTCTCCTGTTATTAAATTACTGTTTATGTACTTCAACTTAACTTTTAATACAGATGCATTGCAAAATTATTGAAAAATAATTACAGATGCTAAAGTTGAAAATTACCAAATCTTGTTATCATTCTCCATAAAATACTTTGCTGCAACTACCTACCTGGACCTACAACCTTGGCCACCATGAACTACAGATTATGGACTACGGATTTCACCCAGATTGAGCATTCATGAATAAGCTGGTGCACTGCACCAAGCTTTTGTGCAGTGCTATAGAAATTACTTTATTTTTTATTTGCCTTAAATTAGTCATAAAACTTTTATTTGCACCACCATAACAATACGTACAGCATTAGCCGATCGATGACTGCTTTTGATTCAAAATTGTGATCAGAAATTTACAGATGCACTATTACTTGGATTGTATATATAGTGACCATTTTACTGATAAAAACTGTATTAATGTGCTAAAATGCAGGACATTTTGTAGTCCATGAAGGTCGTTGCTAGGGTGCTTGTGCAAATGGAATGAAATATGGGTTTCCCTGGAATAGGAAAAAAGTGATAACTGTAAACCATGTTGTTTTTGGAAAATGGCCACCTGCAGGTGACCCCCAAATGACTCTAAATATACTTGATACTATAATATTAATTCATGTTTTCCATCTTTAGGCATGATATATGCTCGAGCATGATGTCGTCCGATTGTCAGACCAATTCAAAGGAGAGTGATCTCCATGAATTTGCAAAATCTTTGCCTTCAGAAAAGGTCACAGTTGCAGAGGTGACCTTCAAAATTTTGGATGACTATGTTCAGCCACCAAAATTGTCCTCTCGTCCAGTTAGCTACTACCGCTACGTTGAAAAGACACCCGAAGAATTGTATGAACAAGTGGAATACGACATGGATGAGGAAGTAGGTTTCTTGTCACATACTGTCTATATATTTAATATATGTATGCTTTCAAATAAGGGTGACAGTGACTGTTTAAATTTTTACTCACATTGTGGTGGATTAGAACGAAGGTTTTGTTTCGATTTTAGTTATAAAGATTAAAATGTGTAATTTGGGAAAGTATAATTTAAATTTTGTTCTAAAATTATTGATGAGAAATTTCACTTTTGAAAAACTTTGTGAAATGTACGTCTTGGCTCTTAGAAGCATTGTGTGTGTGTGTGTGTGTGCGTGTTTGTGTGTTAGAGCATTTAAACAATATGATTGTGTGCATGAGCATTGTAATATTGAACATTTTAGTCACTTTCAATTTGCTCAGGTTCATTTCTGAGATCCTTTGGTCCTGCTACATATAACAATGCCACTTATATCCTGTGTGTGCTGTATTTTTGCGTTATGGTATGAAAAGTGTAGTCAGCTGCCTGCCCCAGTTGAGTTGCATGGTTGCCTCATTTTAGGATTGTGCGTGGCTTGAGCTCGTCAATGAACAGAGAACAAAGATGAACCTGGGTCAGATCTCGATGGACACCTTTGAACAGCTGATGGACCGTTTTGAGAAGGAGTCGTTCTTCCAGTGCCAGAGCGAATCAAAAGTGCCCAGTGCCCAGGCGGACGAAGATGCCGTCTGTGCCGTTTGCCTGGACGGGGAGTGCTACAACAACGACGTCATCCTCTTCTGTGATCTCTGCGATCTTGCCGTGCATCAGAAGTGTTACGGCGTGCCAAGCATACCAGACGGTTCGTGGGTCTGCCAGCGCTGTCTGCTTTCCCCGTCGAAGATGGTAGAATGTTGTCTCTGCCCGAACCGTCGGGGCGCTTTCAAGCAGACAGACGACGGACGCTGGGTGCACGTCGCCTGTGCGATGTGGATACCGGAAGTCGATTTCGCCAATCCAACGTTTCTCGAGCCGGTAGTCGGAATAGGCAGCATCGCGTCTGCACGCTGGAAGCTCGTCTGTTACGTCTGCCGGCAGCGCAGTGCCGGCGCGTGTGTCCAGTGTGCCCATCCCAGCTGCTACACCGGTTTCCATGTCACCTGCGCCCAACAGGCTGGCTTAAACATGGCGAAGGATCAAGTGAAAGACATCGACCAGGCGTTCGTGCTCACCAAGACGGTTGCATTCTGTGATGTACATTCGGAGTCGTTTGTTAAGAAACCAGATGATCGGGACGACAAGGCTCGGCATAGCAGTTCTGTAGATTTAGCTGAATCGAAAAACCAGTTGGCATTGAGAAAGGCACGGAAGATACTTGCGGACAACCGTGTTGCCAGCCTACCATTGTTCTATCCTGTCATTACTGTCAGCAGGTATTGCAATATCAGTCTTTATTGTTTATACGTTTTGACCTTTCCTTTTTTGACTTTGTTTTGCCGTATAGCATTCAGGTCTTTCAGGCATGCAGGTTTTATATATTGCCTCTTTGATGACTTATGATATAATCAGTGTAATTAAATTGGGGATGCATTCGCTTAAGCATATACTTTGTATGCTCAATTTATTTCTTTAAATTATTAAAATTGATCAGAAGTCTGCAGTTATCTACTGAATCTTTCATGTGTCTGAATGCTGCTTTGCCTTTCAGTTGTTATGAAAACAAAGTGTTTGGTGCTAATTTATAGTTTTAAATTTTAACTCACTTTTCAGTTATTTTGCTTGTGCTATTGCAGTATATGTGCAGCACTCTATATGTCCCTTTGCAGCATTGCCAAGATATCACGGAAGATATCGATCGAGCAGAGGGAAGCTTTCATTAGTCGGCTTCATTGCTACTGGACGCTAAAGCGACAGTCTCGAAACGGGATGCCCCTTTTACGGTCCAGGCAGTTTGGAAACTTTCACAGGGTTGTCTTCAAGAATGCGGTTAATATGAGATAAATTTTAATGAAGACTAAATAAAAGACCTAGTTGTTAGTTTAAATGCACTGTGGCTACAAGATTTCTTGGTTGGCTCTTATCTGTAGTTCAATTGTGTTTTTTTGTAGTTCAATAGTTTACTATTCCCAAATCCATCAGCAAATCCAATAGTTATTGCAGGGAAAATATAATATGAGCATAATTTGTATGATTTGTATCCTTTATTTGCATTATTCATTGAAGACAATCTGACATTTGTGATTTTACTGGTGTCAGTAATGTTTCAGCTGACGGGCACTACTATCCCTGCACAACAATTTTCCAATGCGGCCCATGCCTTAACCTTACTGTTGTTGGTGCTTTTTACCATTAAATTTTATATGTTTAGGGAGCAAATGAGTCAGCAAAAGAAAATGCTGTTCCTTGTCCAGAGGTAAAGTCTGCTCATGTTATGTTTGATTGTTATATATTAAGAAAACTTAATTTTAGAATAAGTGAAATGATATGGGGCATTTTTATTCGCTGATGATGGAATTGTTCCTTCGATAGACATCAGCAGTTTATTCTTTTGATTTATAACTGAAGAAACTTGGACCTCCCAATAGGAAAATGTCTTTCTCAGAGCATTCTCCAATAAATGGTTTGTTCCAATACTCCAGAACAGTAAACTGACTTAAATAACTTTGACTTTAACATTTTAAATGAAGGTAAAGCTGCTATGCAATGCACTATCAAGATCCCAAATAAGTATATTGACTCTTTGATGACTAGTGACCAGTGCGATTGAATTGGGGATACATTCATGTAGGCATAATGCTTAGATGAAGCAGATTATTCCATACTGACATACTTATTTAATGTTTTGTTTAAGACATTCATCAAACTTTTAGTTATAGTATTTTGATTAAAATCCATGTCAGATTTTCTAATGTTAAGAAGCATAACATATTGAACAATGTGATTAGTGTGGCGCCATCACTGTCAAACATCGCCCATGGAATAGATGCAATGAACATTGTTGAACTGAGTGTGTAAATTTGCAATTGTCATTTTTTTATGAATGAATATTTTAATTGTTTACATTTGTCGTGGTGTATTTATTTCTCAATTATAGAAAGGTGTGGCAATTGATTCAGCACTGGCATTGAAAATGAAGGAATGTCATAGACTGAGGCAGGATCTCGAAAAGGTTCGACTGCTGATAGAACAAGTTCGCAAAAGGGAGAAACTGAAATCAGAAGAGGTGCATTTTTATGACCATTTTGTATTTTATGGATTATTTTGATAATTTCTGGTGGTAATAAAGTATGGCAGTGTTGGATTTCTTTGTTTAACCCCTTATCTGGGGATCCCGGATATATCCGTTCATTTTACATTGAGTTACAGTTAAATACACCGTTAAGGGGTTAAGCCATCAGAATTTAACTGAACCTAACTTCATTTCGACTCTTATATATCAACTAAGGACTTGGTTGAATTTATTGAATATAGTATTATCATATGTATTGATTATAATATATGTATTGATTAATTATGTGATATTGAAAAATTCTTCATTACTCTCCTATTAAAAACTACTTGCTTTCACGTTTAAACGTTTCTGCTGACAACATATTCACCATTATGTTTTGTTTCCCTGTGCTCTCCTTTAGATGAGATTATATGAGCAAGAGACAATGCTGCGACTCAATCCATTGATGATCTTATATCTCAATGCTGCTAATAAGTTGAATGATCTGCTTAGCAGCTTCCGGATGGATTCCGACATTGTAGTAAGACACGCAAATCTCTGTTGCTTCATAAAGTTGGACACTGTTTTATGTTCAGGACAGCTTTGGCAATGATTTGAAGTATTTTAAAATCAAATCTATAAAATGTAGTTGTAGGAATTTGAGAGCTTATATGTAGACGGGTAGCCGTCTTTGAAAAAATGTTACTTATGTGGTTGTTTGTCTAAGGATTTGCTTTAAATACTCAAATCCATTGTATATTTAGCGGTAGATGATATTTTAATTTTTGTAGGAGTTTGGTAATGAGACGTTGCAGAAATCTGAGCTCTTCTTAAAAATACGGCAGAAGATTGAGAATCACGAATATCGAAGCTTTCAAACTTTTGAGGCAGATTTAAATTGTTTATGCTTGGAGTCTTCAGATAGAGGGACTAACGAAAATGAGCAAGTTAGGCAACAGGTCTGATTTTTTACATTGTCATTTCAATATTATGATAACATGCTGAATGACTATCAAGGCTATAAGAATGTGATAGCAAATCCATTAAGTAAAATCTCTTTAGCTTCTATAGCGCTTCCAAAAGAAGCACCGAAGTAGCTCATTATTCCATTAGCTATCAAAGCATCTTAATTTCAATTCAGGAAACAAATGAGCAGAATAAAATAAAATAACAAGGTGATTGTTTAGAATGACATTTTGAATATTATTGTTTTAAGCTTGTCGATTTTATTAGATTTCCTGCAAGAATTGTGACACATCTTTCATCGCCTGACTACGTACAATTGAATTTAACTGCCAGACAAAATACCTTAGCTCGGATTTACGACTCATTCACTTTGCTGTCTCCTCTAGCTTCCACTGAGCACCCCATGTCTCTCAGCTGGTGCTTTTTGAAACTAGACTTTGCTCTTTCAGAGTCCATCCTATTACAGGGTGGTGCAAAAAACCAGACTAGTCACATTTAGGTTTGCATTTAATATAGTCCTTTTTTTGCACCACCCTGTAGATTGGATGGATGTCCCTCCCAAACTTCCCTAGTTATTTATGGCTTTGGCATTCAAGTCCTAAATTGCCTTTCTAGTACTGTTCTTCTCCGCTTCTACTCCCATAAAATTGTCTTTCTGATATTACTCTGATATTAAATCATTACTCTGTCATTCTGGATTGTTGTATGTAAAAGTCACATGTTTAAATGATACTATTTGCTTGTCAGATTGCTGATGATATCATCTGTATCATCTGTGGCTGATGACAGCAACAATGACTCTGGAATATGTCGGCAAATGCAGTTTTCAAAAATTGCACTAATATTTTAATTTGATGTTTTAATCTGTGCTTTAGATTTCTACAGCATGTGTCCTTGTCTCTTTCTTTCTGACCATTTTTTCAGTGCATAGCCATTGTCGACATCTTACACAAGGATTTTGATCGAATTGAATACGATCAAGAGACGGGTCTGCATCTGTTCAGGCCAACAATCGAAGCAGCGTCCCATGAAACAAGTAAATGCAGATTATTGTTCTTTATCAATTTTTGCAGTTAAAGATTTATGTTAGGGTTTGCTGTCAAGTATTATTTATTTCCACAGGTATTCTGATGCACAGACAAACTGGTGTAACATTTTACCAGAATTTCGTAAAAATGCTAAAATGAAAGATAACCGTAATTAGATTGTTATTGTTCATGACAATTTATATAGCACTGTAACATAGCAAGGGCCAAAGTCAAGGGTGCTGTACAAGGAACGTTATTTGCAAGACTGGAGAAGTGTTGTTAGAATTTTAATTTATTTGACTCCATATCTTTATACTTCATAGTGTGTCATTCACTGTTTTATTTTTTTGTGCTGAAAAGTTTATTTGTTATAAGTGTTATACGAATTGTCATTAATAACATTGTGCTACAATTTTAAGTTGTTTTTTGTTCTATTTTAGCTTCCAGCACCGTCGAGAAATCTCCCAGTTTGTCCATACCGGAGTTTCCAGATGCTTCAAGAAATATTTCTCGTCAGAGTTCCATAAGTCGTGGCAGAGGACGTGGAAAGAGGAAAGCTGGTGAGACGTTGATGGAGGATGCTTTAAATGCTTCTAAATCAAGCATTTTAGAAGGGGGTTGGTACTCGAGACTTACCGTACAGTTGTATTAGCCCTGCCTTTTTGTTACAGTTGAATTCTAGAAATGTTGTTGCTATGTAGTATATTGTTTCTATCCTGTAATGGTGACTTTCGACAACTTAAATGGATTGTTGGGTCTTAAAGGCATGTTGTATCTGTATTCAAGAGTCCATTTCTAATGCACGGCATTTGCCTTGAGTATGAGGTATTTTTAACAGAATGACTGCACGAGGAGTTGTGTTGACTAAACCAATAATATTTTGGTACTACGAGATCAAGGAGGGCTGTTGTAAAGACAATTGTGTGCTGTTTATTTTGCAGAAAATTTGAATGTTTGTCTAGAATGGAAATGTTAGAAATCACGTGTTTTAGTTTTAAGCAGTCTCTGGGTTTTCCAAAATATGTTAGTAAAGGATAAAAGGCAGTGGAGTTTGCCCTCAACATACAGCTGTGTGAAAAAGTCCTGCACGTTTATAGGATTCTGGGATTTTTGTTTTTTATGAATATCTGAATAACCATTAATGATTTAGGATATGCAAATCTCAATATATTTCAATGGGTATTGATGTTTTTTATAAAGAATTTACTAATTATTGTGTGATTGCCTTATGGATCCTCACAGCAAAATTTTTGCGAGGAACGTGAAACGTGCAGGATTTTTTCACACATCTGTAGGTGGAATCAATATATCTTGGCATCGTTATTTTATTGTATGCTGAGAATTTAAACAATTATGTTTTTAGTTTAATTCTGTAACCTTTGGGTTGTAAATCAGTTGAAATTTTAGCTGTGCTAGTAGTGTAGTTGCAATTTTTTCCCCGCTGCTCTTGTTAAATCTGTGTCTTTATCTTCATAGCTAACATTGAGTTGAATGAAATTAAAGTTGCCGGTGGCAGTCTTGGGTCTGCGGAGAAGCTGTCGTCCTCGGTTGCTCCATCTGGTGTTAATCGTCGAACGGCAGTTCTCTTCAGCAACAAAACTCGCAAGTCCGCAAAGCACTGCGAAATTTCTTCCGGAGCGAACGCTCTCAGTGCGGCCAAAGACGCAAAGCCTCATCGACGGCCCGGTCGACCTCCGAAGCTGGGCGGACACAAGTATGGCCACGAAAGCGATAGCGGCAGCACTAGGGATCGTCCCTTCATGCTGAACAAGGACTGCATCGGTTTTGGCGATAGTGAACTAGTTGAAAAATGCACAGAGAGCCAAAGCTCCGATTTTGCCAAGATAATCGAACCGGGTGCAGATGGCGCTGTCATAATGGGCGATTGTTCTCTGGAAGCCGTGGCACAGGGACGGCAGAGTTTCATGCAGTATCGAGGAAACCTGCAAGACGCGAAAACTCAGAAAGGCAACGCGGTGTCTTTGGCTTCGGAGGGTTCCGTACGGGAAGGCGACGCGCACTCGCGCCGATCGACGGAAGCCGGGTCAAAGGAAAGTTTTCTACAGTATCGTAACATGTCGATGTCGAATTCCGACGCGGAATCGCATTCGGACGAGGAGTCGTCGGTGTCGTCGTCGACATCTGGCTCGCAGTCGGACGGCGAATCGACTTCGACCCAGGAGAGCAGCGCCGACAGCGACGTCGAATGTGCAGACTCTGACCAGGTGACTTCCGGAGGTGAATATAAGATCTACTTTAACCCTTTTGCCTTGGCAATACGTATAGCAAATATGTCTTGAAGCCAAAATATCGGCCTTAAGGGGCCAACGGGTTAAGATGAACCTATCTTCTTTTAATGCAGATTACTTTAACCGTGAAAATAATTTTTTAGGCTTTTACTTATTTGTGTTATGAAAATTTAATATTGTAATATATTTTTGTTTTAACTAGTTGAAGGATTGGAGTAGATTGAATTTGTTAATTAACATATATGCCTTGTTTACCAATTTGCTTTTGGCTGTGCAGCGGGTGTGGCGTTGTATAGGGGCGTGGTGTTAGGTTGTATACTGTAGGTGGTGTTATGACAGGGTTCTTGCTGTGCAATTGAAGGGTTGCATACTGCACAGTGACCTTGGACAAGTTTTTCACCCCTAATTGTCTGTAACACCTCACTCATCTCATTTCTGGATGGTGTAAATGCCAATTGGACCTGTGTTAGGGTAGAAAACTCATCGTCATCATAATTTTTAAGTCGCATGTGTTACAAAATTTATACGAAGAACTCTGTGAGTGTAGACTATGAATAATTAATGATTTAATACAAAATTCTTTATGTACAACTATTTAGAAATAAGGTTTTTTGGATTGCAACTCACTGTCATTTTGCACAAGAATTCTAAGTTGTTGCTAGAAGTTGCAGTGATATGAGCTACCACCAATGTAAATAGAACTGTGTGCACTACTAATTGTAAATTTTTGATCTAGACCATTATTTTGGGTTTGAAAATTGGGGATGAAATACTTTTTAGGTGGGAAGCTTCAGGCTTTAGCAGAATGCATTGATGTTTAATGAGAATGTTCAATATCTCTGATGACAATCAAACATTGAAAAATGTGGACTTTTAGGTGAGAACTTGAGGATTACCGCCTTGAAGCCTCTCTGTGTTGTATGGGCAAAATGTAGAGGCTATCCGTGGTACCCAGCTCTTGTGAGTATACTGTACTTTAAATCAAATTACTGATTGAATGCCAAATTGATTGATTTTACTGATTGCATGTGTTGAATTCAGCCAGTAATTATAACAGCTACTGGTATAACTGCTGATGATGTTATGCTTACCGTAATTCATTGCTTTTTGCAATTGAGAATAATATGCCCATTAGTTAGGCGATTAAGAAGTTATTGTAGACGTCAGTGGCAATAATGAATGGTTTGTGCGATTTTTTTCATATCACAGTATATTATCCATTGACTTTATTTCACTTTTTAGTTGATGTTTTCTTCCTTCAATCTTTTATATTGTAATGGGTAATTTGAACTCAGCCTTGCCCTCCTTCATTCTAACCATTTCATTTTTCATTATTTCACTTTTTTATCATATTTATTATCCAGTTGCAGTTAATTGTTTTTTGTGTATTTAATCATGGAGCCAAGATTGAATGTTGTATTGCAGTACTTAGTACCGGTATTTCTGTTTCCACAGATTATTGATCCCAAAACGTCTTGTGGCGACACATTTGAAAACGGTGTTCCAATTCCCATTCCTCCAGAAGAACTTCTCAAACTGCAAAAGAAACATTCGAAACCTATGATTCTTGTACTCTTCTTTGATGCCAAACGGACCTGGTAAGATATTGTAAATTTTCAGACTGCGTTTGATTTACTTTCTGGTTTTTAAATGTATGCTAATTCCAATAGATGAATTAGTTTTCTATCATAAAATCCTTCTGCTCCACGGTGTCAATGGTCTAAGAGTCAATTTGAAGGTGGAGAAATCCATGTCCGTGATAATTTGCGGCCAAGTATCCTGAGAGTGAGGTCAGACGATTAACCCCTTAACCGGGCGCGATGGCTCAGAGCCGTCCAGTTTACATTGAGTTACAGATTCATTTCCCAGTTAAGGGGTTACAGTCGTTCATCAATGCTGTATGCAGCTGCTTTGCTATTGTCATTGTTATTGTTCATGACCATTTATATAGCGCCGTAACATAGCAAGGGCCAAAGTCAAGGTTGCTATCACCAGAAAGATCTGCAATTTTCAAGCAACTTTGCAGCAGAGCAGGTGTAGGAATGCTGGAGAGGTGGTGAGGGCATGTGAAAGTGGGGGAGGGGGGGACTTTGGCTTATTCGAAAAGGATAGCTGAATGATAGTTTGTTAGATAGTGTTGAAAATGACTGATATTCTGATATACAGGGGCTTGCATTAATACAGTAATTTATTTAATTTGCGCATTAAGATTTTAATGTATGGTATGTTCGAATTATTATTTATGTTAGGAAAAGTGAATGCATGAATTGCATGTATTAATGTGTTGGTGCACTGTTATTTCGGTACTTTAGGCAGTGGCTGCCTCCAAATAAGTTACAGCTCCTCGGTGAAAACAGTGCTCGTGACAGAGCAAAGCTGTCGGACAACAAAAAGCCGAGTGTGCGTAAAGCCATGCAGAATGCTTATGACAAAGCCGTTCAGCACAAAAGTCTTGTTTCCGGTGAGACGGCAAACTCTTCAATTCAGGACGAGATGGACACGGCGTGACATTTCCTACGTGCGCTCGGTGGCATAGAGGGCTTTGGCACAACCAGTGTCTGATTGAAATATGTGTTTTCAGACAAAATTTTATATTGCTTGTGGCAAGTACTGAGCCATGTAAAGCAATGGCTGAGTTTAAAACAAAATGCATCACAGAACATGCTATACTATATTTGTCATATTACTTACTATATTGGTTTTAGAATTAATGCTTACATTTGCAGAGTAGCAGATAAATTGGCAAATATACTGTCATTCAAAGCATTAAGACTGTTTTCACAGACTTATGTAACTTGTGACACAGCCATGGATGGTTCAGAGAATTAACTATAAAGTATTACTGATGTTATTTACCCTAACTATTACTGTAGTAGATTTTTTTAGTATAGTTTAGTTTTATATTAAATTGTTGTGTCTATGTTTGCTTGCCTATTTTGGGGCTTGTATTGCAGAATAAGTTTTCTCTGTATGATTTTGTTGATTTTTTAGCACTTGTCGTGTTATGGCATTTTATTTGAAATTTGCTAATGAACTATCTATCATAATATTGAATTTGTCATTTGCTTTCACATTCATGGTAGTTGATACTTCTGCTAAATGAAGCTGTCATGCTTGTCACTTGCTTCAAATGGACTGAATGTCTCATGTCTTATAGAAAACTGAAAGGATGGAAGTTTAAATTAATTGGAACATAAAACTGTATATTATTCCATTTATCTCTATGGGTCTATCAGTTGTACTTAAAAAGTGTTATGGATTCTTGACGTGCATCTTGGTCAGTCTTTTTTATATATGTATGGCATAATGTATTTATAGCGTTTTCAATGTTGCAGAATCTAATCGTACCTGATAATATATTTGATGCACTTTTGTGTCTTGATAAGATGATGGCTAGCCATGTTGGAATTTATTTGTTGAACATCTTACAAATTATGACTATTATTTAAAAGGCACTTTAGAGAGTTTGTTAGTATTTTGTTTTTTATTCAATGTAAACGAACTGCTATCAGTAAACTGTTGCAACGGCTTTAATTTGTTCTGGATAAAATGATATGAATTAGTCTACTAAGGTTATGCAAATTGGAGCTTGGGATTGGTCAAAGCGAATACGTGTATGTACAGACTAAGGTTAGAGTTGTGCAAAAGTCAGATTTTATACTAATGTCATAGTCAGTGGTGGCTCCACAGAGGGACCCGTGCCCCCCCTATTGAGTGCCCCCCTCTAGTGGCCCTCCCAGTTGAGACCATTATACTTAATGCTACATACATTAAACAACAAATGGTTGCCCCCCCATGATTAGAAGTTACCATCCCAAGGCCCCCCACTTGCCAAATCCTAGAGCCGCCACTGGTCATAGTTGGGTTAACCTTGAATAAGTTGATCAGAGGAAGACAGTCTTGTGGACACTTGCATGGCATGATTTCATCACAGTTTCAGATGAAGGCGGACCAATTATAATTATAAACAATGGGTCACAGCTGCAGCTTGTGGTTAGATCCAGTTGTAGGGGCACTCAAAGTGAGTTGATGTTTCCCTCTGCTTTGTTTGCCAGATAAGGAGGACGTTGAATTTTTCAATCTTGCCCGCCCTGCAATGGCCTTCCAGCACCGTTGTTTGATATAGGACTGCTTATTCGTCGGAAAGTCGGAAAATTCACAGCTGGCCATCATACTGATGGTCGTTTCACTTTCCGCCATCAGTGACCCGCTGTGTAGCAGTTTTCAGCTCTGCCAACAGCGATCTCTATTATTTATAAATAATATAATCTTTATTTTGTGACAAGCATAGCATCAAATAGAACAAAAAACAATAATAAACTAATAAAACACACACTTTAAGTAAAAGTATGATTATTTATGTTTTTTCTAAAGTGCAGCAATGAAGAAGTCCAGTGCAGCGGCAGTACTTTCGATGAAGATTCGATTGTAGCGCGAAGCTGGTCCGTCGATGATGGCCGTGACAATTCCCGCAATGTCTAAAGGTTCCAGTTTGGAAGAAGATGGAAATCCGTCGGATTGGCCGAGCAGTTTTCCAGAATTTAAGGTTAGTGGAGCGTCTGATCTGTGTCTCTATATAAGCATCCGCCGTTATACGTCAATGGATTCGTTAATCAGTTTGCAACATTGCCTCTCCAGTCTTCTCTCTAGGATTTATATAGCGCTTTCGTGGAATGAAACAACAGTAGAGGTCAGTAGCTGCTTATTCTTAGGCGCTCATAAGACGATGTAATGCAATCAGCCACATTTCTATAGCACTTGTGTATCATAATCTTTACTAATTGGCAATTCTCCACTTCTTTTTCTCATCCTCAATCCTTTTGTGCCCTGTCCTGTGCTCTTGTGATCAACTGGCTGTTGCACGTGTTTTGGCAGTTGTGTGCAGCTGCATCTGATTTGTCGGATATGCAGCATGGGTTGATAACTTGATATAGATGAGATTGAGACACGGATTTTCGATGCTTATATATCGTTTGCAAGATGTAGGGCGTCTTTCATGCTCAAGTTGATGTCCTGCATGTCTCCTTTGTATTTATATGAATATAGATTACACTGGGTTACAACCAATTTTTTTGAAAATTGTTTAAGTTTTTTCAACTGATTTATGACAATTTTGTACTGCTAAAATTGAAGATGACACTGGTTTCTTTGAATCGGGTCAGGTTTCTTGCTAATTTGATTTTTAAAAATCTAGTCTTTTTACTAAATCAATTGCATTTGTAATATTAGAGGGCAATCAAAAAATGTTGTTGTCAGTTGTCTCAGAAGTTAGACTTCTTTCTGGGTATATTTAGGGTGCTGATTCCAAATATGGCATAAGATTTTTTTTCTATCAGCTCTATTATATGAGATATGGCCATATATCCTATATTGGAACTGAATGATAATTATACATATTTGCTTTATGTAGCTTTTGACTGCTCTCATCTAAAGGTCTTTGTTAATAACATTAAAGGTCAAATATGTGCAGTATAATAAATTATATTATTTAATTAAATAAGCACGATTCATGAAAACTATTTTAAGGTAATTGTGGGCAGAGAAGCAGCAACAGATATTCAGGACACATTTAGTAGAAATACAATTGCATGGTAATTGCTTGACGTATCATTTTTTCTGATTTTTAGTGTGACAAAGTGAATGACAACTAATTCACTAATTAACATAACTGTATTTAAATATGTAATATTTGTTGCTCTGAAGATTTTTGCTTTCATTTCAATGATAGAATTTGAATTGATTAAGGATTCTGCATTTAACGCATTATTAGTAGAACCAAAATACAAGGACGACTAAGCCGTATCTCAAAAACTAGAGCTGATGGGACAAAACTGATGACATTTTTGGAATCAGCGCACCAAAATTACTTGAGAACAGGTCTCACTTTGCAGCAACAAATTGTGTGTTGGCCATTTCATTATAATGAAATCTGCATGACGTAAATAGAAAGTACATGTATACATGACAAATCATGTAGTGATATATCAAAAAGTTGGCCAGATTGAGCAAAACCAATATTATATTTGGATTTAGGACATTGATATTATCCTAAATCTGTTAAGAAAACTTAGACAATAAATTTGATGTTGACCAGTGTAGAATTATGCTGATTCTTTATAGGCTTTTAACTTTGCAGCATAACTTTGGTCAGTTTGTATTCATGATTGCTTTCGAAACCCAGACTTTGGCATTGCATCAGCTGGTTTTCACATTTTTGTTTTGGGCCAAGCTATAATCACTCAGTGCTTGGAATGACTGGTAGTCCCATTTGTGTCGTCATTTTTATTGGAGCTCTTAAATACTGCAAGGCTGTATTGCTTCTGATGAAGACAAAGGTCTTCAGAATAGAGAATGTGGATGGAGTTTTACAAGAGATTAACACGTAGGGCCCATCAGTTTATTCCATAGAGGTGGATTGGATAATTCTTGGCAGATTGTTTCTCTTGCATTTTGCAAGCTTACTGGTATATCTCCTTTGCATTTATTCCTATGTAGCATTTGATCTTTGGAAGGATACTGGTTGAGTGGTTGTGATTATATGTCTCAATCTTCACATCATCAATTGCAAGAGTGTTATATATATCGTTATGTTGGTGATTAATAAATTAGGTATTCACAATCTTGGACTGAATTACTGGTACCACTCTGCATCATTTAACCCCTTAACTGTGGATCCTGGATATATCCGTCAATTTTACATTGAGTTACAGTTAAATACATGGTTAAGGGGTTAATTAAGTGGACTTATGTATTTTTTAAATATGACCTGATGACAATGATATTTTGTAGGAATTGGAAATGATCCTTAGCTGTGGCATCTGTTTTGAATACTTAACTACAACAATGGTGACAAAATGTTCCCACAATTGTAAGCTGCTTGAGCATTGTATGTATTGTATATGTATTGTATTGTATATGCATTGTATGGACTTCATTCAGTATATTGCTTTAAACCAGTGCTACTCAAATAGGCCTAGTGGGTTGCAACACAGTGCTGAAACTGGCTTTCCAGTGATGAGTGTAATTAAAATGAAACATAGAAACATTTTCTATATCCGTTCTTTATTTCGAATGGCTTTATCCACAATTAAACCAAGATTAGACAAACTGGTGAATTAGAAACAGGCTCTTTATACACATTAAATGATAATTAATAGTATATTATGAGTAGATAGTGTTTCATTTACAGATTTAATCCTCAACTTAAATACATATTTGAACACATTTAGTTTTTTAATTGTGTATATAATTTAATTGTGTCAGTGTGTATATTTTCTTTAAAATGTGTTTGTATCAACAATTGGTTACTAAAACCTAGCCATTACAGCAACCTGAAAAGTTGTCGGGCTGCAGTAATTTCGCCAAGACATTTACCGGTCCACAATATCAAAAAGTTTGAGAAGCACTGCTTTAAACTATTTATTTGGAATAATTAGTTAGCATGGTTATTCTGCATGGGTGATATGCATATGTGTCAACACTGCTATATTACTGGGACATTTGGCACATGAATACCGGTACTTGTTGTTTCTCTTTCATTTATCAGTGTTGTGCAATTCATTTCAATGCTTGAAGAAGAAGAAGAAGTTGATGATGATGATGATGATGATGATGATGATGATGATGATGATGATGATGATGGTGGTGGTGATGATGATGATGATGATGATGACATTTTTGGAATCAGGGCACCAAAATTACTCAAGAACGGGTCTAACTTTTCAGGCATCAAATTGTGTGTGTTGACATTTAATCTTGCCATCTGGTTAAATGTTGAAACTGTTATGTGATTATTTCAGTCTGTTCACTGTGCATTCGTCGATATATGTGTTATAAACTCCAGTGTCCAATTTGCAAGGAAGTAAGTACAGTTCTATAAAATTATAAATATTTCATAAGTTTATCAGATTCAGTCTATCAGAATGATACTTTGATGTGTAAAAGTCATTGTGAGTTTTTATTATATTCAGAATGAGAGTAGGTTTATTTTCAACTGACTCATCAATAAAGTATCATTGTAGTTTTTTTAAAGAAAATTGTGAGCGCTTGAATACGTATAAAAACTGGAAAATTCATCATTCGTGCAATATTAAATTATTAAATAATAATCATGCCAAATTACTATCTTCTGCAAAAGGAAACATTAAAGCATAATGATGAGTGTTTATCAGCACTCATATATAAGTTTAAAGGGGGAAATTAAAAATTCTTTTCTTAACAATGGTACAGTAAGTAGTGTATTGTATTCAGCTATCTAAGAAATTCATGTTGATTCATTTAAGTTGAATTTACCCCTTGCCCATAAAGATGTTGTGTGCCTATGTTAGGGCCATTCAATATCTGTGAAGTAAGGAGTATTATGCTTGAGGTCGCAGACAGATGTTACTGCTGGAATACTTTGAAATGAGAAGAGTGACAGAGGAGTGCTTTAGTGCTTTCTTGTCACTTAACCTCTTAACTGGGTGCCCAAGTAACGCTCGTCCATTTTACATTGAGTTACAAATAGTTGCCCAGTTAAGGGGTTAAAGTGAGTTGTTGAATAGATGAGTGAGAAGTTAGGCTAGAATGATTCAATTTCTAATTTCTGACAGTCATTTCTCATCAATTCATTGGCTCATTTTGACATCAGCTAGAGTGATGTCACCTCTGTCACTCCTTTAAAATGCATTTGCCATTATAAATGTTTCAACTAGGGTATAAACTGCTACCAGTTTTGTTGCTCCTCTTAGATACATTTGTCACTATAAAGTTATAAACTACAGCTATAAACTACAGCCAATGTATAAATCGTCTTTTTCTTTCAAGATCCTGGAAAGTGTTTTAAAAAGCATATATGCTATTGTGATATCAGTGAAATAATATTTTTAATATATATCAGATGACCTTTCTCCCTGCTAATATGTTTGCAGAGCTCTTCGTTAAGTGAAATGACAGTAAACACTTGAGCATTGCTAACATTTTTATATTATTGTGTTGAAAGTTATGTATTTGTGTATTTTTAAGTTGGATTTTTCACTTCTGACCTTACTTATAAATGTGCTCATTGGCATATAAATGACTCGGTCTGTGTCTGACATTTGGGAATTGACTTTGAAATTGTCTCTTTGTTTTTGTAGCCTATTTTTGAGCATGAATTGCGCAACAATCGAATTGTGGACGAGATCATTCAAAATTTCACGCAGTCTAGGTTTGTTGAAACGATTTCGTGGATACAGATTAAATCGTTTAGGCTGTTCTGAGAGCTCCCGTTGTTGAAACACTTTCTGTGGATAGATCTAGCATTTATTGATTGTTGAAGAATCATTTAGTGCAAGAAAATGGCAAAAACTGGCGACCTATTCTAGTTTCGTATTAAAGTTGTTCTGCACGAATTTTAGAGCAAGAGTGCTTGCGTTGATGAGATCAGACTCTTCTGGTGTCAATCGTTTGAATTCTGCCACCGTTGGAATTTCTAAGCGGGCAGCTGTTTCCAACATTCCAGGGACGTCTTTATCCAGTCCTGATCTCATTATTTCAGCAAAATCTTCTGAGGGTGAACCACTGGTAGTGGTTAGTGTACGTAATATATAT
The DNA here is from genome assembly GCA_018105865.1 of Metaphire vulgaris. Classification (NCBI taxonomy): domain Eukaryota; kingdom Metazoa; phylum Annelida; class Clitellata; order Crassiclitellata; family Megascolecidae; genus Metaphire; species Metaphire vulgaris. Next base: position 2,057,867 of record CM030844.1, read on the forward strand.
ATTATTTCTTTTCAAAAATCTTGTAATTGTGTTAGTTTAACATTTGGTTTCACTATTTTTTCAAAATCTTACTTGTAAGATTTTTATAATTCACTTTTAATTTCCTATTTATGACAGTTAAATAATATAATTTGACTAAAATGATACATAACTGCTTGATCAATAATTATTGTTTCCATAAGAGCAGGGTGTGAAATGGATGATTATTTGTAGTATTATATGAGAAAAGGTTGATGAGGAACTTGTAATATATTATTATTATTATTATTATTATTATTATTATTATTATTATTATTAAGACAATTTTTATAGTATTGTTGGCATGGCAGCGACCAAAGTCAAGATCACTTAACAAACATCACTTGTATGACATATTAAACCGATGAGTCTTTAGATTTCAATTGAATAAAGCAGCAAAGTTCACTTTGTAACAGTGTTTGGCAGTGTGTTCTACGTGAACGGATTGTCACGAGAAACTGGTCCCTTGCCGAGCCTGGCAGTCTAGGCGGAGGAGGAAAGAGTGGTTGAACCTGATTGCTGGAGCAGAGTTGGGAATGACGATCAAGGTAGATCTTGAGATGAGTGTGGAGATGTAGTCTTGACAGAATATAGGCCATTTAAGGCTGTTTAGGTGAATAGACAATCAGCCTGTGTGATTATTGTTGTTGTTGTTATTGTTCATGACAATTTATATAGCGCCGTAACATAGCAAGGGCCAAAGTCAAGGGTGCTTTACAATAAGCGTGAATTAGATCAATTTTATTGCTGAGTTTTTAAACTGTTGTGTTTAGGGAGTGATGTCCAGAACAACTTTTTGCTCTTCAAATAAAAACGTATCGTCAAATGCGAATGACGTGCTTATGCTGACTTCGTCACCACCTTCACTGTTGAATGCTGATCGTAGTTCAGATGTTGCAGCAGACTTTGATGATGTGACTAATCCTGCTGTTGATAAGTGCCAAATCGTAAGACCTGTCACTGAAGAAGGAGGGGTTACTGAAGAGAGGTCTAATCAGAGAGATCAAGGGGCTTGTACTACAGCTGATGAAAAAGTGTTCTCTTCGTCAGCAACACCTTATTTGTCGGGAGCGCTTTCTCCTTCTCCTTCATCGTCGCTTCGTTCGCCAGAAATGTCTTCATCATCATCGTTCTTTATGTCAGCACCGCCTGTCTTTAGTTTTGGACTTCAATCTCCAACTGCAACAACAGGTTTAGTTATGTTCTTGTCAGATGTATAAAACCAAATATGCTGTGTCCCGATTGAAGTGACACCATTTTCAATAGCAATGTAACTTCAACAAATTTTATCCAAAATTTATAAAACTGTATCCGCATTAAATTTCATCTATTCTGCACAAAACATGCAAATTTCAACAAAATCAGTCTTACTGGTTGCAAGATATTAATTAACTAAAATTTGAACCAAGTAATGCAAGTTTCCACAATTGGAAAATCACCATTGCAATCGCTTCATTATGTTGTTTACAGTTTGTGCTCGAATTGACCACCACTTGCATAAATACAAGCGCGTAGCCCATACTTTTATGCTTTATTTCTTTAAATGGATTTTGTAAGAAATTTCGTATTGTCTCTGTGAATTAAAGATTTTAATCGGGAAAACGCCTACCATTATACAGGAATAACTGCTGAAGACTTTAATGATAGTTAAAAATTAAAGAATTAAGACAAATTAGGGATTCATTCACTCACTATTTACCGCATTTGAGTGTGGTTTTGATGGTTTTATTCGTTCCACATGCATTAATTTTCAATTGACTCACTTTTAATAGTGAGGTTTAGCATGGAATAAACATTGAGTTTTGCCACTTGGTGATGGTAACAGGGTTTAATATTGATTATATTTTATCCTTCTTGTAAGTATCATTTGACCCAAGGCTATGTGATGTCTTACACATTTGCTGTGAATGGGTGTGCTGTTTTTGTATTTATTTTATTAGGGTGTAGAGAATTTAAAAATATTTATATTATTCAATGTGATATACCGTATTATCTCGGGTATAATACGCACCTATGTATAATACGCACCCACACTTTGTGGCAATATTTTAAGGGGAAAAGGTGCGTCCTATACGTGAGATAATACGGTATTGTCCATATTCATTTTGCTTGAGATATGAGTGAACCTCTCAGATATGCTTAAGACTTATTATATAAGATTTTGTTTTAATTTTTTACTTAATTCATGATTTTCTGTTTCAACCTGTTAGTGCCTTGCCCTGTCTGCAATACTGATGTTCCATCGCGCAACATTAATCTTCATCTTGATCGCTGCTTGGAATCAGGAAAAAAGAACGATCCGCCCGCAAAGTTGGTTATAAGCCTTTCTGTGCCAGTTTAAATGTAATATTTAAGTTATGGCCATTAGTGACTTCAGTTTGTCAATATTTACCGGTACTCAGAATTTGGTTTTGTTTTTCTAATAGCGAGTGTTGATGACGTGATTGAATTTGCCTTGTCTTAAGAAATGTGTGTTTGTTTCATTGCAGTCCTCATATGAAGCGTAAACAATTGCCCAAGCTTGTCTATACTCTGCTATCGGACAAGGACTTGCGCAAAAGGCTCACAGAAGTTGGTCTTCCTACATCTGGAAATAGACAGGTAAGAAGTCTTTTTTTCTGGCATTATTTCAGCCATGAGGACTCAGGCTTGCCTTGCTTGCAGAAATGTAGGAGGATTAATTATTGAGAGTTAACCTGCAGTACTTTAACGGTTACTAGTCAAACAATTATCGTTACTTGGTATTTAATGTGTTAATATTATGTTGTCGTGTTTAATGTGTTAATGTTATGGTGTCATGTCATGATTGTCATGTCACATGCCATTGTCGGTATACAGCAGTTGGCTGTGAGAATGGGTAAGCTATATTGATATTGACTGTTCTGAATGGTGCACAGAAATTTGTATCCAGAGAGGCTGCTCTGCATAGCAATGTTGTCAAGCCAATGGATTGTCTGTGCTGTGCGGTATATGCATAATTAATGAGGTGTTATGACTTTTGTCATCATAAATTTCATTAGTAAGCGATCAGAACTATTATACAGAAGATCATTTACCGGTAGATATGTAGATTGCGTCATAAATCATTTTTGCTTTCCACAAATTTGGTTCCTATATTTCTTTGACTCAATATTTTAATTGTTTTCTGAGCTGACATTTAATCTTAGACTTTTAAGCAGCTTTCACTTCTGCTTTATAGAGTCAGAAAGATGATTATCAGATTACATATCTTGTTTTCTTTTAGGCCATGGTTAAAAGGCATCACGAGTTTACACTGACGTATAATGCTCAGTGTGATTCCTTAAATCAGAAAACAGGTTTGTTTTGAAAATAGTTCGTCTGCTTCTAAATATTGTTATTATTGATATCATTTAATTCTATTGTGTGCTGCTTCTTTGAAAGTCTAATGATCCATACTGTTTTTGCAATCATCCTTCATCCTGATAAGTAACATGTCTTATAGTTATTGCCTCAATCCTCACTTTTCAATCCTACTGGTTTTCAAGTCACGTTTGCTTCTCTTTGCATATGACTTCTGTTACAAGGTTATAGAATGGGAGTTATTTGAACATGTTGAAATTTCCTTAGCATGCACCTGTATATTATTTTAATTACATACAAGAAAGTTTAATGTGTTTCTCCTCTGTATTTTTAATGCCTGTAATCTGAAGCAATTGTGGGACTGATGAGCCTTCACATGTTGGTGACTGCCACAGTTTTAATTAAGACATTAATTCAGGTTATGCTGATGAATATTTTTAGTTCAAGAAATTGTCGATGAAATTATTCAGAACGATGCAGCCAAATCACGTACACCATCGCGCCAAGTACAGTCTTTGGTAAATTCTGTTCATGAATGTTTGTATATGTATACTGTGTTTGGTAGAATTGTGCCACCAGCTTTATAAACATGATTAGGTAAAATATGGACACAATATCGTGAATTTTTAGTTTACAAATGTCTGAATGAGAATGAATATTTTATGCTTTCCATTATGTTATGAGTACTTTAGAATGCCAAATCTGAGGTCTACTATATTTGTTTAGTATATTCACCCTAAAATCAGGTAGGATTACCAGGCAGTAGTAATATATGGCACTGTTTCTCAATGATAGTATAATCTCAATTTTTAACCTAGTTCTGATGAAGTTGGAACTTCTTTTGCTTTGCTAAGAATAGATAGTATAATATATAAGCAATCCTGGAAAAATATTTTAGGGCTGTTAAGGCTGAAGGATTAAAGGATCTGGTAATATGATATTGATCTATGTGTCATGTTATGTTGGCTTAACTATTTGCTTAGAAGCAGTCAAGATTCTTGAGGTAACTTGCTGAATTTGAGAAACCGATTTATCAACTGCATGATTTCCATTACTTTTTCTCATAGGGTCAAAAAATCTGCTTCATAAATATGACTATGACTGTAGCATTAATTTCTGTATCATGGGTATTTATTTGTTTTGCAACTACTGATTATCAGACCTTGGAGTCTTGTCACTTATTTGATTTTTTGATGGCCTGTGAAACCTATCATATATGTTGGTGCGAAATCTTAGTTTATGTCAAGAAGTGTCGTTTCTAACATATTCTCATTTCACATCATTTTCAGCCGCTCAAAATAGACAAGCACTGTTCAGAGGAGCAAGTTGAGAAAGCTCAGAAAGAATATGGTTAGCGTGGCAAGAATTTGTTATTATCTAACCGTTAATGTATGAATGAATCAGTTTTGTTAAACAGTGTTGATTTTTGAGTTTACTGTGGCTTGACTTTGCTAGCAAAGTCAATATAAAGTCAACGTTGATGCATGACTAAGCTAAATTCATGATACCTATTAAATTGTCCTTAGTTGCTATATGTCTACGTACTGTGTTATGAAGGGGTGTGGTGGAGTAGCGATAGAGGTTCTTGCCCTGCAGAGGGTCATACATTAGAATCTGAACCGGGTCGTTGCCGTAGCAACCTTGAACAAGTTACTCATCCTCTATTCTCTGAGGAACCACCACCACCATGCTTATCTCATTGCTGGGTGGTGTAAAAACAAGTTGATCCTCCCATAGGATAGAGAACTTATCATTACTGACATGGCAATACCTTGCTATTTGTACTATTGTTATTATTAATGTTATTATTATTAGTATTACAATGTTGTTATTATTATTATTATTATTATTATTATTATTATTATTATTATTATTATTATTATTACTATTATTATTACTATTACTAGTTGTAGTGTTGGTGGTAATTGTTTGTGCATGTGTGACAGTGGCTTAACTTAATTTTTTGCGACTTGCAAATTGTTCTTGTTTTATTTGTTAAAAAGCAGTTTTTTGTATTCACGAATGTCTGTTGTAACAGTGAAGCAGCATAAGACTCAGTTCTCAGAACTGGTCGCTGCAGCGCGAAGGAACCGACAAGACGAGACTAGGACTGTTAAATTTTCTACTGCAATTGATTTGTCTGGTGAATCAGCTTCCATGAACGTGAACACTGTTCAGGATGATGATGATGATGATGATGACTTTTTCTGTTTTGGTGTTGGCTTAGCATCCACTTCTTCCTCACTGAGTTTGGGTTAGCTTGTGTCTTTTCTTTTCTTGTATATGAGCTTGATTATGTCTTTTGTTGAAAATTTGTCTGTTTTTGCTTATACAGACTTTATTTCTCTCCAGAGTAAATTTCTATTAATGAGCTATTTTCTGCTTGTATAACGTACATGCATTTGTTTTATGCATAGAAATGTGGCGTGTTTTAATGAATCTGTTTTACACTGGTCTTTGTTTTCAAGAGATGAATTTTTTTATGATGTTGCAATTATATTTTTAAGCAGATCCACACACTATAACTTCCGCTGTTGACAGCGAAAATGATGAGAATTGCAGTGAACCTCAGATGGCAGGAATGAGTGCGTCAAAGGCATCTGAGTCACAATCATCTTCAGTTTCTTTGGAGGCAGAATTCGATTCAGTTACAGACTGTAAGGTTGTCATACGGTCACGCCAAGTTCGAAGAAAATTGGACCAGGGTGCTTTTAGCAATGTTCATGAAAACCGTACTGCATCTGCTGAGACTGCGGTATGTGTCGTTTTATAATTGCTTTATTGGAAATGCATACCAGAATTTTTGATTAATAAAATAAATAAATGTAACTAGCATTCACACATCTGAACTAATTAACATAAATAAATTTACATGTAATATAATTATATTTACAAAATTTATGTTCTACTTTGATCACTTGGTCATGAAGTGGGCATAGCAGTTTTAAAAAAAAAATCTTTCAATTGTTTGAGTTTGCCCAATTAAAATTGTAGTAAGTTATTTCCATGAACAAGCTGTGCATAATTTTGAGAGTATGCTTGGACTTACTATATTTTGTAATTTTAGTTACTGGTAAATTACTTATATATCTGAGAATAACATTGGAATGCATCTGTTTAATTACACAGGATTCAGTGTCTTGCTAAACATTTATATACTGAAGACTGTTATGAAAAGAGTGTTATGAATGGCATTTGATTTGCCTGCTTTTGTAGGAGTTAGACAGTGAAAATCCTATGCAGTCTTCAGTTGTGACAAGGTAAACAAATTCCCATTCTGTAGCAAACTGTTCTATTGTACAGGCAGTTTTGTAAGAACTGGATAGAGTATAAAATTGGTCTTTGTGACTACAGCTATTAGATTTGTTCTATAAACTGAAATAACCAAATATTTATTTGGTTATTTATTCATTGTGGTTATTAGTTAATGTGGTTATTAGTTAGCCTTGCATGACTTGACCTGCCCTGACTACTTAGCTAAGCTGGTGCATAGGGCAGGGTCGGGGGCAGGTCGATCGAACCTAAGATCTGACCAGGGAATAAGACTCATGGTGCCCCCCCTCCTCCCCCCAGCTAAGACTGCTAAGTTTGGGGACAGATCCCTTTCAAGGGGTAATCCCATAGTGTGGAATTCTTTCCCGGTATCCCGGTAGATGTAAGGTCAGAAATCTCCCCCGACTGTTTCGCTCAAAAACTGAAAACACATCTTTTTAGTACATCTTATGGAACTTTTCTGTAAAGTGCTTTCGTGTACTGCCTGAGCTTTAAGTTAGTGCTATATAAGTTGTCACCCTAATAATAATAATAATAATAATAATGGTTTATTGAATGCAACTTTTTCGTTTTGACGAATAGACGAATATTGCGATCTTGTGCAAGAAAGAACAAACATTCAACTGAGCCTCCTATGCCAAATGAATTGAACGAAGAATTTGGTGACATCATCATCAATGACGATGAGAGAGATGACGATTACGAGATTCCTGCATCCATTTCGGGGAAGAAGCGAAAATCTGGTATTCAGTCAAAAGGAAAATTTAAAGCAAGGAAATCCGAAAACGACGCAGAGCATTTCAAGCCATAGTTTGTTTCGAATTAAGAATTAGGATGAAGTTGATTGAGATGAAATTGTGTTCATTTATGCTGCAATTTAGAATCGGTACTTTCTGCTTGGTTACTGACAGACCATATTTTTAAATGCTCTTGCTGTTTTAACTTTTAAAAACTTTTGCTGTTTTAACTTTTAAAATGCTCATTGCCCGCTAAGGATCTTACTTTGTGACTTCCATGCAGAAGAGGTTGATGGTTGAGCATGTAACTGGGAAAATGTAAAATTATGGACTAGATACAAAATGTAATGACCTCAAGTACAGTAATTATAAAGATGATGAAAGAATTGAGAGAACAGGCTACCCAAGTGTTATGGCTGTTTTCTTGACACCTAGGCCCCACTAAAAATGCTAAAAATAGTTTTTTTGGAATCTTCATTTGGAAATTTAAATTAACTTTCCCAATTGCAGTGTGTGATTGGCTCAACCAAGTAAATGCATTGTGATAAATAAAGAACAGAATGTCTTGAGAGCTTTAGTAAGCGAACTGTAGTAGTATATGAATGTATGACTACGAGTTGTAGTTATTGACATGGCTATGAATTTCAATAAAAATAGATGGAATTCTTGTAGTTATTGAAGCTATAATTCTGTTTTATTTACATCATTAGCATTGCCACGAGGGGGCTGGACCAGTTGTGGATTTGTTCAAAACCAACATTTCATCAGGGTTGGTGATAGGAGTGTTCATTTATGTATTGGTAAACAGCTTTTAGTCACTATAACCAGGGTTATTTCTAGGATTGTGAATTTGGGGGATGTTGGAGAAAATCTGGGTGTGTGTGGTTATTTTCAAGGATTCTAGGCTTGTGAATTTGGGGGTGTTGAGAAAATCTAGGGGTTGTAGTTTGGAAGTCTCTACCGAAAAAGTCTGACAAGCAAACAGGTCATCCGAGGATAAAAGTTGTGGGGGTGTCCTCCATTGTTTCGTTGTCTCATTGGTTCATGACTAATTAATATGCATTTGTATTGTATGCGTACCATTGTAATATTACCAAATTTTGGGGGCGTCGACCTCAAATTATGGGATGTAAAAATATCCCTGACTATAACTAATCACAATAATTATTAAAGTACTTATAAAGCTCACAGTCAAACTCGAATAAGGCTGATACAGACATGAAAAATCTTCATAGGCTCAGATTTGATGATTTTATTGCATTATACTGCAGTGACTTCATCGCACTACAAATGGTGGTAGAGTTTGGCCCCACACTCCACAGACCCCGTAGCTGCATTAGGCAAAGCGGCCTTAAGTTACGCTGACCATTTACTGTATTCTGGAACCCTGACTGTTGAAGCATTTGAAATGTGGATTCTGAGAAGTTTAGAAAATGATTGATGACAGCAACAGTTACAAGAGACAGGGAAAGCATGGCAAAGCCATCAAAGGACCAGCACTCCCAAAACTTAACAGTCTAAGGTCTTGTTGGGATACAGAGTAAAGGAATAAACACATTTAGTTTAAATAACTCTTTATTTACTTTTTAGGAACTCCAGTACATTGACATTATCTAAGTGTGTGAAATCGCATGCACAGCTGCATACTTCTGCATGTCAATCCTAAACAATTGTCAAAATATGGCAATATGAACACTCTGGACCCGCATTTTGGATATCTATCAGATATCTGACTGCTTTAAAGGTTTGAAAATCTATAGAATGTATAGCCACCACTATTATAATTATTGCCAATAGGCCTATAGACACATTAATAAGGTGGAAAGTGACGGATTTTTCTACTCCACTGACATCACTGCAAGGTGTTTGAAGGTTCTAAATAGAAATTTGGGTGAAATATCGACATGAATTTTTTTGGGTCGCCTGAAAATTTTCATGGACTATAGTCCAGGGTTTTTTTCAAATTTGAGCGAAAATTTGTGGTGTCGAGAGAGTTCACATTTGCACTGATTGAAGCCCTGTCGATGTCTACAAGGAATCTGGACCCGCATTTTGGATATCTATCAGATATCTGACTGCTTTAAAGGTTTGAAAATCTATAAAATGTATAGCCACCATTATTATATTTTGCAATATAGACACATTAATAGGGTGGAAAGTGACGGATTTTTCTACTCCACTGACATCACTGCAAGGTGTTTGAAGGTTCTAAATAGAAATTTGGGTGAAATATCGACATGAATTTTTGGGTCGCCCGAAAATTTTTCATGGACTATAGTCCAGGGTTTTTTTCGAAATTTGAGCGAAAATTTGTGGTGTCGTAGAGAGTTCACATTTGCACTGATTGAAGCCCTGTCGATGTCTACAAGGAATCTGGACCCGCATTTTGGATATCTATCAGATATCTGACTGCTTTAAAGGTTTGAAAATCTATAAAATGTATAGCCACCATTATTATATTTTGCAATATAGACACATTAATAGGGTGGAAAGTGACGGATTTTTCTACTCCACTGACATCACTGCAAGGTGTTTGAAGGTTCTAAATAGAAATTTGGGTGAAATATCGACATGAATTTTTGGGTCGCCCGAAAATTTTTCATGGACTATATATAGTCCAGGGTTTTTTTCGAAATTTGAGCGAAAATTTGTGGTGTCGTAGAGATTTCACATTTGCACTGATTGAAGCCCCGTCGATGTCTACAAGGAATCTGGACCCGCATTTTGGATATCTATCAGATATCTGACTGCTTTAAAGGTTTGAAAATCTATAAAATGTATAGCCACCATTATTATATTTTGCAATATAGACACATTAATAGGGTGGAAAGTGACGGATTTTTCTACTCCACTGACATCACTGCAAGGTGTTTGAAGGTTCTAAATAGAAATTTGGGTGAAATATCGACATGAATTTTTGGGTCGCCCGAAAATTTTTCATGGACTATATATAGTCCAGGGTTTTTTTTCGAAATTTGAGCGAAAATTTGTGGTGTCGTAGAGATTTCACATTTGCACTGATTGAAGCCCCGTCGATGTCTACAAGGAATCTGGACCCGCATTTTGGATATCTATCAGATATCTGACTGCTTTAAAGGTTTGAAAATCTATAAAATGTATAGCCACCATTATTATATTTTGCAATATAGACACATTAATAGGGTGGAAAGTGACGGATTTTTCTACTCCACTGACATCACTGCAAGGTGTTTGAAGGTTCTAAATAGAAATTTGGGTGAAATATCGACATGAATTTTTGGGTCGCCCGAAAATTTTTCATGGACTATAGTCCAGGGTTTTTTTCGAAATTTGAGCGAAAATTTGTGGTGTCGTAGAGAGTTCACATTTGCACTGATTGAAGCCCTGTCGATGTCTACAAGGAATCTGGACCCGCATTTTGGATATCTATCAGATATCTGACTGCTTTAAAGGTTTGAAAATCTATAAAATGTATAGCCACCATTATTATATTTTGCAATATAGACACATTAATAGGGTGGAAAGTGACGGATTTTTCTACTCCACTGACATCACTGCAAGGTGTTTGAAGGTTCTAAATAGAAATTTGGGTGAAATATCGACATGAATTTTTGGGTCGCCGAAAAATTTTCATGGTATAGTCCAGGGTTTTTTTCAAAATTTGAGCGAAAATTTGTGGTGTCGAGAGAGTTCACATTTGCACTGATTGAAGCCCTGTCGATGTCTACAAGGAATCTGGACCCGCATTTTGGATATCTATCAGATATCTGACTGCTTTAAAGGTTTGAAAATCTATAAAATGTATAGCCACCATTATTATATTTTGCAATATAGACACATTAATAGGGTGGAAAGTGACGGATTTTTCTACTCCACTGACATCACTGCAAGGTGTTTGAAGGTTCTAAATAGAAATTTGGGTGAAATATCGACATGAATTTTTGGGTCGCCCGAAAATTTTTCATGGACTATATATAGTCCAGGGTTTTTTTTCGAAATTTGAGCGAAAATTTGTGGTGTCGTAGAGATTTCATATTTGCACCGATTGAAGCCCCGTCGATGTCTACAAGGAATCTGGACCAATGTTCCCTCTAAATTTTGTTGAGTGTGCGTGGAAAAGTTTAGTGCCTGAGCGGCACACTTTCATGACTGAGCACCTGAATTGTTTCACAGATGTCACCCAAGACAAAACACAACAAAATCAGTGATGTTTTTTAAAACTTAAAATCATTGCGCGGCGGCTGGAAATTGCTGCGCGGCGTTTTCTTGTCATGTGCGCAGAAGCGCAGCTTGGAGGAAACATTGATGAACAGTCAAATTTTAGTTTACTATTACTATATATCTGCGATGCATTACATTGTCTTCAAACAAGACTTATGGTGACTCATAAATGAATCCTGCTGGTTTTGTAAATGATGATGTTCTTGCAGGCAATCTTCCAATCTTTGAGAAGTGTTGCAGAGAGCGTCTAAGAGTGAACTTCAAAATTTAGACCACTTCGAAAAGCTCTAAATTTTAGGTCCTCACACATTCTAAAATTCAAACAGTTTCAAACTATCAAATACCGACAACCACAATATAGAGTAATTTTAAAGTGAACGATAAAAATCATTTTTAAATCTCTGGAAGAATGTTCGTACATCACAAATATTTGAAGCATGTCACCCAATGAAACCTTTAATAACTACGTTTACTGCAAATTTCTACAGAAATTATAGAGTTCTGTGATTTTCAGAATGTAGGCCTACATAATAAATAGTATGGAGTAAAAATAAAACAAAATGCATTCCTAATTGAATAAAAGTATCACAGTGTGTATGTATGGCTTAGCCAACTATGGGCTGATGGCAAAGAAACCGGGAATCAGCGCCTGACCTTATGGGCAATGAGCAAAGTGTGTGGTAATAAATGTGTGATCCAAAATCCATGTTACACAACAGCAACAACGTAGTGTTAGCTGTCAGGACTCACTGCTCAACTGTATTCAGCATGACAGCAAAGGGGGATTCAATTTAAGAAGACCTTGGCAAGCTTAAATGTGCTTTATCCTGCAAATGTTATGAAACTGGGCTTCTTTCATAACCGACAAATGGAAGAGAAAATGTTACGGCAGACTGTCTAAAAATGTTGAATTTTTAAAAAACTGATGCAAACTAACCATATAAATAGGCTTATTGGATCCAGTCACTGATTTGCAGTGAAAATCTGTCTTGCTTTCTTAAAGTCTAACAAATTTAATTTACATCTTATCAAGGGTTCAATGTACAAAGAAATTCAAATTAATAATAAAATTCACTTCAATAGCACCTTCCCCTAAAGGCAGTTATAGGACCCTAAAATTATGTTGCTTATATTAAAGTATCATCAAAAATCCATGCATGCATTGTAATGGAAGATCTATCGAAGAAACAACACTTATGTGTTGTAAAAATTATGCTGCCACTGTAACCAATGTTGCTATAATGAGATTCTACCATAAATATAATTAGGTGATGCTCACCAGAGGGTCTGCCGCTGGAATTTGAAGGCAGGAAGCTTCCTTCTGACGTGTTTCTACTGGCTGAACATGCAGTTCCCACAAGCAGCGATGATGAACCACCACCAGCATTAGCAAGCACACCAGTATTACGTGGAGGCCTAACATGTTAGAAATTGAACTTGTGCAACAATTAATGCGTTGATGATAAGTCTAATTAATACTGTCCATAAATGCCTTTTATAGTTCAATATTATGACCATTAAGGAAAGAAAATCGTGCATAGAATAAAAATAACGCAAATTATACGTTATTTAAAAACGGCAATTGCTTACTTTACGTGCTTCGTGTAAATTCTTTCTCTACATTCATTTGCGAAACCATTCTGTTTCAAATCTTTTGTTGCACTGGTGGAAGCAGTCATCATTTCATCAGAAGTGAGTGAAGCTTCTGGAAGCTCTGTCTTTTTAGGAAGAACCACAGGTTTTCCCTTAACAGGCTTTGCAGGTAAGACTGGCTTAGGAGAACGGGGTTGGTTGCTGTGTGGAGAAAGTGGTCTGACACTTTTTGGAAGAACATCAGGTCGACCAATCACAGCACCTACAAATTTCAGTCCCATTCAGTTAATATGCATTCAATTCAAAATTCACAAATGCCACAAAACCAGCAAAAAGTTTCATCATATTATGTCTTCAGGTTGAAAAAAAACACAATCTTAAAATAGGTTCCCAATTGTATAACATGACTTCATAATGCAAACACAATGCCATTTACCCATTCACAAATACGTTCAGTTGCAAAAAACAACAAATATACGAACAGAAATTTGCAATAAAACCCAAATGTAAGTAGGTGGATTAAAACTATTAAAGCTTTGATACTTTATAAGCATTGCTATTGACATTGTATTTTTACCATAATCAAATATGAAGGTAGGTCCATATATATCATCAAGCTACTTTAACAGCAGCCATTAAAAGAATTAGATGTCAAAAAGTAATTCTCCACAAGCATTAAAGGATGCAGGAACGAGCAAAAAGGCACGTATCAAATCACAAAGGACGGTTCTCACACAGGGAAATCCCTACTGAACCACTTTAAACCTTGTTATTATTATTTATTATTTATTATAAAACAAGGTTCTGAGCTAAATATGAAACAACAGCTGGCAGTAAGCTCAAAGAGCCATAATCAGATATTATACATGATAGCAGTTAAGAGCAACGATTAGTTAATGTTATTAAAGCACTCAAACAGCAAAAAGGGTCAGAAAAGCAATGCAGCAATCTAAAATACTAATTCAAATAAAAAAGAAGGCAATTAGAATTTGCATTACCTTTTTCACCACCAACAAATGGCTTATCCAAAACAGAAGATTTTTGTTCATTTGTAGAGTTCTGTGTATCAATAACCAATAACTTCCGATTCGAAGTAGCATTCTGTGCAGCTGGCAAAAAAAAGAAGAACCCATCTTAAATATGTTTAAACCTGGTCAGTAGCAGTAACTATACAAAGCCAATGCTAACTTTGTTCAGCTGTCATGGGCCAGGTAACAAAATAACAACAGCAGAAAAGGTAAATACAAATATTCAGAACATCAAAATATATATAAAAGTAGAGCATTCCAGTCTTTATCTCAAACAATGAATTCAAAGAAAAAATATCATCACTCAACGAAAATGAAGAAATTATTACACTTATATGGGGGCGGAAGATGGCAGAGTGGGTTACGTGCTGGAGCGTCAGGTTGACGGAGTGGGTTCAAGCCCCGTTAGTGCCCCTAGTGGCTTTCATACAGGCAGTAGTGCCTTCTAAGCCACTTTAAATCATGATAATAAAAAAATAATTATATATGCACACATCAGTGGCCTGACTAGACAAATAAACACTGTAATTAACAGAAATAATGAACCACCTGTAAAATTAATTTTATACAGAAACATACAATATGGATACTATTCAGATTATGTATGCCTACAGGCATATATCTTAAATTGAAAATACAATATGTTAAAAATGCGCCAGCCTATGCAGTTGTTGACAAGTTACTGGCCTGATACCAAAATCGATAACAGCAAATGTTGTACAAATGGTTAAAGAAAGACAAACTGTTACTCAAAAGGATGAAAAAGCCATTTTAGCGTGCTCAAGGCTTCCGGATATGAAAAGTTCTAGTATCCTCAAAGGCTATAAAAGCCAAGATATTTTTACCATAATTGCCAGCATCATCACAACTGCTCATAAAACAAACACTTTCACATTAACTGCTTGAAGACAGCAGTACATAAGTGCACAATCTGTCAACACCAGCAGGCTCCAAAAAGCATGTATAACAAGCAAATTCTCAATTATATACTTCAATTTAAACTGTACGATGATAAATAAGTGTGGCATGAAAATGATAAATCGCTAAAACTGCAAAATATAAAATCTGTATCTGTAACATTGTAATGTGTTCATGCAGTTCAGCTGAATGAGTCACCACATTAATCAGTATGTTAATAATAATAATAATAATAATAATAATAATAATAATAATAATAATAATAATGTTAACTTTGCAATCAAAAAGTCCAAAAACAGTGCTAAAAGATAAATTCCCACCCCCCAAAAAAATCCCCCAAACATAAACAGAGGCGCTTCCTACTCACGAGGTGGAATTATTTTGAAAACGGAATTCCCGAAGAAGCCTTGAAACCTATGAGCATAGAATCCTGGTCGATGAACTGAGATTGAGTCCTGCAAAACGAGCAACACAGCTCATAAAACGAATATTCCAATGGCTGACACATTTGTTTACACACTGAATGCAAAGCATATTAAGTGAACTAAATGATCACTAAAAGAAGAAAACCATGAATGAAAATAGAAACTAGAGAGGACAGTGCCCATAGAAAGCCACAAATTTTACTCACAAATAAAGGCCAAAAGATATCTTACAGAATAATATGCATAATATTAATAATAATAATATATTATAATAATAATAAACAGAATAATATACATATTCAGGGTGACAAGTGGACGCACCTAAGGGGAAACACACAGATCAATGTTGTAATAAACCTAGCTGATAGTAATGGACATATATTGTAATTAGGTTAAAGCTTAAATTACTCGGGCAGTAATTAAACCTAACGAAAAACCGTATATTAATTTGATTCTGAACTGTTTACCCCATCAGTCATAATGGATTTTAAAGCATGCTCAAGCTTCTTGGCAAATCTGTAGCTCTGTAGTATGTCGATGATTCCAATGTAGAGCAAGAGACGTTCACTACGCATGTTACGAGCGGGAATGCCTCCGGTCCTGACATACAAACCAACATTTAATTGAAACTAACTGAGATCTCCACAATCAACAATATATCACAATGTTGTTAATTTGGAATATCAAACCATCGATCAGAAACCGTTGGAAACGTACGGCACATCCTCCGAGTCTATGTTCAATACGTTGGAAGTTGCGTGAATGGACTCCATAGCAGTCGAATACTGTGCCAGACGACGCAGTGAACGACTTCGATTTGGACCTGCACAAAATACGATACCACTGCTACTACTACTAACAATAATAACAACAATAAGCACAATAATAATAAACCAAATGTTGCTATTTGTACAAAATTACTAGCCTAAAAATCAGGCATCAGACATAGCAAAAGAATCAAACTGCAAAATAAGGGATATTACCTTGTACAGAAATACCCACACACTTTGAAGTAGTTGGTTCTATTCCCTTTAATAAACAAAAACAGACTTTGAAGTCACTTATAAGTCTATTAATAAGCAAAGCAACAGTGGCAATACAACAAAATACCCCTTTTGAAGTTAATTAATCATAAATAATGCCATTTTAATATCAGATTCTTAAGTTAACAAAAAAGATTACTCACAAAACAATAAAACATTCATCATCATCATCCTCCTCCTCATTGTCGTCATCATCATCCTCCTGCCACTCCGCCATACTGGCGCCGGGCGAAACATGGGTTAACTGCTACTTAAAGTTAGGAATTTCCTTTGAAATAAGGAACTAGTTAAATACCCATTACCGGTATATACTAATTTCGCACATGTAGGATTTCACACGGTTGCATTTCTGCAACTAAACACAGAATCAGTGATCATCTAATATGCCCAAGTGCATTAGAGTCAGTGGCAATGTCAAAAATTGAGGAGGGACACTTTTCCTGAGGTGGACATAGGTGAGCATATTGACACACTATACAGATTTAATTACTGTACCCAGTTAGGATGAACAGGCTAACGATAACATGCATTGATAGCCAAGTTACACAATGCATTCTAGTTTTGTTGACATATTTACTTTGTTCCTGGATGACTGATCAAGATTATGAATTCCAAGAAGCATGCTGTAATCCATGATTTTAAAACTTTGCAACACCTTCACACAAAAGCAACGAAATCATATTAGAGATACATTTCACATCAAAATGACAGTTCACATTCAAATGAAAGTTTCAAAGTCGAGGGGTGACACTTATTCTGAGGCAAATATAGGTGGGCACATGGACATAAAATAGCTTAGAGGTTAAACATCTTGGAAATAAACAAAAACTACATTTACCGGTAGATATGCAAAAATTCAGAAGAGTGATGAAACGAATTAAAACCACATACTCTTGTGTCCCCATCTTTGCTGTGTCAAACCGTACTAGAATTGTCAATATATTCAGTCTCAATTTTTTTCTAGAGCTTTCAAAATGCCATGAAAAATAATGAGCCATTTGAAACGACACTATACAAAGTCTTTCAGAAATCTATTCTCTGTCAAATGTCTAAAAAATCAATCGAGAGATAAGATGGCGCTTAAGAGAGCTGGTTTCTTATATTACAGGTTTTATAGACCACAAAAATATTATAAAATTGATACCCTGTTTGAAATTGGACAATACAAGGACTAGTGCTACAGTAGACTATACCAGTAATTGTATTTACATCAATCAATAAATCAATTAATCAATCAGTCAATCAACTGCAAAATTTATTTAGTGCCATGATAATAGTGTATCTGCATCAGTTGATGGTCACTTCTGAATGAAAATTGTAATCCATACTTTATGGTTCCTGCTAAGAGGGCCACATATAAAATCAATATCATATTAAGTTGCCACATCAACTGGAAAAGAAACTTTGGTCAGTAAGCTTTAATATTTTCTGGTGTTTCAAAGCGAATATACCGGTAATAGAAATTTCTGTTATTTACAGTTGTTGCCTGACATTGCAGAAGCTTTGCCACCATTTGCAGTCACTCACCATATTATGTAATGCTTAACTCTTTGAACACTAGCTCCCTACATGTATGTTAAAGCAGCCTATCGGATTCAAAGGGTGAAAAAGTAGGTGAAACCTGTGCAGCTGCTCCAACTGTAATAATAATAATAATAATAATAATAATAATAATAATAATAATAATTTAGCACACAAATTTATCAATGCTGGTACTGCAAATCCATTTGGAAGATGGAAAATGCAAGACAGACAAGGAGGCAAATTCAATTGTCTGGAATGGAAAATTCTGTAAGGAAAAGGCATTATGGATAGTTATAATAATTCCTCAAAGTAATACAGAGAAATATTTAAATGCATATCATGACATTAAATCAGATATATAAATTACGCCTTTTAAAACTTTTTGGCTGCTTGATTACTTCTGCTGTGTCCATAATAACACATAATTTGAAGCCATTCAAATATTCAATTCATAACTGTTGAAGTTACTCACTCTGCAATCCTGTTCTACAGTCTTCAAAAGTGCACTACATGTATCAGCTTCAAGGAAAATTCCCTCTCCAAGATGCTCGAGAAAATCAAGGTCTTTATACGTGGGACTGGACTTGGTCAGTTCATGCACGGAGGCCTTGCGCTTGTAGGTGCTGCCTTTGAGATCATACTTGAAATGCATCACAACAGACGACGGAAGGAGGTTGTTCATAATGACAAATCGAATGTTTTTACCGCCACACTAAAACCAAAACAGACCGGATTAACTATTTGTTCATTAAGAAATGGATGGATGCCTTGGCTATCTTACTGAGCATACAGATAATTGCTAAGAACTTCATGTTATATTGAGAGAATGGAAGTGATATAAAGCCACAATTGATTACCGGTAGGTTATTAATATTGTTTTTTAATGACCATCTGAACGGCAAAAACTTGCTGCCTAATTTACAGTCAGCATATCGCAGAAATACAGTTACACCACTTATTCAAAATCACATGAAGCCAGATTTGAACATAATGCTAATATATGTACAAATTAGCAAACAAATTCAAGCCCAAATATCAACTCTTGCATGAAACAAGTAAGTGCAAAAATATCTGAACTAACCTGATGGCAGTAAAGTCCATAGAATTTAGGAAGAAGAGTTCGTGGATTTTGATTCAAATTCTGAATGTTAAAAGAATACAATAAATGCATAGCGAATTGAACCAGTGTTACATGTAAATACTTTTTTCTCATAAGCCCATAAACCTTTACAATTTACAAGCCTCCTCACAAAATGTGGATTCTGTGTGTACATAAGTTATATATGTTTACACAAAAAAACAGATCTAAAAATGGTTACACATGTGTACCATGAATACCATAAACAGATATGTTTCCTTGAGGTAAATGGTCATGCCACACCCTTCATATCTACCTGCTTTGCCTTGGTTTTGAAACTTCTGCCTGTCTGGTCCAAAGACAGGCAATCATTTCATTATATTGATTGGTTCTGTTACACAGGGAATTTATTAGAAATTGTGTTTTGCTGTCTATAAAACCTGTTGTGCAATAAACCAGATATCTTAAGACACGGATATTTCCTCGATCGGCCTGGGACAATGTGCAGTTCTGCAAGATATTCAACAGAACTTTCGTTTTATTGATGCCCCTCATTCCTGTACACTCATTGGCACTTGTGTAGAGTATGAAATGATTGGGAAGTGCCCTATTTCGAGTGCTTTAGATTGAAATTGAGAATTCAAAACAGAATGTTCTTGCAGAATTTGAAGCAAAGAAGATCATCGCAAGCAAAAATGTGGTTTGTGTTGAAGAATTTGTTCAATTTGTGGAAATGTCTTATGTATCTATACAACAACTGTTCAATACTATTACACTAGAATTACTGCTCAAGTTCACAATAGCAATGAAGTCATTTTCTCATCTGCCCATAAATAAATACAAACTGATAACAAGTAACCCAAAACTACTAAGAATGTACTGGTATACAGCAATCATTGAAATCTAATAAATATATTAATGCAAAACTGCATGAAATTATAGATTACCATGTAATAACCGGGAAGCAGCTTCCGTAAGAACTCAGCTTCCTTGTGTTGTACAGTTTTAATGATGAATTCATCGTCGTTGGTGACGTAGAAAATGCTGCCGCTAGCGCCAGGGTTTGATAATTCCTGTAGGGGTTCATTGCACAGGGATAGCTACCAAAACAATATCTAACACTCAGCAAAAGAGCTCAAACACATAAAATAAATTGCAATTACTACAGTCAGGTGCACCTAAGGGCATATTAGATCAATGCATAGTTGACCATAATGGGTCAGTTGGCTGGCTCAACCATTTGTGAATGTATTTCAGTAGAAGTCAACCTTGGCTGAGTATAGCATGCATCAGTGAATACCAAAAATCCTTAATTACAGAGAAACTACAACACTACTAGGTGTCTTATGTAATTCAAATGACGATTCTCAGATAATTAATTTTTTTTAAAAGCTAAGTTTCCTTCAAGAACTTACCAGAAAATCATCCGGCTGAATACCGAATAGATCTCGAAAGTACCTAAACGCAGTTGGAGCATAAGTCTTGAATCGAAAGTCTCTGCACCTGTGAGCTGGAGTGAGATTACTTCCCTCCCTGTTTAGCACAAACGCACACCACAATTCAAAAAAATTGTCAAGCATTTTCAAATTTGCCACACACTTTTTCACTAAAGTTCCCGCTGGCAATGCAATCCTTCCTTCCTTCCTTCATTTAAAACTCAGTCAAACTCTGTGGCATCCTGCAATAATTTATAATTAATCTCCCAAGTAACACTGCACATTCAGGTTGAATGCTATAAGTCATTTACTACCAGTTTACTGGCTGTTAAAGGCATATACACACACACAGACACACACACGCACACACTTTTTGCAAACAAAGTTAATTTCTTGACATCAATCTCCTGATCAGAGCGTTGAACTAGAATTATCATGATTCCAAACATTATGGCAATTAAAAATTATAAAAATTTAAAATTCTAAAGTTGTGTAAGAATTCCATAAATGGTAATATTAGCTACTTGGCTGCAAAGAGCTCAATAGTTGACCAAATAGATTTTATAAACATCAAAATAAAAACTCTGCTATAGGAAAAAGAACTTTTGCATTTTTTTCAGCTTTTTAGTTTTTTAGTCATAGTTTGAGTTGGTTCTAAATTCATGCAAGCATTGTGGGCTCAAGTTAGGTTTAGTCCTTGCTGCTCAGAAGCAGTTTCTGAGCAACACTGTGGTTATTATAAAAGGCTGAATGTAAAAGTAAAAATGCTCAATTACAATTACAAAGTTATTAGTCATCCTAGCAGTAATGACAATCATGTAATAACCTCATGTACTAGGCATATATTAAATATCTTGAATAATATATAATGAAAGGCTGATTCAAATTCAGGAAAATTTACTTATGAAGCATTTTATATCAATCAGTGCTTTGTTTGTTTAGAACCCTTGATGTTTCATTTTCCACCAATATTCTTTTCATAGTTCCTGTTCATAGCTGCCTTTTCTTGTCTGGTTATTTGTTTTGGGGTCACATTAAATAGCAGTTCCTGTTTGGTTTATAGCACTCAAGCCACACAGAAATGTTGCACAAACTAAGAAGAAGCTTGCTCAGCATCACTTCTTCCAGGCTGAAGGTCTGTGCTAGAGAAACAATGCATGTGATGCATTTGCCAAAAGAGTATAGGGGTCAAGGTCACAGAAAATGATTCCACAGCGAAAGGCTATCTCTGTATAACTGACCGAAACATAAACTGTTCCAGAGTGGGTTGAGAATATCAAAAGGGGTCCAACACCCCAAACTCTAGGATGACTTAAGCTCAGACGATGTTACATAAGGAAAAGTCAGTTTAACTGTTATAAAACAGAAATTCTGCGCCGAGGTTTTTAATCACAACTTATAAAACAATCAATGAACAATAATATAACAAATAAAATGAAATTTTAACCAAAATAGATAGCATACCACCAAATATTATTATCATCACTAGTAATATATATATATATATATATATATATATATATATATATATATAATATGGTTGTTAATGCATATTAAGTCATTCTCTATATGAATAATCAGAAATGTGGGATAAGCCACATGCCCTAAAAAGAGTGAGCTGAGCAGTAGGAGTGTAGTTTTAAGTTGGTGCATAAAAACAATTAGTGAAACAGATAAATCAGAAGTGACAGCCCTCGGTAGGTTGTTCCAAACACCAAAGAAATGTCATACAGGAAGTGTTTGCTGGCAATAAAACATGATTTGCCAAATACAAAAGTTTGGAAATGCCAATGTTTTGGAGAAGTAGATCATGTTTTGCATTCCATCCAATATGGCAATACTCTGTCCAATTCCAACTAGTTTTACTGAATTCAGTCTCAAATTCGGTTTCTGTCAATTGCCAAGTCAGCAAAATGATACAGGAAAACCCACAAAACAGCATTATTAAAGAAATGCAACTTACCTGGGAAAGTAAATAGATTCAATGATGTGAAAATCTTCATACAGGACATCGCGTTTAGGCTTTGGCAAAAGTTTTCCTATACTGTGCTCTATTCCCAGCTGGATAGCAGCCATCAGCTCCGAAGTAGTGGTCTGGAAGAAAATTCAAATTCTATTAAACCTTCAAATAGGTCAAATGACTATTTCTTCACAAAGGAGATCCAACAAAACCACTTAAACTCAGCTACAACAACAACTACCATTACCACTACTACTACTACTACTACTACTACTACTACTACTACTACTACTACTACTACTACTACTGGTAAAAGGTAGGTCCCGTACTAAGTCCGAGTGTTGGGTTCCGGCGCTTATCTCCGGTCTAGGTAATCCGTGATGTAGGTGGTGTAATCCATTAATCTAGGGTAGGTTGCCATTACTTTCCCCAGACCCACGTTTTATCTCACAGCTTAATGCTGTTCCTCAAATTACCATCACCCTTTAGCGAGTAAGGCTGAGTTGAACTTTACTTGAACTTAACTCCTGCGGTATCGAACCCGCGACCTGCTCAATCGTCCAGTGTTGCTACCACTCCTCTAAATTCCTGCCCTTGCTACTGCTACTACTAAAACTATAAAACTACCACCACCAATACAATACTTATTACTAAGCAATCATTAATCAATAGATTCAATACTAATAGTGGAGAGAAAATTAAACAAGTCACGACATTAAAATATCTGGGAAGCTGGTTCACCAGTGATGCTAAAAGTGAATCAGACAAACAACAAAAATAGGAATGACCAAGACAGCCTCTGTGACTCTAAAACACATACTAATAAACATACACTTAGCAATGAAAACAAAGACTAGGGCTCTGAAATGCTATGTTTGGCCAGTCATGCTATATGGTGCAGAAAACTTGGACTATCTCTAGTCATGAAAAAAGCTTGAAGCTGCAGAAATGTGGTTCTTAAGAAATATGCTGAAAATATCTTGGACTGAAAAGAAAATGAATGAAATAGTACTTTAAATGGCTGGCACACAAAGAAAATTGCTATCTACAATACGTAAAAGACAATTTCAAATTTTTTGTACATATAATGAGGAAGAACGCAAGAGAAAACCTGGTAACTACTGGAAAAGTCGAAGGCAAAATATCAAGAGGAATACAAAGAATGACATCTATCAGTAGTTTACTGACTGATGTAAAGGGTGTAACTGTAAAACTAGAACTCATACAATCAACAAACAACAGAGAGAAATGGAAGTTCATAGTTGTCAACATAGAAATACTGGCCAAACATAGCATTTCAGAGCCCTAGTCTTTGTTTTCATTGCTAAGTGTATGTTTATTAGTATGTGTTTTAGAGTCACAGAGGCTGTCTTGGTCATTCCTATTTTTGTTGTTTGTCTGATTCACTTTTAGCATCACTGGTGAACCAGCTTCCCAGATATTTTAATGTCGTGTGTGAGGCTGCTGGGGGTCCTCTTTGATGGTACTTTGTCATTTGAGCCGTACCTAAATGATGTGATCAGGCGATGCCACTTTCTACTGAGAAGAATACGATCAGTCCGGCGCTATCTACCTGTATCCGGTGTCGTTCACTTGGTTCAGGCCTTAGTGCTAACGAGGATTGATTACTGCAATAGTGTGTTGTGGGGTCTCCCGGTCAATAAACTGGATCGGCTGCAGTCTATTCTTAATCAGTCAGCGAGGATCGTGTTCGGATGTCGTCGGCGCGAGCACGTAACTCCACTTCTCAGGGATCGTCTTCATTGGCTTCGAGTCCCTGAGCGGATTGTGTTCAAGAGATGCTGGCTGACGTACAGAGTGCTGCATGACCCGTACTGTCCGGAGTATCTCGCCTCTCTTGTAAAGACACCGCAGTGCAGTGATAGGAGATTGTCACTCCGTCCGAGTCGTAGGGTCAAACTTCAGGTTCCTCCTCCCTCCAAGACTGCCAAGTTTGGAGAGAGATCATTTACACGCGGCAACCCTATCTTGTGGAACTCTCTTCCTGATCACGTCACCACGGCTGATACTCCTGAACACTTCATCAAGAGCTTAAAAACGCATTTGTTTGGGTTGGGGTATAGTTGAGATGTTAAAGCGCTTTTGTTGTGGGTCTCAGCCTTGTTACAGCGCTATAGAAATCGTCCAAGAATGAATGAATGAATGAATGAATGAAATACACAACACCTGAAGAAGAAATAAGTATAAAATGTTCTAAATATTGCAAAGATTCACAAAGTCAGATCAGATATAGCATTGTTTAAGTTTCTCAGCTCAAAATTAGAAGATTTGCAATATACCTTTTTATATGTAACTTGGCCAGCTTCGTCCACTCTGCGATGGCCAATCTTGCATCCATAATTATAATCCGTCTTTGGATCTGCCATCGTAATCTGTGACTCTGAACTAGACCCAGAGCTATGGTATATATTCACAGTTATTAAATTCTAAACAATGTATACCGATATCAATAGTTCTTCTTTAAAAATAATAATGAAAATAATTTCACTTGTTTCTACTCTGTATTACTTCTAGGAGTCAACATTCTAATCTTCTATTTGCTAATTTCAAGTGACTATTGACTGAAGCCCATTGCATTATTATATTGGAACTATTGACACTCTTTGTTTTGATATAATAGCTGAAATTACCTGTGTTTGAAGAAACCCCCAAAACAACTAAGATGGGACATGCAGACACAGAAAAACTAGCACTGTATTAATGGTAAGTCTAACATAATGCATTAAATTAGGAACAAAAAAATATTATACAATGCACTCAGCAAAACACAAAACTCAGTTTTATACCAAATGCTGGCTGAAAACCGTATGCTGCACTAGCATTGTTGATGTACACTGCACTGGCACTGTTGATACTGTCATCAGGTTTCTATTAATACTTCTTAGCACTTATGGTGCAATTTTCAAACTGCAACTTTGTGCAGCAAACATTCATACGAAAACGAAACCTGCAACTGAAGATTACTGTTGTACAGGATGACCCAAAAAATTAACACCATCGAAAAAACTGAAATAATTTACCATTCTGCAGCAGAATTCTGCAATGTTATAATGGCTAGATATAGGACAATGACATGGATTGTCCTAAGTAAATATAAAAAATAATAGCAATTAGCAATTAATTTTGTTAGCCAAACTAACCCACAACCAACAGAAGTACATGTTTTATATCCCACCCTGTACACTTAATTATATTGTAATTAAATGCAGCAGGAAGTCATATAGGCAAATTTCATAGCCAATGAAGTTAACTGATTCTCAAACATGTGCTAATACAGAATGTAAATGATTTATACCAGAATTCCCTATTAGGCTTCTGGCTTTGTCCTAATTTTACCAGAGCAACTATTGTAAATTATGGCATACTATTGTGACAAAATGGGAAGAGAACAAAAATCTCTGATAAGCATTATACTCTATGAAACAATGAAAAATGTCTCATGTTTTGATGTAGATTATTTTATTTGTTCCTTTGGTAAGTCAGCAAAACTAAGTAGACAATACAAATAACCGTGCTATGATACCAATTTTATAGCAAAAACATGACAGAACATCAGAAAGAGGGGTTGTAGTTGAAATGACAATGCAGGGTTGATTGCTTAGTAAATATAACTAAATTCAAGTCGTCTTGTGAAAAGTGAAGTCTGCTAATAATGGCCACTATTTACAGTTGAATTTTTCTAGGGCTTTAGCATCTCAGATTCTGGAATTTTAAAAGAGTAGACAAACTAAAGCCATACAACAGCCGTTTATATTATACCAGAATAGCAAAACCATATGACACAAACTTGCATTTGTAAGCAACACTTTAAAAAGAAGCAACCAATTTACAACAAAAAGCACCATTCAATGATGACACACCATAGATGTTATTTTATATCCATGAATCACAATCAGCAAAAAAGATAGTTACTGCAATTGTCTCTATATGGAAAAACATCCGTTCAACTGACAGAATGAAAAGACAACAATAGGTCAATACACTTAAGATTCCATATAATGGTATATAGATGTCATCAATTGGTTTTGCTGTACAGCAGCTTAATTAAAGGCATAGATCTGCAAAAATGCCACTTACATTTCTTGAAGCATTAACATTTTAAAATCTAGTCAAACAAAATTATGTAATTCTTAATCACAAATTATAGCAACCATTACAAATTGCCATGGCATAAAAAAACATATCACAATTCTTAAATAGCAAATGTTTCATCAAGGCAACATGCCACAAATTCTAGTATGCACCTTAACTCATTACATAGAATTAATTTTTCTAGAACTATAAAAAAGGACATTCCATCTTAAAAGCATGCTATAAATTAGCCTATAATGCATGCAATACCTCTTTTAATAATCTATAATTCCTATCCAATGGTAGATTTATCAAAAAGCTAGTTAGACAAGTTGATCAACTTCCACCCAAAACTCCAAAATTCTCTATTTTCAGTGGGCATATTACCGACTTTGGTCTATAAGCCAAATTTTTTAACTTCCACTGCAGGGTGAGTCCCAATTAGAAGGGTTAAACCAGGGGTGGCCAAACCCATAGAAGGTGTGAGCCGTAAATGAAATTTTTAAAAGCCTAGGCGCCACATTGCCACAATTAGACATGGAAACGAGGTAGTGTGATCCAGTTCTTTGCAAAATTTTATCAAATTTATGCTGCTATTTTTATGGGACTAACAATAAAATTGGCAAACAGGCAAAACTACGACTGCTGTGTTGCAATTGAATGCTTCGGTTGATCTGTTAATCTGCTCAAACAAATTTCTATAATTTTTCACAAGCCGCAGATTCAGCTAAAGAGCCCAGTTCGGCCACCCCTGGGTTAAACCGTCCAATCCTTGACAAATCAAACTCTGTATTCAATATAAAAGCTTAATTAAAGTACCGGTATTACAAAATGCCACAAATAAATCTAGGCTGTTCTAAAGGTACTGGCAGTGTCAAGCCTAACGACACAAGAATAAATCAGTTCTGATAAGATATAATAATATTCATCAAATTTCAAACTGACTGTGGCAGTCATTGTCATTGTTGCACATAACTAACATAACTACTGTATCAATCTCCTTTGCACAGAGTCGTCATACACATATCAAACAATAGATCTTATATAATAATAACAACAACAACAACAACAACAACAATAATAATAATAATAATAATGATGATGATGATGATAATAATAATAATAATGACGATGATGACGACAATAATGATAATAATAATAACAACATAATGTTAACATAGTGTGAATTTATGAGCACAAAAGTTGCAACTCATCACGTCAATGCAATTAGAAAATAGTAATGTCCTATTTCAGTAAAACATTCAAAACATGAAACAAAGCCCATATTTTGTCCATTAAACTTGGTGTTTCGAAAACACACCAAAAGCAATACTTTGCCAGACATGCAGCACCAAAATAATCAAAGCCCACGGCAATTCTTGAAACAATTTTAACGATGAAAGAAACATAATATCAGACACATCTCTAAAGATATGCTGCATACAACAGAATGTGGTATATAGCAATGCATGAAGCAATGATACCATACATTTTAACATTTCTCTCATAAGAAAATGAAAATGTTGCTATGCCTCGGCATGAAAGTGACATGACAATGACTACCATAATTTCATATGGAGGAACAGGCAGCACATGAATGGCTGAGGTGCTGTGGCTTACAAGAACTATACATTGCTAATGTTTTTAATGTAATGAATATTGTAAGTCTGTGTTACTTGTATAACAACGTGAAACTTAGTACGATATGGTTTCTGAATGACACCGCAACACATCAAGGAAATTTAAACAGAAACGCAAACAGTCAACTATGAAAAATGATATCAACTTGAAAAAACTCAGAACTGTAGGATATTCATCAAAAATCAAAATTACTATGCTTGGTTGCTAAAATTAGTAACTGCTAAATAAGTGAGGACTGTCAGTCTGTCATGCAATTTCACATAAACTTTTGTGTGTCTGCAATCTGTCTACCTGGCTGCATACTAATGTATGAACTGTATAATGTTGCTTACTATTTGGACAAAGCAAGAATGGCTATTGATGAACGCTGTTACTGACTGTCGACTTTCATAAGCAGGCACTCAAGACTGGTTCCACGCCACATATTGCTTGGAAATTCTGTGAGGAGTCATTGCATACGCCAGCCCTTCTCCACCAGACACAAACCCTCTATTAGGAAATGATCATCTTTCAATACTTATTTTGCCCATCTAATTAAAAATTTACAAAATGTACTTTATGCTGGATATAAAACAAAGACATAGCTGTGCTATTATAATTATCAATGCAGATGATAATAAGCAACTAAGCAAGAAAATTTATTCAGATGCTGTATAAGGAACTACTGCTATTAATCTTAGCAATCAAGCATAATAAATGCACCATTCAGCAATCCTGTTTTCTCCAGGTGGTGCCACTGCAGGCTGACATTTCCAAAAGAAACTTAAATGACTACATACACTTTATAAGGCTTACACAAGTACCGGAACACCAAATTTCATGCATTTTGACCCATGGCTCGTCAAAATGTTTACAATGAAACAGGGCTGTACCATTTTTGTCGGGCCACCCTGTATATAAAATAAAAGCGTAAAACTATATTTACCCTTAAACGTCAAAACAGAATTAATCATAAAATAAAATTTACCCTTATAAATTGGATATACTGTAAGTGATAATCAAAGATATCAATTTGGCTACATGAAAACACAAAATGCATTAAAGAAATAAATCTCTTGAAAAATCTGATGAAAAATTGGCAATAAATAATTTTTACCACATTACAATAAAAGAGAATTGTAACATTTAATGCATCAAAAGTTATTACGCACATTGATGAACACTGTTTGCCACTTTAATAATTTACTAGATTAATAATTTAATGACCAAAAAGCATAAAAACCAGCACATGCAGCAAAAAAGTTGCAGTGCAAGGCTGAAACAGTCATTTAATGAAAACAGTCACTGTGGACTCAACATGAAATATGGCCTAGTGCTTGCTGGTAATGAAGATTGCTTTAAATATCAATCATCTACTTTTTTGGCTACAAATAAAGACAGCTTCCAGTGTCCAGAAATAAATCTCATATGCCGCCAAAACTGTCAAAAATCACAAATTATTTTTAGTAGATTTCTTAAACATTTACATAAAAATGAAGTAAATGCCTTAGATTATAATTCAAGCAGAACAAGCATTGCATATGTAGCAACGAACAGATTTTTGCAGTCAAACAGAAACAATTTTCTTAAAGAAATCAAGAATAACAGATATTGCTTTACCCTTAATGGCTGAATAGTTAGGTACCACTGGTATTGCAATTTGCATCTCAGAGAAAAGAATGAGATAAACATAGCTACATACTTATTTTCACCAAGGCATTCCAGATAGGACACCGACATGAGAGCATAAAAAAGACATACTCATCAAAATACAACTACTCCAAAGCAGACATATGCACACAAGCAAGCAGATACGCAAATGTTATTACAGTAAAAAAATAATGCCATAAGACAAGAAAGTCATTCTTATAAATAAACACAACAGCAAACATTTAACATCACATTTGGAGGACTGATACTCAAAACCAATTATATTCAGCCAACTGACGTTAAAAGGTCGAGCTGAAGCTGAAATCAGCTGAAAGTCCATCTGGATAGAATATTGTACAACTGAAAGTATCGGGACAATACATTGGTTTTACGGAAATTGTAAAACACGTCACAAAGGTTTTACAGAAATTGTAAAACATGTCATGCTAAATAAAACTGTAATATGGACACGGGCTCGTGGATAATTTACATGCAGATTCTGCATTTGTTTCCACCATTGTAATGCTAGCTGTTATAAAGTTTCCAGTAAAAAACAGCAAAAACCAAACAAATAATACTATGCATCATTTTCATTCTTCTGCCCATAATTAAAGCTAATTAGATTGTCCTAACACAACCTTTGATTAATGAGATGTAATAAAATCTGCAACATTTTCTTATATCAACTGGGCCATGCTTCATGTAAAATCACTAATAATTAATAACAAATTGTATAGGAAATCAATTCATCACTTTGTTGCAACCATAAGTTTATATATAATCACAAATTTGCATTTGTAATTAATAGTTTCCCTAATAAATTAAATCCATGCCTACATAAGGCAGAAAAGCACAAAAAGCCCAGCTCACAACACACAGTTAGAAGTCAACCTGCTTTAACATAGAAAATTTTCAAATACATTGTGAATAAACACACACACACACAAGCACACACACACACACACACACACACAAAGGAAACCAAACTCAGAGAGATCAGCTACTGCTGAATTGAGACAAAATAAAATCAAATTCAGTTGCTTTTTACTAGACTGCCTATCACCTCAACAGGATTTACAGGATTTGGCCAAACTGGAGTGAACTTTTGGAATTCGATCCATGAACTACCATAGATATAATTATGATTTTGACCAATGGCACCATCTTAGAGTGTCCACCAACTGATACCTAGTGCATTATCATAATGGCACTACAGAAGTTCTTTGACAAGATTCAATTCCCGACTCAAGAGTCTTTTGGCAAAGACATGAGATTTAAACTGCTATATTGAACGCTCAAGTCAGTCAAGAAAGAAATAGCAAATGGAAAAGAAAACTGCGAATTTGATGATCCATAGTCATTTAGAGCACAACAAACACTCATGGACAATCCTCTTCATAAGTCCATATTATGATAACAGAAATGTGCAAATATACTTTCAATGATGTCACTTAGTGGCATATTTTTGAAACTGCCAATGAATAGCAAACACTGGATGCAAGAAGAAACAGTACAACTTTACCTCACATTAACCACAGCAGTAACAACAACATCAACAACAACAAAATGGACAGAAGAATGGAGAATTATGCTTTAAAATCTTTTGCAATAAATCTTCCTAGAGATTTTTTGGAGTTTTGGAGTTTCATCCTTGAAATGCTGACAAATAAAGGCTGACAGAGATTTCACCAATGGACTTGATCTAAGGACCAGATCCATCAAAAACCTCCGTATGCAATTCTGGCAACTTGAAGTCTGGTGACGACATCTTCAAATTCTTCATTTTCTGAGAGTGGATCTCATTGATGCTGCTTAGCATCGGAAGAGTGCTTATTGTATCGTCAAAGGATTTTTCATAAGTCTCTACAGTACAATATCAAATGTACCATACATAGGCCTATGTATTAAGCAAGTTGTTCCATCCCATAAATGCAAGATCTATTCCCATTCCCTCTCCTTGCAAGCAAAACCTAACTTCATCCACAACTCTCATTCTGCAAGAGTCAAGTCAAGTCAGTACAACATAGTTGCTTGGCGATGGTTGGCTACAAGAATGGGTCAGTGTTCTCCATTGCTACCTGTCTTGCGCGGTGAGTAGTAGACGGTCCCCAGAAAGTCCAGTCCACCCGGTGATGTTGTCAATCCAGCATAATAATAATAATAATAATAATAATAATAATAATAATAATAATAATAATAATAATAATAATAATAATAATAATAATGATAATAATAATAATAATAATAATAATAATAATAATAATAATAATAATAATAATAATAATAATAATAATAATAATAATAATAATTTTGTTTCCTTCAACAAGTCCTTTAACCACAATGCTCTCGACGGTATCTTGCGGTTGTCTCAAACATGCCAAAAGTAACTCAGTTTCTTTGTTTTTATGTGATTCAGTAGTTCTTTTTCTGTGTTGGCCATGTTATAGTAGTCTTATCTGCCCCATTTTCACCCATTTCCACAAGGACTTTTCTGCGATTTTGCCAAATATGCATAATTCTCAAGATTACTTATCTAAATATGCTTGTATAGATGTCTACTAATTTACCAAGATGCATATTAAACATGTTAAACATTTGTAAAAAATACATTGATCAGTTTGCATCTTCCCTACTGGTACACTTAGTCTATATCAGCTCCAGTACAAAATGTACAGTACAGTAGAATCGCCTCACCTTCACATCAGACATTGTTAGGACATTCAGTATATAATTATTAACAGAAGCTACAATTATTGCCTGACAACATTGCAAATTAAGCATGCAAAGAATCACAGCAGAAAGGGAAGCAAACGCTAACCTGGCCGAGATTTCTGCATGTGAATGTACAGAGCCTGCATGTAGAGCCCTTGAAGTTTGTAGATGGCCTTTGAGTTAGACAGTCCTTCACGATCTAAGTTGGAAAACAAGGAACTAAATAGCAATAATACTGAGAATATGTCTAGTTGATATTATAAAGTAATAAGTTAGTTTATGAAATAAATTAATAAGTCAATAATATAATTTCCATTATCAACTGTCTTCAATGCTCAAATTTTAGTTGATGTTAGGAAATTGAGGTCGTTAACATTGATTATTCTAAAAATAATAAATTATTAATATGAAAAGAATCATCTAAATTATGGATCTACTACACACATTTATTTAACTGACAAACTAAAATTACTAAAAACTACTAAAACAGTACAACCGTTCATTTTATAATTCAGCATTTCGTACTATAACAACCAGGTCCAAGGTTTTGAAACTCTCTTCCTCTGTCTGTCACTTCTTCCAACACAAACTGAGTATTTTCAAATCTGGACCTAAAGCTATCTCTTTCAGACAGCTTATCCTCCATATTCTGTCTTGCAGTTTCCCATAGACTGATACTAGTTTTGATTTGGAGTACCCTCGACCAATAGCTCTGATCATTAGAAACGATGATATAAAAGTGTACAATAGTGAAAAAAAATTATATATTTTTATCACTAGTAAGGTTGTAAACCAAATAAAGATTTCCAACGCAACTTGAAGAACAATCTTAATATCTGGATCACAAAGTGCTAACCCGGGTTCATGATCATCACACCAGTCAGAATCGCTGTTTCTTCATCGGTGAGTCTCAAGGTATTAAATGCATCTGCAAATCTGAACTGCTCCTCAAAGAAGTCTCCCAATGGCATCGTCTGTACCAAGTGACTTCAAAAACATACTTCAGAATATATAGGCTTAGTTACAATGTTGAAACATCAATAACCATTTCTTTTGATGATGATCGTGGAAACTAACAACGTATCATCTTTCAGATCTGGCCTTAAAACACATTTGTTTGATTTGGCTTATCCCCCTTAGATTGCTCTCCCGCCGTTTCGGACTGATCTTCTGGCTTGACCTGGCTCTAATGCCATTTGGATTTGGTGCACCATCAGCTGATGCCCTGGGCATTATGATAGTGGCGCTATAGAAGTTGAATGATTGACTGATGGTCCTAATCATTAATGACAACACACTATTTTCTTAAAGGAAGCAGCAACAGCAACAGTCCATATGCCTTCAAAAGAGCCACATTCCAAGTCATAGTAGCATCCAATGTTGTTAATGAATTCCCTGTTCTAAGACAAGTCCATTTAGTATTTTGGTATTGTGCTACCTGGAGATGAGGGAAATTAATAATTCTCTGGACCTGTCTCACACACAATTGTAGCAATTAATTGCAAGATTGTTGAAAGTGTTATATTAAGATGTTCAATAAAACCTATAATGAAAAGTCACAATTCTTGAACAAATTTGTGTTTTGTTTAATGACACTGCAAAGCTCTATTAGAAACAAACACAGAATTTAACTATAAAACACATCAACAATAGCAATATAGTCCACATGTCTCTCAGTCAGAGGTCCACACATCTACAGGCTCCTGCTCTGCTTTGTCTAAACGTCTGACAGCAAAATTATCAACATTTGGCTGTGCAAGTTATCATGCTATCAAATGGCTTGAAGTTCTACAAGAAGCTGGTCTAGAAATGTATATACAGTATATAATAGTTCTTCCTCTCCGATTATGCACCCTGTTCCAGTGAGTCCAGGTGTAATACAGTAAGATTCAACTAGTTAATAATTCGTGCCTTTCACACCTAGGTGACACAAAAGTCATCCCACTATTCATATGGCTGTACAAGATATTGAAACAATGGAGTAACTGCAATAGGGCCAACGTGGCTAAGAGAAAAGGGGCATCCGAATAAGATTGAGCTATCGACCACACGTTCAGTGTTGCACCACTGAACCAACCAAGTTCATGAAGAACATTTTTAGTATTTGCTAAGCAGACTAT
Source organism: Metaphire vulgaris (assembly GCA_018105865.1). Classification (NCBI taxonomy): domain Eukaryota; kingdom Metazoa; phylum Annelida; class Clitellata; order Crassiclitellata; family Megascolecidae; genus Metaphire; species Metaphire vulgaris. The sequence continues at coordinate 2,092,615 of CM030844.1, forward strand.
ATATAGTATTAATAGTACCAACCGTGGTATTCTGACTGTCATGTCTGGTAGAAACATCCCTTCACTTGAAAAGAGTGGTGTGTATCTTGCAAGAATTACTTCAAATGAGCCTTGCTTAATTAACGCTATCTGGTCATTTTGGCTCAATTCAGTAAAACCTGTAACATATGCAAGTTATACACACATAATATAATAACAATAATAATAATAATAATAATGTGATTAATAGTGGTTCATGAGGCTATGTAAGCCTGTGTGAAAACTATTGTAACTATACAAGTTCAATAACCAAGTCTTCCAAGATAGCCTTTGAATCCGTTTACTGTTTCAACTGTCACTCCCACCTCACTAAAACTGTTTCATATGTCCAGTGTTCACAACCCTTGCACTAAAAAATTATTTCTTGGACCAACCATCTGCTTAAACAATTTGCATTTGTGGCCTCTTGTGCTGCTATATACAGTAGTGTGCAAATGTAAAGAATTGATCGCAAGGTACATCTATTTTCTCAGTAATTATTTTGTACTGGTATGTTTTTATCAAATCCCCCACTCTCTCTTCTTTCTAATGTAGTCAATCCACAATATTGAAGACATTTTTTAGCTTAAATTATGGCATCCATTTGACCATCTTTGTTGCTTGTCTTTGCACTTTTTTAAAAGCTCTATATCCTTCTCCAAGAATGAATCCCATGTTTAAACACAGCATTCTAGATGAGGCTTACTAATGATTTATATAGTTTTACCATTATCTCTTTTAGTTCGGTGGCTAAAGTCCATAAAAGCCAAGAATCGTTCACTTCTGGATAAAAGCATGCCACTTGGCACAGTTATAGGGTACATGGCCCTGAACAATTTCCCCAAAGGATGCACAAGTTTTTGTTATCTCTTACCATGCAATTTGGCACCATAAATTTTCTTGATAATTTGTAAAAAAAATCTGCTTGAGCTGCAGTACGTAAACAAATGACAACCGATACAGTGCCAAATAAACAATACTAAGTAATAATTGTGCTTATAGAGTGTACAGATATGAATATTATCATTTCATTTCGCTTTTCCTCCGAAACTAAAATACGAAAAGGGAAATTCCGCATCAAATCAACACATTTTTGAATAAAATCGGACGTCACCATCTCAGATTGTGATGAAAACTGGCACAATTGTTCATCCCCATGAGTAATGTTGCCAATACCATTCTCTGTAGATTAAAAATGTCCTTTAAAATGTTCAATTTAGGCAATAGAAATTACCACAGGCAAAATTCTGAATGCCAAGCACATTTGATCTACAAGAGATAGTGGCCTAATTTTTGAAAAAACTTGATTAGCAGGTGCTCTTTACTTCTCTGTCAAAAGTGCTAGCCATTCACACGTCTGCCAATACCATTCTCTGTAATTTAAAAATGTCCTTTAAAATGTCCAATTTACGCATTAGATAATACCACAGGCAAAATTCTGAATGCCAAGCACTTTTGATCTACAAGAGATAGTGGCCTAATTTTTGAAAAAAACTTGATTAGCAGGTGCTCTTCACTTCCTAGGGGTACCCATTCTCCTACCCCTAGGGGTACCCCTACCCTTAAGTTTATTCGAATGCCTCTGGACAGAATTTTACTAAATTATAAGAAGTGTCAATGTTCAAAATTTAATGCTTTTATCCACAAAATGAACAATCATACGGCTTATCAACTGTACTATTTGTCTCGACTCACTATTGTTCTTTTCATCATTACCAACATTCAGTTGCCCTTTTTTGCTGCCTCCATACATTGTCAAGATGGATTCAGACTTCTATGGATGATTACCCCAAGTCTCTTTCTTCCTCTGTGGTGGTTAGAACCATCCCCAAAAAGCATATTCATTACCATTATTAGATTTCCCAACATGCATTACAAAACATTTGTCGATATTAAAAAGCTTCTGTCAGTCCACAGACCACTGAAACAATTTTCTTAGATCCTCCTCTAAATTTTTAGCATCAACATCTGCACATCTTTGTATCATTAACAAACTTTGAAATTTTGGACAGTAATCCTTCATCAATATCACTTATATGTATTATTATTTACATATAATATACATTGCACACAAACACACACATGTACACACATACACATGTTCAAATCATCACATACATATGTAAGAAAAGGAGTTTTGAGCTATTATGGAGACCTTACAAAATATAAAGCCAGAATAGAAATATTTTCAGGATCAAGCAAGTGCAACGAATAAAATAACGATATAACAATAGTATTATACTCAAATTTAAAAAGCTGTTAAGTCTGTAGAAACCAATTATTTTTAAGACAATAGTATTTAAAAAACAGTAATCTAATTAGCATAAACATTTAGTCCATCAGTTAGACACAAACTTAAAGGTCATATCGTAACTAACCAGGAAGTTTTTTGCTAAATGAGACAACTCTTTTGATCACAGGTACCATGTTCTTCACAAATTCTTCCCACCAGCTGTTCGGGTCACCCATTCTATCCATCTTCAGCCTCAACTGCTCAATGCTGGCTATCTGCAAATGAAATGAAGTCGTTCAAATTCAATTAATTTGATCACTAATTAATCAGTCAACAGCAGTTAAGCCTTAAAATGCATGAATCAGAAGCAGAAACAGGATAAGAATAAACTACGGTATAACTACATCTAGCAGATATGACAGCCACCAAAAGAGAACATTTCCCGCTAATTAACAATGTCTGTATCGCTTGCCAATAATAGCACGGGTGAAAGTAGTTTGGTCTTTATTACTTGTTGAAACCATCCACTCACTACTGCTCCAGCATTAGAGACTTCTTTGCCATCTTTCATTCAATATAATACACTGGTAATGCATGTCCAACAAGATGGAGTTTCCTCAGCTTCAGCTGTTGTGTCTCAGTCTTGGTATATATCAATGGCTTTTCCTTCAAAAGGCAAGAATTGATCTTTCCAGGTCTTTTGTAAATGTAATTGTAAATAGTGAGCTTCTGAGCATTCATCCAAAAGAGGTACTATATAAATGATTTATTACATTGCTCTACAAATGCCCATACATCACATCCATAAATAAGGCTTCTTAATGCACATGTTTGAATGACTTCTTTTGTGTTTTAAATTACTGCATTGCTCTCATCCATCTCTTATCTACTGCATTGAAGATTCCCAAAGCTTTTGATGCCCATCTTTTTACCTCTTCACAATAGGCATGTTGTTTGCTAAGTTTAGAAAGGTTTCTGCAGTCTCAAAACTTGATTCAAAACGTTTATTCAAAACGTTTATTCACCTTTCAATCTCAATATTTGGCTTGTGGCGCCCTCCATGCCTGTTTTGAACCAGCTTCCAAACTCTCCATGACTTTCATCTCTACCTTTTGATATTAGAACTAAGACAAAAAGTGGAAAGGGTAAAAGATAGATATGGCAGTAAATAGCTCAGAAGATTTTTAAAAGGCCTCTGATATTATTGATAAAACATCTATTTTGGCCATATTAGAGTCACATAAAGCAGACCAGAAACTTGTAAATAGACATAATATGCACATAGAAGATATTGGATTAAGGATTAAGAAAACGGCCGAGGCGCACTAGACAATTAAAGCGCCTTATAAATTGACTTTATGAATGAATGAATTGGACAACCATTTATAAAATGTTTCTTACTGATATCAAAATTACTCATAGAAGCAATTTAACATGTAAAAATAATAACCAGTCTTACACTTGACTCTATGGACACCATTTCATAGTAGTGTCGTAGACCGTCAGCAACCTTCTCCGATGTATAGTTGCACGTGTTCATATGAGCCTCAACAGTAGTTGCAATGACATGTTCGATGAGCTCCATGCGTTCACCAGATGGCGCCATCTTCGCTTCCACGGAGAGCAGCTGAAGCGATGCATTTGCCAGGAATATAGTTTCATTCTGGAGTTCACACGAGATTTCATCCAAATTACTTTCAAAATCATGACTGGCATCGATACGTCGAACAGAAGTCATGTTTGATTCAACCATCAGACCCAATCTTTGATCAACTTCGCCGCAGTGCTCTTCCTCGAGCATAACGACAGCGTCACAGCCATTCCGGCCTGACGATGGCAGCTTCTGACCGCTTGAAGGTGACAAGTGCAGAGTACGAGGAAAAGTGCTAGGCAACAGAGGTGCAGTGAAAATAATGCGACCTTCGCGATCAATGTATCCAATTGCATTTCGTGAGCACAATTCACATTTGCTACAGAACTGGCCGAAAGATGAACTGCGGTTGCCACTAGAAATGATTGGATTCATGTCAGGTGCTGATAACTGGAGATTCTTCAGGCACTTAATCTATAAAATTACAAGAAAACAAGCAGAAGGTAATCAACATTGAACCAAAATGATAACAGCATAATTAGCAAATGATAAAGACACCTTTATCAAACAAAGTTGATGAACACTCTCAATCTTTAATATAAATGCCAACATCATAACATATTCATTAATAGAAATAATAGCATGGAATATAACAAGCTGTAATTTGTAACACACACTTCAATTCTGTAATTGAAATAAAATTCAAACAAAAGTAACTAGGGCACATAAAGAAATCTATTAAACTGGATAGTACAGTGACATCAATACGCTAACTCAACTCTTCTAAATAACAATTAGGATTTCAAAGTCAGACTGATGATGCTGGAGTAGGAGCAAACAGTTTAGAAATGTAACTCTGCAAATGTAAATGCAAATTTTCCAAATCATATACATTGACTCTAGCCCGCTAGGACAATAGCGCTATATAAATCAGCCTAACTAACTAACTAACTAACCCTAATGCTTTCATAATAACAATGTACTAGACATAATCCAGAACATCCTGATTCTTGACAAACAAAACAACTAACAGTATTCAAAATGTAAGTGAAATTTCTCAGATCAATTCCTTACAGTTTCTTAAGATATTACAACTATTACAGAGCAAAACTGGACAATAATTACTTTTTCTGTGGCTAAATACAAACCTGCATTTCTGCTGCACTGGGCAAAAGATGGCCAATAATTGAATGTGGAAGAGGAGTCAGTGGCCTAGCACTTTCATCACTATGATAGAAACTTCCAGCTTGACCACCTGGTGTCCTGTCTCCTTTCACCTTTTTCAGACGACTAGATAACGATGTGGCCAGCCCAGGAAATGGCTTATTGTACCGGAAAACTGGAGAAGGCATCAAGCTAATCCTACTATTTCCACCTACAGTATTGAAAAATCCCTGAAAATATAAGGAAATTAATTCTCTTTTAATCAGTGTAATTCATAGTGTCAGTATAAATATATTATTACTTAAGATGTAAATTCAATCAATATGAGACAAACATTAGCCAAGCTACACAATTTTAAAACTCTGCCAGAAGAGAATGATGCCAAAGGTTTTTCAAAATCTATAAGAACATTAGCAAATAGAAAATTTTCAACAGCTGCTGGCACTATCGTAGCATTCAGTATTTGGTTGTCACTTCAATTACGGTATTATTTTAAAATAGGTGAATAAAATTTATGTATATTGCTAAGAGGTTACTGTAGGTGCATTAACGGTTGTCACTAAAATAACAAAAGGACTTTAAAACTCAGATTTTGCCTTTTAAGCCATTTAATCCATTAGGGTTAATAAAACAGTTATCTAATAATAATAAGAAAAGCATAAAATTCAAACTTACCATTTATTTTGACATTTTAAAAAAATTACATGAACATGAAGCCCCAACACCAGCATTTTACGGTTTGTTTATCTCAAGTGATGGAAGTAATTAATGTGGTTTGGAGGCAATGTAAACAGTACATACCTTTACAGCAAATCCTTGTAACTCAGAAAGACCCAGAGCTGGCTTCAGTGAAGAATATTGCATTGCCGTCATGCTGCTATCGTTGAGTTGGCGCTGCTTTGCCAAAGCATCTTGAAGCTCCTTCAGACGTTTCGGCCGCCTTCCGAGACGAGATGCTACAATTATGACAAAATAAAATTAACCTACTTAAGAATTACATGTCATCTGGGAAAAACAGTTAAATATAGCAACACTAGGTAGAAGATTAACACTGCTTATGCTGCTTCGTACAATTTTCAAGCAGCAGATAGGGAGACCAACTATGAACTTCATTTTCACTGCTACTAAGAATAAGTAGCTACTGTTGTGCTGCTTTCCAAAGTGCTATATACATCCATGAGATTTTACTTACATACTTACTTACCAGTAGCTGTTCCTACGATTTGCCATTCCTAGTTTCATCTGCTGAGAAAAATACTTTGAATGCAAGCATTAATTACTGTGATAGGAATGAACAAGCATGCATGAAAACTAAAATGAAATCCTAGCATGCCATGTCATGTCATGTCATTAAATGTTGTTAAGAGCAGGTCTCTGAAAAAGAAAAAATGTCCTCTAAAGTGCTTACAGGCATAAGTGACCCCACAGGTTAACAGAGGTGATAGATTCAAATTTCTTGTGTTGAGGTTTTTGAGTGTAAAAAGCAGACATTCAAATATAGCTGGGTTTAAAAGCATCATCATTTAACAGCTACACATTTTCTTTTAACGATTTCAAAGACAATATAAATATTATGAACAGGTTGCTGGAGACAAGGTTCAAGCAAAAGATGCAATTGAAACTATACAGGTTACATTGAATTTCATTACAGTTTTAATGCTTTCAAATTTCATTATCAAGCAATCTTGTTGCAACAAGACCAGGCAAAGTCAAAAGTCAAATACTAGACTGTTCACAGTGCTAAAGAGCTAGGAAACTTATAAAATAGAGTCCAAAAGTAAGGAACAGCACTTTTCTAATTGGACAATATTGAAGTAAAGGAATGAGAAGAATTGCAACAGTGGTTCTAACACAGGGCAGACCCTACTGAACCACTTTTAACCTTATTATTATTATTATTATTATTATTATTATTATTATTATTATTATTATTATTATTATTATTATTATTATTATTATTATTATTATTATTATTATTATTATTATTATTATTATTATTATTATTATTATTATTATTATTATTATTATTATTATTATTATTATTATTATTATTATTATTATTATCATCATCATCATCATCATCATTATCATTATCATTATTATTATTATTATTATTATTATTATTATTATTATTATTATTATTATTATTATTAATCTTCATCATCATCATCATCATCTCCATCATAATTATTATGATCTACTTGAAATAATGTCATTATTATTATTATTATTATTATTATTATTATTATTATTATTATTAAGACACAAAGACGTCAAGAACCATAGGATAGCAATAGCACAGAAGATAAGAACATCTTCAAGATCTATTTCCATTTCTAGGGAAGAAGTTATTTTTACAAACAGACTGGACATGCAGAAAGCAAATCACTGAAAAATAAAGAGCAGGAATCCAAGGACAATGACTTTTATGTCATTTTGTGCTTTTTTTAATCTGTGTCACCATATTCCTTTGCTAACCTTTCCTGTCATTTCAATCAGTAGATCCCTAATAGGAATGCCCTCTACCATTCCAGCAATAAAAAACGAAACAGATGCATTTGCATGGTAGCAAAATGAAAAGGTGAACACTAGTTAACTTTAGAATAAAATAATAAAATCTATTAATTGGAAATTTAACAAAATTTCTAAATATAAAATATTTTCACCTCAGAAACTTGAAATCAATAGCACTTTAAGCTTTATAATTCATCATATCACAATCATCAACAGTTTGCAGGCCATTCATTGATATTTCATCAGATAAAGCTCCGCTCAAAACCGAACTACAATTAACTTCACTGCATAGAAACTATCTTCATTATGCAAAAAGTTTAAAGCACGGGCTCCAATTGCTTCCTTTGATTTTGCACACCTTGCACCAAATGACTTTTGCACTGGATAAAAATAAGAGCAGAAAGAAAAAAATTTGTGAATGGTATACATCTGGTTCTCAAATCTATCATTGCTCTGAAGTAAAAATGTGACTCAGTAAGTAGGAGCAAAAAGCAGTCCTATCGCATATCACCCATGAGGCTTGTATGGAAAGTGGCAGGCTACTGGTAGTCAACATCAAAGAACTCTACCGTTCTAAATCACTTAATCCTTGGCACATTACATAATCTATGGTAACTGATAGATACATGCCTTAAACAGCAACACCATCAAGCATACCAAAAGCAAGCACGATTTTGAACATTTCACAATAAAAATAATGCAATTGGCCAAATTCTTGAACGTTAGAACAAATGAAAAATAAGTAAGGATAAATTCTTTCAGGCATATTTTTCAAAACAAGAGCATCACATTGGCCATAATTTTCTACATTCAAAGTAAAATTCAGCAACACTTCTAAACACAGCAATGAAAACTTGGGTCAAGTTAAGGTAAGGTCAAGAAAAATTAGAACAGAGGGATAACAATATGATGGAAAGCATTGAAAACTTACTTATTTCCAATTCAAAGTAATTGCAATGGTTTTGCTTCAGAGTGGTCATCCAGAAATGGTGCTATATAAATGCTTTGTAATATTACATTATCCTATTTACATATATCCTATTTACTGTACAACTGGGTTGATCAAAATGCGGGACTTTTCCCTTAGATCAACCTATTTCTCATAATGTCTGTTTGTAAGTCAGAAAATGAGTCAGCCAAGTCAGATTAACCTCATTAATTTCCTTATATATAAGTCTAGGCCAACTATGTGATTGTAAGATCTGTATGCATACGAAAGAATACGTTCTATAATTGTTGCCCATACGCTTATAGACAAAAATAGCCATTGACATAGAAGAAAATTTTCTAATACGTAGCAATTTCTGCCTATTTCAGTAGAGGGTGCTAGCCCTCTGGACCACCCAACTCAAAGATTTAATCGCTCCTCCCAAGAAATCATAAGTTATAGGCCTATAAAAGAATACGACCCCCATGTTAGCCTACCCAAATCTTAAACTCTAAATCCGCCTATGTCTGTATGTATAAGATATCTGTGTCCTTACATTAAATTGAGGAATAAACTGTTTTTATTGAATGATTGATTGATCCTTACTAAATCAGCTTTTATTGAAAACAAAATTTACAGTAACAGAGCAAAATTGCTACATATTGATTGATGACAATCTGTATCGTTAAGCATAAAACTTTTAACACTTGATTTCCAAGCAATACAATTGCCAGTTAGAATTATTTTAGGAGGATCATTTTATGAACCTTTTGTATCCCTAAGGCTAAATCTGTTTTTGAACGATCACAGCCACTCTGAAAGAATTTGCAACTTAGGCTTTTCGAAGGCATTTCAACTGCTTTGCACCCAATAACTTCCATGATGAACAGAAGTCTCAGTAAAACACAGAAATGAATGGAATTTATACCATAACACAGGATCAAAAAGAAATTCAAACTTCTCCTGGAACCAGATTATTAATTAAATCAAATTCAAGCCCCAAACACCCGTTCGTTTATTCTAATTATCTGTGCATTAAAATTCATTGAATTGTTCAGTAACTACTGGTGATTGATACATTGCAAAAATATGTGTACTCCATTAAACTGCTTGTCTGAGACTTACACGAAAAGACTCCGGAAACTGATTGGATTTTTCACAAACAGAACAACAGTGTTAAATCACAAATAGAAAAAGTATCAGTTTACATGTTCAAACCAAATTTTGTTTAAAAATATTCTAAATAGATAAATCCGCATGTCTCACTAATCTCACATTTTCTTCAATCAAACCAAACAAAATCATGTATTTTAGCTTAATGAAAACCTGAATGCATCACATCAGAGACCACAGTTGCATTCATTATATATATTAGATAACAATATTTCAGGAGCAACCTTTCTGGTCTCTGAAGCCATATCTACCGGTATCTACTGGAAACATTTTAAAAAGCCACATTGAAAATTTCCATTGATCACGAACAACAAAGCAATTTAGGAAACTACTATAATTACACATTCATACTCTATGGATAATTGATCTAATCCAGGCATTTGTACTTTGATAAGACAACCAGCTGTATCATTAAGATACCTGATATTGATATCATCGGCTTTTCATTTGAATGTACTTCAAAACCCTGTGATCTAATATTACGCACTTCAACTCCCTAGGATATTGCTTGAAATATCATTAAATTCTTAATTGCCACTGGTTTTATCCATGCCATAATAGAGGGGCAGCAGAGCCAGTTGACATTTGACCTACAGTGTGATTATACAATGGTCCACTCTGACATAAGACATTCATTTAGCACTAAATTGTATTATTTTTTGGTAAAGTTTATTCAGTTCAAATTTAGCAATGTAAAGTAATGTAGCATTTGTATAGCATCCTTATATGTCTACTCAGATGTGAATGTGATCAAAACTTTCCATGGACAGAGAATTGGAGAAGACAAGACGGCATGGTCTCCCAAACTTTGCCAATCCACTCCAAGAACCTGAGATGAATGTCATACATGCCCCAGACATGATGACTATCCCCCCAATTTTTGGAATAAGTCTCTTCCATGGCTACACTTCATCACACATTAACATAACTACATCCACCTGAAGAGAAACAGATTAAAAGACAGAAATTTCAAGCCCTGATTAAATCCATACATTCTGACACAACATCAAAGCATACAGCAGGTCATCTGATTGAACAGAGAGAACTATGATAATGTTACAAAATCTAATCAAACTAGACGAAACTTCCACAAACCATAGTGCATCAGAAAAATAATACTCAACTTGTCTTGTCAGATGACAACTTCAAAAATTTGTTTTAAATCTTTCTACAATTCACAGCAAATGCCTCTCTTTGTTAGGTGTAACACATAAGACACTAATAGCACAGCTATACATCTCATACAGATGGTTTGAATACTGAATTTTCCTCTAAAAGTTTATATGCACAACTTTATGTAGAAGAGCATTTATACCTGCAATTACCAATTAACCTACTGCAATAATTCTGTGGCTAACTTTTAATAGAAAGGCTTACAGACCAAGTAAATCAAACAAGCAGAAGATTTGGACTCCGGATTAATCCAGCAAAAACTAAAGTCATGGCAGTCAACAAAAAAAGAGAGAAAATGATACACATATCAGTAGAAGGAAATAACATCGAACAAGTAAAGAATTTCACATATGTGGGAGGAGAAATATCAAGCGATGGAAGACACGAACAAGATATTAAAAAGAGAGCAGCAAAAGGATTACAGACAATGGGAAGACTTAGACATATTTGGAATGCTAAAGAAATAAAGATCAACACAAAAATTCAAATATACAACACTATCATTGTTCCACAAATGCTTTATGGATCAGAAACGTGGATATTAAAAAGAGCAGATGAAAACAGACTATTGGTGGCAGAAATGAGTTGTTTGAGAAAGATATTGGGAGTAAGTAAATTACAAAGAATAAGAAATGAAGACATCAGGAAAAGACTGGGAATGAAAGAGACAATAATAGATAAAATCAGAAGAAGAAGACTTAGATGGTATGGACATGTAAATAGAATGAACAGTAACAGACTCCCATATAAAGCACTCTACACATACAAAGAAGGAAAAAGAGGAAGAGGAAGACCCAGGAAAAAGTGGATGGATAACATCAAAGAAGACTTTGAAAGATATCAAATGACAATAATAGATGGAATGAGATTAACAACGGAAAAAGATAAATGGAAACGTTTTGTGTCTAGCTATTGCCGCTAATGAGCTGGCAGAAAGCAACTATGATGATGATGAACTTTTAATATGCAATACTGTACTCCATAAATTATATGGAGACAGTGCTGAAAGTCAGCCGGAACGCGCCGGAACTGAGTTCCTGCACCTTTTTGGACCATGAAAATTTTTTCCATAATTTTTCAATATTTGTTCCAATATTTTAAAAGCACCGTGTACTTGTTGCAAAACTACTAAGCTAAGATTTAGAAAGTGCTATGTAGAAATGTAAATGATGGCTACCCATAGTGCATTAGGGTTAGGGTTGCTCCAAGAGAGTTCCCGCACCTTTTTTCACAGACTTTCAGCACTGTATGGAGAGATATTCATTAGCATTTGAGAAAAGCAGATGAGCACATCACAGGAGTTCACAGGAGTTACCCACTCCATTGCAATTAAACAACAAAACACCCATTCACTTACTGCTGCTGCAGCTGCTGCTGCTGTTGCTGCTTAGCATAGAATAGAGAAAAACTATTTGAAAGAGATGGGTTTCGAGTCGTGATTTGAATGTGCTCAGTTCCTTGGAAGGTCTGACAGAGAGAGGAGGAGGGTTCCAAAAACTTGAGCCAGTCACAGGAAAAGCTCAATTGCCAGTTTCAGTTATAGTTCTGGGTACATTAAGCAATGAGTCGGCAAAGTCAGATAAGTTCGGATGCAATTATGCATAGAAGTTTAAAACCAACAAGATATTTTGCTGAAACAGCTAAAAAGGGCAAAGACCAAGAGATCGTGGAAAGAACCAAACACAGAGAGCAACAAAGATGATCAAGGGATGTCAAAGATTAAGCTATGAAGAAAGCCTAAAGCATTGTGGATTGACTACTCCAGAGAAAAGGAGAGTAAGAGGAGATCTAATAGAGACCCACAAGACATTGACTAACAAAGTGAAGGTGCCATATGATAGATTTATTTCCTAGCATAGTATACTGATACTGGACATGACAAAATATTGCTTAAGAAATAAGTTGAGAGGTACAAGCAAATTTTGTAGTGCCGGAATAGTAGATCAAAGGAATGAATTCGACCGACATGACAGTATCAGCTACTAGTGTGAATGCTTTTAAAGCAACTTAAGCACAATGGGATATTAGATAAGGCATTTATATTAGTTTGATTTATATTTGTAAAAATTGCAAAGAACTGAAATTTAATATGCTTGGCTGCTTGACACTGTATACTGTGAATTGTGTATACATGTTTTATTTTTCTAGAATCAGTTGTAGTGGACTGATGAAAGTTGGAATAGAAGGATGTATGAGTGACAGTGCATGGTCTTCAACACAGGAGAAATCCTATTAAATCATTTAAAATCCAGATGTTGTGTTATTATTATTATAAATCTTGTTGATTGGTGATGTTTTTGATGATTTAACATAGAATTTAGGGGATACTGTAACACTACAACACTACAGTATAGTTTGATTGTGCATATTGTTGTATGAAGTGATCAGTCCCATTGCCCCACGCATTTCTTACTGGTGTGCTATATATCACAGTGCACAGATAATTTCCAAGACGTTTCCAAGATTTGTTTGAGGCGTTTTCAAACTCATCCAGAGTGTTTCAGCCGATTAACACATACAGAGCTTCATTTGAAATTCATGAATAACTTTTGTAAATTACAAGATTCTGCCTACTTGATATGCAAAACGGCAATCTAGGAACATTGGTAGCGAAATAAATTTCACTTATCGTGACAATATTTCACGCTGGGTGCACATATCACAACAGCATACCACTCACATGCAACTTGACCATCCTACAAAGAAGGTTTCACTTGACTCTCATTGCTCCAAGTGACTCAGAGTTGCTTCAATCATTGAGCACGTTTTTTGTGAGACTACACTGTGAGAGATGGACTGATGCCACAGAGATATTTATGCACTGCAGGTGCTGCATTAGGTCTTGTAATAATTCAGGAAAAAGAATGGTTAATCCAACTCATGACAGAGTAGGCCTATGCTGTTTCAAGTTTTTATGTACCACTCACCGCTATAAACCTCACTGACTGATTCCTAGAATGACCTGGTCTTTTGCTGATGAATTTGAAGTACCATCGATTGATACCTCTAGAGTATTAGAAATGGTGCTAGAAGTGCATAATACTAATGATAATTAATAATTACTATTAAGTAAATACATAAATGCAGCAACAGCGACAAGGGTATCTGACCCCTGGGTCCAGTGGTCAATTCTTTTAAAAAAGCAACGTAGGCTGAACATGTTTAAAACAAAGTTTTTGACTGTGACTGGGGGTCATACTAAACCAATGGGGGCTAACCCCGTGACAAATCAAAGTCTGCCTTGACTTAACCTAAGCATCAAAACTTCAAAAGCCTTTTCAAGCTTCTCATCAGCCATAAAAATATATGAAAGTAAAAAAAAGAGAAAATGGGAGACCTGACCCCAACAGAATGCACGAATCTAGACTTACTTCATTCACTTAAAGTTTCAAGAACAGCTTTAGACTATAGCTATGAAATCACACAGGCTTTCCTGAGAAATGCTGCAGTCAGACAACAGTGAGCTATATTGCAGGCCTACTGTAATTGATATAACATACATGAAATGTTAGATTAATCATCCAACGGCCGTGCCAGGCACACGTAGTCTCCAGTTCTCTTCTCCAAAAACTCTTATTAATTAAGCCCAACAATTTTGGTGCAGGACCCTTGGTTCATCAGCACCATGCTATAAAATTTCAGACTTCAGAACCCTTCAAAATTCTTGGCATGATTAATTTAATCAAATACTAATTTTTATTCAAGCTACACCATAAGTATAAGTGACATCAAATCCAAAGCAATGAAAATGTAGCAAGAGATAAAACTGCCTCAACAAAAATTGCAACCATCAAAATGACAAGATACTGAACACATTATTGGTGGTCAGGCAGGAAAGCAACACTCATTGACCAAAGGCAAGGTTAGAACAGCAATGAGCTAGAGCATCAACATTCAACAGCAGATAAATAAGGAGGCTTTGCCAGGCCCCAATGGTCAATAAAGGAAAGTGACTAGTTAACAATGAGCATTAATCAATTCCACAACAAAATTACTCTGCACGTCACAGGAACAGAACAGCTTTCTAATTTATAGCTTTGTACCAGAATGACCCAAACTTCCAATATGTCCAGCAAGTGCAAAAACATCCAGATATTGTTGTACATGATCTATTTCCTGTTACTCATGATCAAATTTTACTAAACAAGTCTACCTTGATATTAATGATCTCAGTAAGTGCTAGACTTTTGTAGAAGCTATTTTGCTGGATAGTGACAATGACCTTGTTCTCATCTTTTGAAAAATTTCATTTAATGCCATCATATTAGGCACTTGATAAGCACCACACTAGACAACAGTACTGACTGATTCCACTGGCATTTCAATTCCAATTACCCTCAAGCACCAAATATGTTTGGTTGCTTAGACCTCTCTCTGTATCTGTCTCTGTCACTGTCCATGACATAATAGAGCAACTCAACTCATTCCTTTTGCAATCTGCAAGATCTGCAGTCTCTTCACACATTATCCCAAGCAAGAATGTCCAGATCTTTGTTGACTGTTGTCTCTCCATAAATCATGAAAGTCAATGTATTATCCAAAAGGTTATGCAATGATATTGAGGAAAAGAATAGTCCGAAGGCCTAGAAGATAGTATAATTATATAATGCCAAGATTTCTTCATCATTAAGGTTGGACCCTACTCTAATATCTAATACCATTTCAACAAGCAAGTAATTTCTGCTTTTCATATCTTGATGACAGATACACAATTTTAAACCAAACATTACTCATTTGACAATGCCAGATATCCTGTCACAGAATGAATGAACCCTACTCAAGTGCATAATAGCATCAGAGAAACTAGCTTTTAATTTCTGATTTCCATATCTAGACAAAAAATCAATCAGTTTTTACATATGGTGAATTTGAGACAAAGCATTGGAAAATGACCTTAAGGCCAACAACAAGAACCCATATATATATATATATATATATATATATATATATATATATATATATATATATATATATATATAACCTCCCTCTCTCTGTTTGATCTCTCTATTTCTGTTTCTCCATTTCTGTCTGTTTCTCTCTTTTCTCTCTGTCAGGGCAGAGAAAAAGAGCCTGTCTGTCTCTCTGTATATATATATATATATATATATATATATATATATATATATATGTAATTGTAATTGTGTATATATATATATATATATAGACAATATATATAAACAATATATATAGACAATATATACATATACATATATACACATACATTATACATATATACATGCACATTATACAATATACATATATATGCATATATATTTTGATTTAAGTTAATTGTTATAACACCTATGATGGGGCAACCAAGTCTCTGTCCTATTGTATTGGGTTCTTGTTCTGTAGAAATAAAACTGTTGACAAAACAACCACATCAAGTAAAGCAAAACAAATGTTAAATTCTGAAATGGAATTGAAATCACAGAATTTCAATAAAGCAATACTTCTCAGACATATAATTCATCAGTTGACAGATCGCAATTAAATCAGAGTCTAATTTGCTCAAGTAAGAGTGCAAGTAAGAGTAAGAGTGCAAATAAGAGTGCAAGGATCACTGGATCCTGAGATAAAAATTCTCTACCACTAGTGGAAAAGAGAATGGTTAACCTCAACAGTGGTTCTCACACAGGGCAAACCCTCCTGAACCACTTTAAACCCTATTATTATTATTGTTATTATTATTGTTATCATTATTGTTATTATTGTTATTATTATTATTATTATTATTATTATGATCATCATCATCATCAATGTTATTATCATCATCATCATTATTATTATTGTTATTATTATTGTTAATTATTATTATTGTTATTATTATTGTTATTATTATTGTTATTATTATTATTATTATTATTATTATTATTATTATTATTATTGTTATTGTTATTAACTCACACTTTTTTGTAATGCCATTTTTTTGGATTTTGACATAGCTGAATTAAAATTAAAAACTCCTGAGAATTAGGGTTTTGAGACTTAAGAAATGATTATTGCCAATGAATCTTGAATTCTCTGAAGTTAGCCAAAGTTAGAATTGAAATGTCACATAGAAGTGAGTTGCAGTAAGCCAGTAACCAACATGACATGACATGACAGTGCAGATTCACTGTGGCAATCTCCAACACAGCAACAAATAGCTGATATTTATTTAAAACAATCAAACCAAACATAGAAAAGCAGCAGGTATAACAAACAAGAAAACAAAATCATGGTACTTGCCTTCTCTGGACATCCCAACATCATAGCATCTCTTGAGCCTGCAGAATTGACAATTGTTTCGACTAAACTGTGTTATCTCACAGCTTTCATTTATAGCACAATGATGAGTCATACCCTGAGTCAGGCAACGTCGAAAAAAACCCTGAAACAGTATAATATCACAGTAAATTGCTAACTTCATAAAACATTAAAGCAGCTGAAAAGTCATCATAATATCATCATCATCATCATCATCATCATCATCTCCAAATGTTGTCACCACAAACACTATCAACAATTCAATATGACATAATTAAACTAAAAATGAATTTTTTTTGTTTATAGCATCAAATTTATCTTCATTAAAACAGTTTTAAAATTAATTATTTTTCTTATACAACCCTTCACTCATGTAAGCAATTTATTTCTATGTATGTAACTCATCACTCACAAAAGCAACTTTTCAATCAGAAAGTATGCTGAAATAGCATAACTTTACCAATAATATAATCATAATAATACAACATTCCAAATATGTTTTGTTTGTTTGGCAGCACTAACTACAGTTAGTGCTGCCAAACAAACAAATGTAGCCTATGTGTCCTGCTCCTGACTGAAAAAAACACTGCAAACTAACTATCAAATGGAAGCACTTTTAAAAGACATGATGCTGAATCACAAATGAATAAATATTTTAAAAATTTATTTAATGGTATTGTCACATTTGTCAAAATAAGTAAGTAAACACGAAATTTCTATAGCGCTTCTGAGAATGGAAACGTGGAGAAGAAAGACCGGAGGGATACCGAAGAGAAAGTCGGGAATATGGTCAAGGAACGGGCAGAAATGATCACGGAGCCACAAATCACATATCGTAATCATTTGCTTCAAATGGTGATTACTAATTTTAAATTTCCAGGTTCCAGCACAATGAGTATTTGATGTAACTGGTTTTAAAATAAGTGGCATTCTTGCCAAAAGCAAGACCCGGTCACAGAATGAAATGAAACCTAGACACAAATTTGTCTGCATTATTAACTGGTCTCAGACAGAGGTATTAGAGACTGAACACTCAGTCTCTCATGATGAATCAGCCATCCAGATCACATGCTGCAAATGTTTCAGGCTTCAATACGAAAATGCAAAATTGTAGCAAAGTGCAAAATACTAAATCACTTGGCACAAAACCAAGCAGCTGCAAACACACTACACACATATGAGCCAAATAATTCTGTCAGACGAATAAAAAGGCTAGCTTTAATAGAAACTGCTAAAGCAATGTTACACATGGACTATACGTCTACTGTAACCAATTTTATATCTCAACTACTACCATCTAAATTTTGATATTACTTTGTATTACAATGTATCACTGTAGAACAGGGGTACTCAAACCACGGCCCGCGGTCCACAATCTGGACCGCAAGGACGGTTCTTGTGAATGGCCACAGCCTTCTGTGTCTGAGAAATGTCGAGCCTGTAATACTGGCTTAATTACTTAATGCTGTAGTTGTCACAGGAGTAATTGTACTTCCCTTGTAACTAGTGGACCCACACAAACGATGGAAGACTGGATGTGGACTGCCTTCAAAAAAGTTGAGTACCTCTGCTGTAGAATATTCTTACTGGTCATAGACAACATTTGTTTTAACCCCTTTAGTGTCCTGTTGCAGACCTACAGCAAAAGGGTTAATGGCTTCGTTTCTGTTCATTTGTCTAGCAAAGCCTTCAGGATCCTATTATTGTGAACATGTAAGACAAATGCTTTTGCTAACTAGGTAGATACAGCTCAACACAACACTGAAGCCACTTTCATACCCATCATCTTCATTTAGTATTTCAACTCAATTAAGGTGTCTGCCTTCAGCATACATGGGTGTACTGAACTTTCCTAAAGCCACTATATGCATAAAGACCATATTCAGAAACTGAATGATTAATCAATAAATCAAATGCCTCCTAAAGCACCATTATAATAATGTCACACATATAAGTTGATGGCTGTTTGAAAGTATAATCATAAGACATAAAAATAATGTCCATGGTGGTTAAGTGATATTCAGTCAGGAGTTATACATGGAGGGATGTTGATAACCAGATGAAGACAGCCAGTTTCAAAAGGTCACCAGATTATATGATCTGCAATCTTCATACAAAAGGTTATGTTTTCAAAACGATGTCCATTCTCCCACCAAACACAACAACCTTGTAACACAGACTGCAGAATGATATCACTTTATTGAGCGACTAACGATTTTCTTGGCAAACAGAACAGAGCGTAATGATGAGAACGAATTACCTTGCACCCTTCACAGGAGTCCACACCATAATGGAACCCAGAGGCCTCGTCCCCACAGACTTTGCACGGAGGGCCTTTTGGTCGACCTGGATGACACCCAGCCATTCACCAATCTTGTCTACACGACAGTGAGCTCAGGTAAAAAAATGTCCAATGAACACAACCAGTTACCTGTAAAACATCACAAATTGGTAAATACTGGACAATCACCTTGACCATGTAAAATACTAATATATAGCAGCTAAGTACTTACTACCCAGTAAATACTACTAAGACAAGGTGAGACAACTAATAAACAGCTCAGGACAAGGAACAGAGAAAATGTAGCAGCACCAAAATCTTAAATACATAAGAAGGTACATCTATCATGTGTCATAACTTTAAAAGTCTCTTGAAATCAGATAGTGGAAATGCCTATAAGTACCGGCAATTGAATGCATTTAAAAAATGTTTCATAAATTTGAAAACTGACGCTAAAAAGTTTTAGAGTCTGAAATTATGACAGCAGTTGAATGTAACCAATAACCATTGGACCACAACTATTATAATTCAGTTAAAGCTAACTTAATGCCAATTTAAGAACTTCTACTGCTAATTCATCTGAAATGGCACTTTAGCAAGACATCAGGTTTGTGTGAAAACAGAGAAAACGATTAAGTAAACAAGCAGCTTTCTAGCAGTCTATATTAAAACAGTTCCAAATTATTTATCTTACTGTTTTAATTAGAAACCATAACATATAAAAATATATCCCAGATTTACTTCACTTTTACAATAAAAAAATAGAAACTGACTATAAATACAAGCCACACTTCAGGCAATAATACTAGCACACAAACATCTAGTTTACATCTTGAATGAAACAATCAATCATTCCACAAAAGTTGACATAAAAACATCTTCCCCCAGCACGCCACAAGATTCCTCCAGTCAACAGACCATTAATTTTGCAAGAAGCAGCACAAGTGTTATTTCAGTTATTCACAACATTTGCACTCGGCCACTTACTCAAAACAAGCAACAGACCCCAAAACTGTCGTGCCGTCATCATTTACAACGCTCTTTCCCACATTCAACAGACTCAAACTGATGAAAACTCCAGCATAATGGAATACCATATCTGCAGCATTTAAATGCAAAGAAACTCCATTGTCTGGAGTGTCTGGCCTTCTTCCCTGTCACCAAATGCTGCTAGTCCATTCATTCTTACATTCTTATCAAGCATTACTACTAGGAGATAGGAAAAAGCTTATACTACCGACAGGCAATATGATCCCCAAATATAGTAGAAATATAATAGTAGAAATATAATAGTAGAAATAGAAGTAGAAATATAAATACAGCTACACTAACGGTCACGGGTGCAATGCTATCTTATCATATTGCCACTACTACAGAGAGGCAGATTCCAGAAGGTGACAGTAGAAAGGTTTAGAGGTTCACTAGATGAAGAAAAGTGTCAATAACATCAGCTCTGTCAACTCTTAGCAATAATTAAATATATACATTAACGATGAACTTCAGACTGATGACAAAAGAAATCAAATAACAAGATCACAGAAGCAAATCAGATGGCTCTGTTGCAACTCTCTTTTATACAATACCATATTACTAAAAGCATGCTAAACGTTAAGCATACTAAAATTTAAAAGATAAAATTACTAAAAGCATATACTAAATACTTTAATCATACTAAAATTTGAACACTATTTAAATATTAAAGTATTTGAATACCCAATTAAGTATATTAAAAAGTATTTAAATATCCAGATTAGGGCGTCTGAATAGTATTTAAATACTTAATAGCTGTATTTAGTATTTGGTGGTTTCTAAATACTTGAAGCCCATCATTGTCATTAAATGTTAGAATTTATTGGCTTGATTTTTGTAGGAAACTTGTAAAAGGTACTGAAATCTTGATATTGTCAGCTTAAATTAATCAATAGTTAATCCATATTAACAATAATGAACTTACTCTATTCAAAGCAGCTAAAAATATCACTTAATATGCAATAACTGGATTGACCTGGTCTTTTACGGGTAGGATTTGGAGTACCACCGATTGACGCTTAAGGTATAAGAAACGGTGTTATAAAATTCCGGGTTGTCATATCCCGGTCTCCAAAATACTGGACACCCGTGTAGGTGGAAATCAAGGCAAACGTAACAAGATGGACAAGGGAGAAAATTGCATTATATATTTGGTCAAAGCAAATAAATTATAACTTGGTGACTGTACAAGTTCATTCCATACTGATTGGGGAATTATAGCCAAAATGTTGCATTGTACTAGAGTGGGAGTTTGGTAGCCTGCAAGCTGGACACATGCATGTCCGGTATTGGCTCTATTTTTCACCAAACAGTCATAAAACCGGACAGTCCGGTGAAAAATCGGACATCTGGCAACCCTAATAAAATTGCATAATAGACCTAACTATAATTATTATTATTAAAATCTATACCCGTGTTTCTATGCTAGTATACGTGCTACGATGGGCGGACTGATACACTGGTAATTCGGTTACTTCGGTCAGACAGCGGATTTATACTTGACTGGAGTCACGACCGCTCATGATTACCCAGCCACGTTTTCAAACTAATGGTTTCAATTAATAGAATTCTTTCAACACCAGAAATTAAAAGAATGACATTTATCTCACTGTGCACCTCAGAAATAGACTAAGGAAATCAATCAATCAACTTTTATGGCGCCACTATCATAATGCCTAGGGCATTGACCGATGAAGATGATAATGGGCTGGGAAAGTGGGAATCAGTGAAGCCCAGAACAATAAACGAGAAAAAACAAAATCTTACCGCAGGAATCAGCTTCGTCTTCGAAAATCACTCTGACTGAACGCCCTTCGCATTAATAAAAGTCATCTTTCCGATCTACCCGATGAGATCAAAAGTTACAGGCACTTAACCCAGCTCGCCGTCCTTCCAAATGGAAGATTCGAGCAGAACTCACACGACTGTTTGAATGGCGTCTGAACACAGTCTGGGTCTATACGACGGGAGTCACAACTTAATGAGAAAACCTACTGCACTACCGTGGGTCTGTGCCCGCCGCTTGGTGCGCTGGCGGCGCTAAAACCATTAGACAACAGTTGTTATTAGCGACACGCGCCAAATATGGCGTTTTCCCAACCGCTGGTTCGTTTGACCAATCAGCTTGGAGTTTGACCGCCAAAACATATTAACACTAAGAGATAGACAGTTACGATTCTCAGGGTGAACGGTGTTCAATGACCACGCCGTACGCTGGAGCGACATCGTGTTACAACACCCTCACGGTCACCTGAGGGCTTGGACACCATACAGAAGTTGCCTATGATCTGGTGCAAAGCCATTAATAATAGCTTAGATGAAATATTATAGTGAAGGAATTTTTAAGGTTCGACCCACGCATAAACAGACGGGTCTACCGCTTAGCCTACAGTAGGCTAGGCCTAAATCAAACTGATTCAGATAAATTCACAGCATGGCAACTTTAGCCTACGCTCAAGCGAGTTCGATCTATCGGCCATTCAATAGACTAATCTTGAAGCTCGCAGCTTTAAAATAAAGTGGCAAAACCAGGCTGATCAAGATTAGGAATAGCCAGTGTTTTATCCAGACTCCAGGCCTTGGGGGAATTGGGGTCTTTAGGGGGAAATCGACTTGGCTGGAGGGAAAAGACACGGTCTAATGCAAAATGTCTGTAAGTGCTGAGATTTGAAGGGGGAATTTTGAGGCTTTAGGGGAAAATCTCCTCCTAACAGGCCTGGATAAAATACTGAGAATAGCTTAAGCGAGACGACTAAACCTGACACGGCTGACAGACACTGTCGCGAGAAAGAGGGAAGGCATCATAGGCGGATTTAGAGTTTAATATTTGGGTAGGCTAGCATGGGGTCTGGGGGTGCCATCCAGCAAAAATTGCCCAAATATTGTTGACATAATTCAGGGACAGCCCCAAAAACTTACCACCGCTATGCCCATTCTTCCAATAGGCCTAGCGTCGTTAGACAGACATTTTTAGTGTTACGCTGAAAAGTCAAAATAATGATCCTCGCTAATTTTTGAAAGTGGGGAACTGGGGACTGAGAGACGTTTGGGGATCAACCAAGAATATTTCATGTCAAGAGTCGATTCTTTTTCGACGACCATTAGGGCTCCATTAGTGAATAAAGTTGTGATGCTGTATACAGATGATCGTTGCCCAGCGGCTATGTGCGATTTCGCTAAGCAATGATTGCTAAAAAAAATTGTAGGCGATCTATTCACGAATGACGATGAATATTTTCGTTTTCAACATATTATTTTGATACAGTATTGTCATTGACAAATTGTGAGATTATTTTTGTGTGTACGAGCATTTTCATGTAAGGTAGAAATGTGAGATTTTTGTTGCGCACGCACACAGAGGTCGCAAGACAAGCGCACAAAGGAAAAAATGGAGCGCACAAATTGTTGAAAATATTCCCCATTTCTTTCATGTCATACACGTACTTATACTGATAAAAATTCAAGTTTTGTTGTGAACATGTAACGGCTCCATACAATTACTAACTTCTGACAGTGGCGGCTCCACAGGGGCGCCAGGGGGCCCGTGCTCCCCTATCGAGTACCTGCCCCCCTAATAGCCCCCCTTTTGGGATCCTATACTTAATATTACATACCTAACAACAAATGTTTGGCCCCCATGATTATAAGTTGCCACCCCAACGCCCCCCCTCCACTTGCCAAATCCTGGAGCCGCCACTGCTATGCAGTCCGCAAGATATTCGGCAGGACTTTCATTTACATGTAGGCCTGGTTGATGTCCTACGTTCACGTACAGTCAATGGCGTTAGTGTGTAGTATGAAATGGCTGGGAGTGCTCTATTTCGAACCCTGTAGATCGAAATTGAGAAGGACATAATTGATTATTCTTGCAAAAGTTAAAGCAATGAATTTGGAGCAAGAGGAAAATTAATTAATTAATAGAGGAAAAGAGGTTTGACCCGCAAAATCGCGTCCAAAAATGAAAAATGTATGGAAAAGCATGTAAAAAATTTCGTCGGCAGCCAAGGGGAGTTTTAACCCCGAAAACCCCCTTGGCTACGCCACTGTCGATAGGGAGACGCGTTCACATAGACTCGACTTTATCATTTGACAAGCGCACAAAATTAATATAAGCAAAGCTTATTAATAAAGCCCCCGCCCTCTTCAGCGACGTTCTATGGTTGTTATTGTATTTTCTACAACGACGACGGCTACTGCTATAGGCATCGTTAAATAACGGCGCTATATAATTGATTGACTGATTGGTTCATATATAAAGGAGAGAATCGCAATTACGCAATAGCTGCTTTGTGTCGAAACTTTGCAATCTGTTGAGATATTTTATGACGGCGAAGGGTAGCTTTCTGAAAGACTGTGTACAGTATAGTGCATGTGCGGTTTGAAATGGCCGGGAAGTGTCGCGTCTTCTGCACATCGTTTATCTTCACAGGTGGTTTCGGGGTCGGCGCTTGCCTCGGCTCCGCCAGGGCAGTCTCTGTCCAGTTTAACTGCGTCGTCGCTCTCCGTCCGCGTGTAGAATCTTCGCCGCTTGCAGCCGCTATAGACGTCTAATCGCTAATCTAATCGCACAATTCAAATTACTCATTCTCGAGGCTTCGAGCTTGTAGCTAGGCCTACATGTAAGCCTGTTCGGGAGTCGATCATTGGAGAAACCGCTTCATAAGATGTATGTTAGTAGAAAGGATTATTTTCACTGTGTCTGAATAACGTACTGTATTTTCTTCAATAGTCGTACGTTAATATTAATATATTATTAGTGGAGGCTAAAACGGATGCTTATATATATATATATATATATATATATATATATATATATATATATATATATATATATATATATATGATTGTATACTTCGCAGTATCGTTATATTTCAATAGTAATTTAAGCAGTAACGACGGTAAAATACGTGATGACAAAATGGAATATAAGCCAGGGATCCTTTTTACTGGAAAACTTGACGAATGGGCAAATTCAGTGCATGTCACTATAATCGGCGTTGCTAAATATTAATCATTTCATATTTTTAAATCAGAGGATTAGCCTACGTTTTGAGAAATTCCGCCGACGCACATTTTTATATTATTTGGCTTTCAAAAGGTTCACAATTTGCAAAAAATCTATACTCTATGCCCCAAACTTTGCTGACGGTGGAGGTGTGGAACTGCGCCACGCCGAAATTTTCCACCTCCAGTGGTGGAGTTGGATCAGAGGCGTAGCGACGGGTGGGGTAGGCCTACATTGGTATATATGCCCCCAAAATCAGGCTACCTTAAAGTTTTTAACGTGTTTTTAAAGATTTAACCTATACCCAAATCACATTATACCCCTCCCCAAATCAAATTCCTGGCTACGCCCCTGAGTTGGACATGTGAAAACCAAAATTTCGACGCAATCTGAGGGTGGGCGAGGCTTAGCACCTCAACAAATCGACTCGTAGTCTATATGCAGTTGTATACGACGCAGTTGTATGTTTGCGTACTTTCTAGCAATCGTCGAAACCTGAGCATGTTTTACGGATTTGATTTCTTGCGCTTAGCCTATTTCCTATCATTCTATTTTTAATCTGCATTTAGTTATTTTGATATTAATTCTCGGCGTCGTTTTCTCCCTTTCGGTGCGTCATGGCGTTTTCACGGAGGAGCGCGTGGGTTTGAAATATGAGAATGCTTGTCGTCATCGATTCTGCTGTCTCTCGAAAGACAGAATGTCCGGCCGCGACAACCGAACCATCGCATCTGGAGATCGGATCGATCCTATACGTTGTCTCCCGCACAATAAAGTCTCCTGCGACGATTGACACAGAAGTCCGACAGGTGAGCAAAGGCTACTTCGGATTTCTGCGGTGAAATCGCATTGACGGGTTTGGATCAATTTCCCTCGCAGTACAAGACATAGGCCTCGTACGAAATTAATCAAACGCTCAAAAATACTCATCTGACCGACGATTCCTTGACATGTGCCATTGCAAAACTTCCCCGTGGAATTAATGAGGAAATTACCAGTCTTCCATCTTCTCTTTTGAGGCACTTCGAGTATTCGTTTACCCTTCAGTCATGATTCGCTGGCATCAACCTGAATAGCTTAGAGATAAAATTCACTGGTCTTATGCTTAACGCGTTCTCCCCAAAGTGTCGATGAAACGAAGACATTTCCTTATTCGCCAATTTTTCTCCCTTGAAAGCACGAAAAGCAAGCTAAACGACGGTCTAAAGTAGGCCCCTACTATTTGCAAATTTTCCCAAATCTAAGTTGGAAGGACGTAGCATTGACAATGGTCGAAATAGAGAGGAAGTTTGAAACAGGTTCGTCATCGCATAATAGTTTTATTTAACAAACTGGACTGGATTTATTGAAGACGAAGCTGAGATAATCATAACTGACCGAAACTGATAGTTAGATAAACTACCGAATAAAAGTAAGAACAGAACGCAACAATGCTGAAACTCAACCGCAAAATTGAGTGTATTTTCCAAAAATAAAATGTCACATTATTACACCTTCTCTGCATGTGCGTCAAATTTCAATCCAAATTCACCGAGTCCATAGCAAGGTGATAGAGATACTGACAACTGCATAATTAGGCTCTTGTAAAACGAAGCATTTGCAGAGGCGTAGCTACCATGTAGCAAGAATAAGCAAGGCATTATAGGGCCCAGAAGAACTGGGGCCCTTTTTGATCACCAAGATTTAGTGAGCAAAACACTACTATCAATGACCTTTTTTCTCTTTTTTCTTGTTTTTCTTCTTCATTTTGCATCCCCCTCCCACCAACTTTCAAAAAAATTTTCCATCCCCCCACCAAGAATTCCTGGAACCGCCACTGCGCTCTGATATCTACGGCGCCTTGCAAATAATATTGAAGAAGCCACCGATGGCTGAGACGCTCCGCGGTAAAGCCACCAGCGTCGCTGACCTTTCTGCCTGCAATCGAAGTCCAAGCTCGAGCAGAAACGGACGACACAAAAGCCTTCCGGCCTCGATCAGAGATCTCACGTGACATTTACCCAATTATAGATCGGGCGTTAGCAGCGACCGAAGACCAGAGGAAAAGGAGGAACTGACGCTTAGACTTACTATCGACCACCTCCGAAAAATCGTGTTGGCTGTCTGTACGCCAGGCGGACGTCTTCAAACGTCTGTTTGTCATTGTGCTTATCCTCTTGTGTTTCCGTCAGTGTTTAAGACGGTTTTTTATGGAGCGAGTTTGCCCACGATTGACATATACTGGATGATTGACATATACTGGATGATTGACATATACTGGATGATTGACATATACTGGATGATTGACAGCTGCTGTCTGATTGACACATAGTGGATGATTGACAAATACTGGATGATTGCGCTTATTATGAAGCTGACCTGAGCTTGCGGAAGTTTGCCTCGTTTGTTTTGAGACTTTGTCTTTTGTTTGATGTTTCCATATGGGCAAGTCTCTTGCGTTCAACATCGGCATATACAAAACAACGTGTTTCTATAGCAATTAATAGACCTAATACATTTTCAGGAAAGCATGATTATACGAGAATCCGTCTAAGTATCATTTAGCCTAAAGGGTGTAAGCATTGCGCAATACCTGTCCGTACATTCACACAAATACAGTACATACCCGTACAGTGATGTAATAGGATATTAATAGGTGCAAAATTCTGTTAAGCGGTGCACAAATTCAATCGAATATACATTAGTACCGTAGGATTTAATATGCACTAGAAATTGTCAATGAAGTCTGAAAATCAAGCAAGTTTTTTCTCCATCTTTATTAAGTATTTTCTATGGTGACCATTTTGCCCTAGAGCGTTTAATAGAAGCAGGGTCTCAGACAGAAGCCGGGTCTCCAGTACAAGCAGCGCGCATTTCTTTTAACAGAAAGTCGGGGCTTGTGTTCGAAGCTTTACGGTAATTTCTATGCATGGTGACCATCTACAATCGCTTAGGAAATTGGCTCCCCTCCCCCCAATCCTCCAGCCGGAACCGGAAATGTGATTCTATAGTATAGAGACCTTGACGCACCCTTATGCATATTCCGGAACCGTGAACCTTGAAGAAATTTCAGTGTCTGTTTTACTGTTAATAATTAATAATTGTGCACTTAAACGGTGCCCGTTATAACACTAGAGGCATAAATCGATGGTATTGCCTCCACAATACTTGCTCTCTGTCGCAGTATGTCTTCGACATGTCATCGACAGTTCTCTGTGTTCGATATCAGTAAGAACAGCGGATCCTTCAAACGACGACGACGACGACATACGTGCATGAAAAGGCCGCAATACGAACCTTTGCTCTTCCTTTCGGCAGCGGAAACAATGAAGCAGGAACAAGAAGTGGATAATAAACGGAGCAACAAGGAAAATGATCGAATTTCAGGTGCTGTGCTATCTAAGTGGGTGGAAAATACAAGTGCAGCACACGCGCAGCAGAAATCGATGGCATATTTTAGAACATTCTCGAATTCACAGCCACGCATTGTAGGCCTAAAAGTGGTACTAAATATACGCACTCAGTCAATCTAATGACGTTCTATCAGTACTTATAATCAGAAAATAAAGTCAGTTAAAGAAATAATTAAAAATCATTGAATATATTGTTGGTAGAAAAGGCGACCCCGTAAATTTTAATTTAGCAGGTGAGCCCCCGCGGTATCGATGTGCCATTTGTACCGTGGTAAATCCGCGCTGCAGGAGTTTTTCCTTCAAAAGCCGAACTGCAGTAAGGCTGCATAGGATAGTGACTATAGTCTGAAGAACACTGCTTTTAAGTCTGTGCATAAAACAGCATTAGACTAATAAGTGAACACCACGAACTGCTAAGCCTCAGAATAACGTGCTGTAGGCAAAAGCTCTTGATGTCGACGTAATCAAGACGGATGCCAAGAGCACGAGTAGCGCATTCGCAGTCGGCTAGCTACCCGTTGGCTTTAATGTACTTCTTGTGGGAAAGGCTTAGAGTGGACGACGTCTCCTGTGATGCGTGCTGTAACTAAACTGACGGCCCGTATATTAAAACAGACTAATCGCTGCTACTGCCAGGGGCGTAGCGACGGTGGGGGGTATATCGGCATATATATATATATATACATACTTCCCCTCCCCAAAAATCAGTCAACCTTAAAGTTTTCGGTGTGTTTTTAAAGATTTTTTAAGTTTTTAAAAATTCATACCCCCCAAATCACATTAGACCCCCCCTCACTCCCAAATCAAATTCCTGGCTATGCCTCTGGCTACCCGGTACTGCTTTTGAATAAAATGATGTTGGTGTCAGCTGGTACTACAGGATCTAGAACGTACAGAGTGATATTAGAGAGGCAGACCTGTGGGAGAAAGTATCAGATCAGTGGAGGGGGGTGTTAATTGTTTGACAATGCTAAATAGGTTAGTTAAATATATAATTGTATGACAGCGTGAAACCTCTCCTTGCTATATGCAGAGTGGACCAGTTGGGTGTGATCTGTCTTAAGTAAGTCCCCAGTCAGGTGCAGAGTCAACAATAAGACTTTCTGGCGCAGAGGAAATTTCTCCACAAATAATGAAAACAAGAGATCTGAATACCTATCATCATCATAATCATCATCATCATCATCATCATCATCATCATCATCATCATCATCATCATCATCATCATTATGTTTATTATGTGAAAGTTCCGTAGAAGGCGACTGCGTTAAATCTCTGGAGTGTTATTATTATTATTATTATTATTATTATTATTATTATTATTATTATTATTATTATTATTATTATTATTATTATTATCATCGTCACCGAGGAGGTATATCGACATTCTTAATTGGCAGAAACAACGCTAGAGGTAATTGTTCACCCTAACAAGAAAAGTCTATAAAATACCTGTCCTTGGTTAACTGGAGATCTGCCCTTAAGATGCTCATTAGACTGGACAGTCGTGTGTGTGTGTCTGTCTGTGTGTCTGTCTGTCTGTCTGCCTGTCTGTCTGTCTGTCTGTCTGCCGTCTTTTCGTCAGCTTAAACGTCTGAGACTGTCGGTACTAACCGCTGCTACACGAGTAGACCGTGCCGCTGCTTTCTAATTGGAGTTTCATTGCCAAAAGCAGACTAGACGTGAATGTCTGCGGGCTTTGGCGGCATTGACTGGGCGGGTGAAATGTATGCGGAATTTGTGTAACACGTACTGTAGAACTTACTGCTCCACGATAATTTTATTGCGATGACTACAAGCATTTTTTTATAATCGCCGTCAAAATTGTCAAAATTTCACGAAATTGACTAAATTAGTTGGAGAATTTTATATCACGATCGAATAACTAGAAGCTATCTAGTGGTTGCTTCTTCTTCTTCTTCTTCTTCTTCTTCTTCTTCTTCTTCTTCTTCTCCTCCTTCTTCTTCTTCTTCTTCTTCTTCTTCTTCTTCTTCTTCTGCTCAGTGATAGTCTGTTATATCCTCAGACGATTTGGCCTTCGGTAATGTTGTCTTAATCGGTGGCAGGGGCGTAGCCAGGAATTGGGTTGGAGGGGGTGTAATGTGATTGGGGTCGAGGGTTTAAAGCATAAAAATCTTTGAAAATCTTAAAAAAGACATTGACAATTTTAAGGTAGTCTGCGATTTGGGGATATATATATATATATATATATATATATATATATATACACCGATATACTCTCCATCGCTACGCCCCTGATCGGTGGCCGATAGTCCAGATGATGAGGTCGCCGGCTGAATAAGTAGTTTTTGCAGAGAAATGTCATCAGGCTAGACTGCTAGAGAGAAATTTTAAGGAATTTTATGAAATTGGGGCTCTAAAGAGAGTTGACTACAACTCTTCGAGAGTTCCTGTCACTTTTCTTTCTCCCGCGTATAGACTAACCGATAGCTGACACCTATAGCTACAGCTTTCACTCTCACGCATTCTGTCTCTGTTTCTCTGGTTACCTTCACATCTCTCTCTCTCTCTCTCTCTCTCTCTCTCTCTGCATGTTTGCATGCCTGTCTTGTCTGCCGACGCGTGTGTCCTATTACTCGGGGACGACCAGGCTTACAGTATATATGGCAGTTGAATGGAAATGTCCGCATCCCTAACGTCATTATCTCCTAATTATACGGATCTTGGAGCGAGTAGCGAGCCACGGCACGAAATTCATTCATCGCTCTTGTCAATCACACTCGCACTGCGTTGATGACGTCCGACATGACGCCGCAATCACGTCATCACCGTCACTACTTTGTGAAAACGCTTCTCTCCTCCAGTGACCGCTGTCTTGTCCATCTTTCTTTCGCGTTCCTTATATTATATCAAAACATCCAGTCCTGTTGACTATTATGCGGATCATCGTAGAAAATTGAAGGAACTCTTCCCAGAGTCATGCGCACACACACCTTCGCCAGGGGCGTAGCCAGGAATTTGATTTGGGCGGGTATAAATATTTTGGGTGGGTATAAATCTGAACTATAAACCACATAAACCACATATAACCACACGTAAATCACCTAAAAACTTTAAGGTAGACTAATTTTGGGGTGGTATATATACCGATATAACCCCCCCCTCCGTCGCTACGCCCCTGACCTTCGCTCTATATATAGCGAGCGCACAATATTCGCCATTTCTTTCTCTCCTCCTCCACATGCTCTTCTCTCTTTTGCCCTCTCCTTCTCTTCTTAGTTTCTCTTAGAGATTTCATTGTATTTAAAACAAAAAATATCCATTTCTAATTCGTAAATAATGAAACCAATCGATGCTGCCTCGGCTTTGTTTCTCGTTTGCTTTTATCTGTCTTAGATTATGACGCGTTAAAAGCAGTTCCCTT